>WKFP01014326.1:201996-248591 GCA_011057875.1 Pterocles orientalis
AGACCTCGGGGGTGCAAGGGTGCATAAGGCAGGGTCTGGGGTGCAGGGGTGTATGAGGCTGCGTCTGGGGGTGCAGAGGGTGGAACCTGGGGGTGCAAGGGTCCATGGGGCTGTGTCCGGGGATGCACGGGGCTGTGCCTGGGGGTGCACGGGGCTGTGTCCGGGGATGCACGGGGCTGTGCCTGGGGGTGCACGGGGCTGTGCCCGGGGGTGCACGGGGCTGTGTCCGGGGATGCACGGGGCTGTGCCCGGCGGTGCACGGGGCTGTGTCCGGGGATGCGCGGGGCTGTGCCCGGGGATGCACGGGGCTGTGTCCGGGGATGCACGGGGCTGTGCCCGGGGGTGCACGGGGCTGTGCCCGGGGGTGCGCGGGGCTGTGCCCGGGGGTGCACGGGGCTGTGCCCGGGGATGCACGGGGCTGTGCCCGGCGGTGAACGGGGCTGTGCCCGGCGGTGCGGACCGGACTACATGTCCCGACAGCCCCGCTGCGGGCGGCGGTTCCCCGCCACCTGACCCGCACGTGACGGCGGCGGGGCCGGGCCGGGGCCGGGATGGGGCAGCGCGATCGCATGTTCAAGGTGCTGGTGGTGGGGGACGCCACGGTGGGGAAAACGTCGCTGGTGCAGCGCTACGCCAACGACAGCTTCAACCGGCACTACAAGTCCACGGTGGGGGGTGAGCGGCGGCGGGGGGGCCCGGGGCAGGTCCCCGGGAGCGGGTTGGGGTCTCCGGGGGGAGACAGGAGGCAAACCCCGGGCGGCAGAGCCGGGGCTGAGGGTTACCGGCTGTTACCAAGCGCAGCCCCGTGGGGCTGGTGCATTGCTGGGGTTTGCTCCCCTCGCTCGTGGGCTGCCGTGGGAAACTTGCTCCTCGCCCTCCCTGCGGACGTGGGAGCGAGGGTTTGTAAAAAGGAAAAAAAATCCGTCCGTCGGGAGTTGCTGTGTTTTGTAGCTTTGGGGTGCAGCTCCCGGTGCTCGCACCCTGCCTCCGCTGAGCCCCGGTGACAAGCTGGGGACTGCTGTCACTCCCCAGGGCAGGCTCGGGGTGCCCCGTCCCCCGGGAACAGGCACCCCCAGGACTCTGAACCTTTGGGGGTTGAGGTCACAGCCCCGGCTCTTCCCGGTAAAGACAAGACCCGCGGTGTTTGGGCATTTGGCAGCGTGAAACCGCGGCTGGAGCGGCGGCGGTGCTCTGAGATGGAGCATCCGGAAGGATGATGGGGGAAAACCAGCTTTGTAACGAGGAGGCTGGGAACAAGATGAAGGGGGATTTTTTTTTAATGTCAGTGTAAATGAATCACTTACAAGGAGCGGGAGGTGCCAAGGGTTTACCCAGTACATCTCCCTGAGCACCCACAATAGTGGGGGCCGAGCACAGCTGTTTAAATCTTTTTATTCGTGAATCGGGAGGGGATGAATTAGGAGTTGGAAACACTGGAGGGCCCCATCCTGCCGGGGCAGAGTGCTCAGGCTGTGCCCACGCTGCCGCTCCTGGCAGTAAGAGCTGCAGACATTTTTCTTTTTGATGTTTACTTTTTTTTTAAATGAGTTCCCAGCTGCAATAAGTTCCAGCCCTTCTGTGTGTGGCTGGCAGCGTCGCTGGACAGTTTTCCCCCTGCACTGAAAACCTGATACGTGGAAATCTGAGATTCCCAAAGAACGCAGCATCTTCGACAGCGACCCGCCAGGCTGGGCTTTGCAGGATGAGGAGGAACACTGCTCCATTCCCTGTGTCATTTAACTCTTAAGTTCAGGGAAGGAGAAGCCCAGCGTAGCATCCCGGGGAGGGATGAGATGCTGATAACACGCTCGACTTCTGCTTCTCTTATTTTGTGTGTGCGTGGGGTCATCCGCTCTGCAGGGTGTGGAGCGGGCGGTGTCTGGAGCCCGCTGGATTTAACACTTCTGCAGCTTTCTGCGATGGAGGACAGGGGTCAGCACGTGCAGACCCTCCCAGTCTGCGTCTGGTCCGTGCTGGTGCAGGCGGACAAGCTGCTGTGGTCACTGGGTTGTACTGGGAAATGGTGAGAGGCTGTGGAGGAACAAGCCCCGTGGTGCAGAATGCCCCTAATTAAGTTTCCTCTCTTTTGGGGGATGCTCCAGTGGATTTTGCGCTGAAGGTGGTCCAGTGGTCGGAGTCAGAGACAGTGCGGCTGCAGCTCTGGGACATTGCAGGTACGTTCCCTGGACCCACGAAGCTGCTCAGGAGCAGAATTTAAAGCTCGCAATGGCTTGGCCTTTTTTTTTTTTTCTTTCTTTCAATAGGTGTCTGCTACAGAAATAAATTCTAAAAGCCTGTCAATTCAAGGGGCAGGCTGCTCTGGTTTGCAGTGGTCATTTAAATATTTAATGAAAAGCCCATCTGCAAAGAACCCAGCAGTGCAGATGATGAATCCCATCGAGCTTTTTTTATCAATTCCAGAGCCAGAGCGAAGGGAGTGGGGAAACAGGCTGATATGTAACTGCTCAGCTCTGAGTCTTCTGTTAAAATCGGGATTTCTGGCCTGAGCATGGAGCAGCTCCACTGCCCTGGCGGGATGGGGAGCAGGGCTGGGGGGCTGCGATCTGGCCGCTTGGTGAGCTCTGACAGCAGAGCCAGCGGGTCTGGGGGGCTGACATCGCCAGGGGAGACCCTCAGTGCCCCCGAGGTGGGGAGGCTGGGTTGGGAGTGCTGGAGGGGTGCAGAGGAAGGTGGTTCCCAAACCCCCCCAGCAGCAGCCTGAGGACAGGTTGGTGCAGGAGCGGCTCTAAAATGGATCCAGAGGGGTGAGGAGGACAGGGCTGTGGTTTCCTCCGGTTTCGCTGCTCAGACGCATGTATCTGGAATCCTTAAAAAGAAAAGAGGAAGGAGAAGTTTGCAGCAAGAGGGTTGCAGCAAGAAACTGATTTCGATTTCTTATTTGTGTGAGCAAATGTAAAATGGTAACTCCGGGGGGGGGAATTTTTGTTTTTTCCCTTTTGATCCTGAAGGGCAAGAGCGCTTCACATCCATGACCCGGCTGTACTACAGGGAGGCGTCAGCCTGCATCATCATGTTCGATGTCACCAACGTCAGCACGTTCAGCAACAGCCAGAAGTGGAAGCAGGATCTGGACAGCAAGCTGCTGCTGCCGGACGGGAGCCCCGTGCCCTGCCTGCTGCTGGCAAACAAAGTGAGCGGCTCCGGACACGCTCTGTGCGTTTGTGTGTGTGCACGGGGGAGCGTGGGGGTGCAGAATGGAACCTCTGAGCACTGAGCTGACCCACAGCCTGTGCTCTTTTCAATCCTTTCCGTAACTCTCCAGGCATTTTCTCTCTCTCGCAAGGGTTCTCCTCCATAACTGGGATGCTGGTCAGATTTAATGCGTGGATGGCACTACGGAGATGGTCACAACTGCTCCATCCTGGGATGCAGAGCCTTGTGCTGTGCTGTCGGAGCTCTGCAGCTCCTGGACTACAAAGCTTTTCTTTTTCTTTTTTGGTCTTTAACTTGCAGCAGCCCGGGAAGGCTGTGTGTGACGCTGCAGGGAAGGTTTCTGCTCCGCGCTGCCGGAGGGATGTCTAGTTCTCAGTGTCAAGTTGCACGGTGTACATTGGTTGCTGTCTTTTAATTATTTCTTTTTCTTTCATTTAAAAACCACCTTTGTGTTCTTCACGGGCCAGCGTTGGCTCGGCAGCCCTTCCAGATTCAGTTTGAGACTTGCCTGGTTTGGGAGAGCCTAAAACTGGGGATGACTCAGAAGCGTGATGGGTGGGCAGGAGAGCGGCTTTTCTCCTCCACAAATAACGCTTTCCCCGGTGGCTGTTCTAAGGTCACAGTTTTGCCCACAGCAGGGAAATCTGTGCCTGTACCCAGGGCAGCCGCACCAGTCTGAGCTCTCAGGGGACAGGTTTTCTGTCTTTCCATGCATCCCGTTGGCATCTGCGTGGCCGCCTCGGTGACACCACACGGGTGACAGACCACACGGGTGACACCTTTCCTTGCTGCTCAGGCACCAGGCACATTTTGGATGAGTGACGACGCTTTCTTGTCCCGTGCTGGATGCGCCTCCATTCTGTGCGTGCCTGGCTGAGGCGTGGCGGTATCTCCGATGAGATAAACCTATTGCTGCTTACAACATCCCTGTAGGAACCTTGCCCCAAGAGCTCGCTATCAGCTCGCGATCTGGGGGATGTGAAGGGCTGAGCCTGCTGCCTGCCGCCTGCCTGCACACGGGCAGTAAATGGCTGAGGGGGAGAATTCCCCTCCCAGCTTAAAAGGCTGAACTTAAAATTACTGATTTTTTTTTTTCTTTTTACAGTGCGACCTCTCCCCATGGGCAGTGACAAGAGATGAAGTGGATCGGTTCAGCAAAGAAAATGGCTTTTCTGGCTGGGTGGAGACGTCTGTCAAGGAAAACAAGAATATTAACGAGTCCATGAGGTAGGCACAACGGCTGGGGCTGCATCCAAGAGTTAATTCCCTCTCCCAGCACAGCCAGCGCTGAGGTGAGGGGAGATGCTGTCAGTCAGTAACAAGTGGCAGCAATAACATGCAGGTACATCTCCTGGAGGGAAACTGGATTCTGAAAGGTCAGACCTGTTTCTCTCCTTGGTTAAGCTCTGATGGAAACAGAAACTCTTTGAACAATGTGAGGGATGTTTTTTCATGTGCTGGCTTCTATCAGGAGGATAGATGGGACTTCTTCTGCAAAGATAGGAGAAATTCTTTTGTGATGCCCCAGTCGTTTGATGGAGAATTTGGCCTTTTCTGAAAGGTATCAGACGGGGTATTCACACCTGGTCTTGGGGCTGGGCGGTTCGTAGCTGGGAGGCTGGTTGCTGTGTCCCGGTCCTGAGCTGGCCCCAGGGTGGGGTGGGTGCAGGAGGTGCTGTTAGTTATCTGGTCCCTGCAGTCTGCTGCTGCTGCCAGGTAATAGCAGTAATGCTCGTCAGTGCTGGGAGGTTCCTTAACCTGATTGTTTTGTCTTTAAATTCTGGAGTTTTGTGTCCTCCTGGGATGAACTGCTGTTTCTTTTGTTGCACTGCTGAAAAACTGGCTGGCCCAATGCTGCTTGTTTTTTTAAAAAAAAACAAACACAAAACACCAAAAAAAAAAACCCAAAACAAACCCACCTATGTTTGTCTTCTAGAGTCCTGATTGAGAAGATGATGTCCTCCTCCACTGGTGATGGAAGTTCCTCTGCTGCCGGGAGTGGGGATTACATTCACATACAGGAGACATCCCCACCAGGCTGGGCTTGCTGCTAGAGGCACTGACTGCACCTCCTGCCTCTGCTCCAGCAGCAACAGCCTTTTATTATCATCATCTTTTTTTTCCTAAACTGGTTGTCACCATTTTGGGGTTTTTTTTTACATGATCATGAACTCTCTTCTGTTTAGTGCGTATTTGTTCTCAGTAGGGCATTGCTGCAATGACTTGGAGTGAGGAGCTTCCTCTTGCTCCTGGTGTAGCAGCACCTGAAGCTCTGCTGCCGGTAACGTAGCGTGGTCCGTGTTCGAGCACGTGGCTTGCATTAATTTTTTTTTTTTTTAATTTTGAGCACTTCACCTTCTGACATGGGATGGCCTGTCTCAGGCAGGGCGAAGGATGTTGAAGGTATATTTTTAATATTTTTGCACCTTTTATTCCCCACTGCCTGCACCCACTGTACACAGAGGCACCAGTGACCCTCACTTGATGCACGCAGAGCTCGAGGAGTCTCTCTGTGCCGGCGGATTCCCAGTGTGGGATTACAGCAAACTCTTTCTCCATGCTGTGGAGCTCCATACCTCTGCTGCCGTGTCCCGGAGAGACCAACACGTCTCATCATTGCCACTAACAGTCCTTAAGACGTGAAGCCAGATGTGCATTAGCATGGTGTCCCATGTAACCAGTGCGATTATCAGTGTGAATTTGAGAAGCGGTGTCGCACAGCCCGTCCTTTTGTGTATCCTGGGATGCTTAACAGCACAAGGTTTTGTCCAGAACTGCCCAGTTGCCTTCTGTTCGCTCCTTCTCCCTCTGTCTCGCACAACCCTGCGTATTTTGTTCCGCTGCTGCTTTATTAGGGCACCGAGAGCCGAGCGAGGAAAAGGTTGTAAACCCCTTTGTCCAAGGGAACAACAGTGCTTTTCACTTCAGAACACCCCGTATCCCACCAGCTGGAGTAGCTTTGCAATTGCTGATGAATTGCCTTCTCACCGTTATCCTGCGGCGATGAAGAGATTTGGGAGCGGGGATGGTGCAGGGGGACAGCTCTCTGAAAGCCCCCCCACTGGGTTTAGTGGTGCAGGGGGGAAGCGAAGGAGAAGACACTGCAGGACGAAAGGAGATGAAGGGAACCGCTCCCCACTTGCTGCCTGACGCCCGCTTCCCCGGGCACATCCCCAGGTTCTCGTAGAGAATGGTTCTTGCCAACAACAACAAAAAAATGGTAAAAGCGCCCCAGATAGTTATCTCAGGAGAGCTAATAGGAAACTCAGTGAGCAGGGCTGGAGTTGCACCGTGCTGTGGGCGTTTTCTGGAAGCGTGCTGGGTTATAGCATTGTCCTGCCCACCTTTTGGGTTAGAATCCGAACACCTGGTCTTCAATAATGTTTCTCCCTTCTTAAGTAATTTAATTTGAAAGCAAGACTATAAATTGGTTTGTCCCCATTCCTGCTGAATTAGGACTGCTTTTCTTTGGCGAAATATTCCTTCTGTCTGTCTTTTTTTGGTTTATATAACCTGTGGAGGGAGAAGGTGGTAAGAACAGGGGCGGACTGCCTTCACTGCGCACAAAAAAATTCTTGAGTTTTCATCCTCTGGAGTTGAAAAGGAGTGAGAAGTAAACAGGGCTGAGAAATTCAGAGCTAGGGTTGTGTCCCACTGTTTTAATTAAAAGCTAAAATGTCTGGGCTGGGATTCTGTTGTGCAAATATTGCCAAATTGGGTTTTATAGGCCCTTAAACATAGCCTTTACTGCACCGCTGGATTCACTGTAGAAACATGAAACGTGTAGAACTGGTATGCAAAAAAATAGAACCGTGTTGTTGAATTTTACTTCCTAAACATTGTGTTAAAAAAAATAAAGAAAAAGGATATCTTTTTAATCCTATGAATATTTCTAGTTCTGTATGGAACATAGGGAGAAGGGTCTAATTTTAAAGGATCTGTCACGAAACCATTAAGATTTGTGTGTTATTTATTGATTTCTGTATATGCAGCTCAGAGGGTTTCAGCAAAGAGGTCGAGTGTTTGAGGTGTCCTTACAGATGGAGAAACCAAGGCACGCAGCGGGAATCTCTGCCCAGGACCAGCTAACTACTCGAGTCAGTAAGAGCTTGGCCCTGAACGGCAACTTTCTAATTCCTGTTTTGCTGGCCGAGCTGCTGGGCCGTGGGTCTCACAGGAAAGCATCTTTATATCTTTTGCATGTGGGTTTGATACGTACCACTGCCTCTCTGGTGGCTGGACCTCTTTCCTGAGTGCCTCTCAGAAACAAGCAAAAACCCAAAGGAAGATCTTTAAAGGTTTTCTTCTATTATACAGAATTTCTGTCCTGCCCAGTGGTTTCCGGTACCGGTGAATGCCTTGGGTTGTTGGGTTTTTTTCCCGCCCTGCTTACTGCCTGTTAACATTTCAATAGACACGGTAGACAAGTGTCAAAAACCAAACCTGCACAACAGAAACGGTTGTTGCTCAAGATCGGTGTAAAAACCCAACCAGACAGGAAAACGATTTTACTGTGCAGATGTGTGTGTTTTTTCAGAGCTTGCTCTGTGGCACACAAGGTGCTTAAAAAAGCAAAATAATAGTAATAATAAAAAACCAAACCCAACATGCTCTTTGCTGGGGTAAGCAGTGCGGAAAGAACAGTTGCCTGTGAAATTGATTGTGCCCAGCTTGTGCTAGCTGAAACAACTTTTTTTTTTAAACAACAGAAAGGGAAAAGACAACTTGAGTGAAGCTAATAAATATTTGAAACAAAGTTAAGTCTCGTCCATGCAGACAGATAAAAACTTTAATCTTTCAAATATGAATCAGAAAAGCCTCGTGTTGACTCTGATGAACTGTGCTTTGCTGAAGGCACTTGATTTTCCCTTCTGCAGTGCCTGCTTTGACTTTGTACTCTTTGTGTGACTCTGGGCCAAATGCACCTATTTCACTCCTCCACGTGTTCTTTTTCATTCCTATAATTTGTGGTCACGGGACTCCAAACCACATGAAGCTTGACGGTGTATTTTATGTGTTGATGACGGCACACTGTGGGTCCACATAGCTGGAACTTTTTGCTGCAATAGAATTTGAAATCATGAGGGCAGACTGTAGTTCAGAAATAAGTCAACAATATCAAAAACTTAGCCTTTTTTTTTTAATTGCTTGCAGTTACACAGAAGTATTTTAGAGACAGGGTTCTGATTACTGTAAAGTTGCAGTATTATCATGTTACTATAAAGAGAAGAAACTGCTGGGAGGTTTTCTCCAAATCAGTCAGTAACTAACACAGTGTTGCAAAAGTTTGAAATAAAAGTTTGACATTGCTTGTGTTGTTGTGGTTGTTGTTTTCCTGTCTCAACAATTCTAACAAATGGGTTCACAAGTTCAAACTAGAAACAGTCTTGCTGTCAGTAACAGGGTATGTATAAAGCGTACAGTGTGAACTGCCCTGTGTTGCCAGGAAAACAAATTAGATCCTTTTCACTGAAACATCTTGCTGTCTCAATTATTGTAGTCTTATTGACCTACAAGCGGGATGCAAGCATGCAAAACTTTCGCATCTGTGAGTCAGTCATAGCGGCTTTTAATCCAATATATCCAGCTAAGAGGAGAAAGAAAAGAATTCCTTGATGTGGTTGGTTGTTAATACGCCTTCCTCCTTATGGCTCATTAATTCCCACAGTGTATTTTGGGGCTGGCTATGCAGGCAGGCAGTTGCTCTGAATGCCCCTCTTTCTTTCCTGATCAGCTTGATTTTCATGAGTATTGACTTGCACGAGGGACAGGGCACATCTGAATTGATCAGAAAAAAATGGCAGTAATTCCAAAGGAGGCAAATTAAGCTCAAGCAAAGCATTAAATGAACTCAAATTACTCCTATAATTAGGTAAAAGCTGACCATATTTGTATTGTCAAACCACTCTTCTCAGATAACACATAAAAAAGATTTTTTAAATGGTTTTTAATAAAACTGGGGAATTATTTTCTCTGAAGATTCCAGTGCAATGCAAAAGCGACTTGCTATTGCAGAAGCTGCTGTAACATGGAATATGTTTCATTTTCCCACAGCATTTTCTAAACAAAATGAGTAATGGTGTGTTTCTAGGGAATTTAATGAACCCAAAGCTTCCCTGGACTTTTTATATCTTACAGAAGTTTTGCATGTTCTTTTTATTTGCTGCCTATGGTAGAGAGAAAAGTGGTGGTGGTCCTGAAACCAGCACAGATAATAAAACTTCACCTGCTGGAAGGGATTTTCTGCATTTCTCCCTAAGAACAGTGTTCCACACTGAACCTAGGGATGACCAGTGTCAGGAAGGAAAAGCAACGTGCTGTAAAAAGAGGAAAGTACAGAGATTTATTATAAACCAGAATCTGCCCTGGTTCGGGAGCCCACCCCGGGGCTGTTGGGAGCACGGGGGAAGGACGCGAAGGCGTTTCGCGATGTCCCTGTGCCCGGGACGGCCGGGGGTGGTTCTCTCTCCCTCAGGCCTGGCCGCTGCCGGGGCTTTACCCCTTTGTGTATTCCCCCGGGCAGGGCCCTAAATGGCGGCCCGCTTGCATGACAAAGGCCCCGCGCCGGGATCGCCCTCCCGAGCCCTAACCGCCCTTCCTAAGCCCCGATAAGCACCGCGCACCCCCGGGGCACGGGCCCGCTCCCGCCCCTGCGCTGACCCCGGCGCTGAGGGGAGCCGGCGGGGCCCTGCAGGCCCTGCCCGTGGGGCCGCGTGGGCCGGGCCCTGAGGCCACGGGGGGCTGCGCGGACACGCGTGGGGCTCGCAGCGGGGCCGGGAGGATGCGGCCAGGGGAGCGGCGCTGCCGGGCGGGCCTGGGGGCGGTGCTGCGGGGCCCTCGACGCCCCCGGGGCCGCTGCGAGGCGGCGCGCCGCCTCCCCGCGTTTTCCCTCCAAAACCACGCCAGGCCCCGCGCGGCGAATCTGCGGGGCGGGCACGGACACCCCGCCAGTCCCTGTGCGCCACGGGAAAAATCTGAACCGGGTACCAGCGGTGGCAGCATGGGCCCCGTGGGGTGGGACGGAGCGGCCCGGCGTGGGGTAACGGCGTGGGAGCACCGGGAACCGGTGGCGAATCTGCCGGTAGCGCCGCGGCCCGCTCTGCCGCTCATAGTAGCTTGAGCGTGTGGGGCGTCCTCTCCCCCCTCCCCTCCCCGCAGAGAGAGTGGGCAGGGTCTGCCCGCCGTGATGGTTCGAACTAGCCAATGGACCGCGGCGATCCGCCCGCCACGGCCAATAAGCGGGGAAGGAGGTGGTGCCAGCGGGATAGGCTGTACCGCCCTCCGCTCGCATCCTCTCAGCGGTGCGAACGCGACCATTTTGCGGGGGGGATCGGCGAGCGGAGGCGACCGCGGCGGCAGAGCGGGGACCGGGGGCGGGGGGGCCGCGCGGCCCACGCAGAGGAGCGGGTGTCTCCGGCGGCGGAGCGCGGGCCGGCGGCGGCAGCAGCGCCTGAGGGGGAAAGAGGCGTCTCCGGAGGCGCGGCCTGAGGCGCTGGGCCCAGGGCTCCCGCTCGCTCCGGGGAGGGGACGGGCGACGCCGAGCCTGCAGCAGGCGACCGTTTTTTTTCCTCCTTCTCCTCAGCGCTTGGCGACGTCCCCCGGGCCGGGCCCGAACCGCCGGGGAAAATGTCCAGGCCTGTCAGGTGAGTCCTTGGCGGAGCTCAAGGCCCCGCTCCCGCCTCTCCTCCCACCCGCGGCGCCAGCGCTGCCTGCCTCCCTCCCTCCTCCCGGGCCCGGCCCCCGGCGGCAGGCCGGCGGTGTAGGCCTTCCCGCCCGCCCCGCAGCAGGCCTCGCCGCAGGCCGTGCCCGGGGCAGGGGCAGCCCGAAGCGAGGCGGGCCGGGCCCGGCCGAGCTGCCGCGGGGCGGGAAGGACGGGGCAGGCTCGCTGGAGGGCAGGCGGGCGGCGGGGCCCCCGCAGGGCGAGGGGCGGCTGCGTGGCCGTGGGGCGGAGAGCGGGCGCGGCGGAGGGGGCAGGGAGGCCGCGCGGCTGCAGCATGGGCCGTTTTCTCCTCTATTTCCTCTTTTTTTTTAATTTTCTCCTTCTTGCAACTTTTTATTTTTTTTTTTTATTTGCAACGCGCCTTCTTGCTGGCCTGGAGCAGCATGCTGTGCATCGCCCTGGGGGAGCGGGGAGGCGGCCCCCCGTTTGGCCGCCGCAAAGAAGCGGCCTTGAGCCGGGCTGCGTACGGCGCCCTGCGTTCTGTAACGGGAAAAGTGAATCTTGGCCATCCGCCGTGACCCACTTCGCGCAGAGCGGGCGGGCGAGAGGCGGTGTTCGGCAGCAGGCCTCTGTCGCAGCCCCCCGCACCCCCTTCCACCAGGCGGGGGGGGGGAACCACGCCGCGCGGGTTGGGGGAGGGGACAGCCATGCAATCCGCCGTGACCAGCGAGGGTCTGGGGGAGAGGGGCTGTGCATACAAGTTAAACCACGTTTAGGGGAGGAGTTCGGAGGAGCCGCCCCCTCTGGTGGGAGCAGCATTGAACACACGCCCTTTTCCTCTCGCCCGGTAGCTAACTGCTCTCCCCGGGTAGGTTTCCTACTGGTGTTTCTCCCCCTTCCTCTCCTCCCCCTCCCTTCCCACCGAAGGGCTGATTTTAGGTCGTGGGGAGGAGGAAATAAGGGGCTGTTTTCAGCTAAACGGGCTGTGTTCTCCCAACAGTAAAGGAGGTAGGTTGTAGTGTTTGTGTCTTTAGTCAAACAGTGTTGAACCTGGAGCGTAGAGTCACAGGAGAATCTTAACTACGTTTCTGAATTGTGATAACTTTGAAAATCTATGGCATAGAGAACTTGCTGTGTATCTGAAAGCTTACTGAGCGGCCAGGAGTGCGTTCTTTTTTTACTTTTCTCTGGAAAGTACTCAGAGTGAACTTTGTAATTTAAATTGTCTTTGTAGAAAAGATAAGAGGTTTCATAAGGTATTCTTTGAATGTTCTGAAAGTTTTTCGTTCTCAAGATACTTTAAGTAATTGTACTTTTATTCCCAGTAAGCCTGAACTGGGGTGTGGATCTTGGGTGTTTTGGATCTTTTTGAATAATAAATAGAGAATTAAGTGTGGCTTTAAAACTTACAAAGGTTATCACCTGTTAAGTGTATATATGTATTTAAGTAATATCTGTGATACACAAAAGCTTGAAAAATAAGTGGAAATTAGGACTTCTTCACTAAGTAGGGAAGTTTGGCACAGTGATTAGTGACACAGTTGGTTTTTCACTGCTTTTTTTTTTGGCCAATAGTGTATTCCTGTGTGCAAAAGTGCAGGTAAATAAAGATCAATGTTCCAGTCCTAAGGAATTGTCTCGGGTCTAAAAGGTGGATTAGTAGGACTAGGTATACCCTGCTCTGAAGCATCAAGCTTTGGCCTTTTGCAAGGCAGGGTGTCGGACTAGTGGTGTGATCTTGAATGACAGTGCCTGTGTTCTGAAAGACAGCGGCGATGTGACTTTGCTGCTCAGGGTGACACTTCAGTGTACATTCTGCTGGCAATTTACTTGCCAGCACTGGAGTCTTGCTACAGGTAAGGAAAATGTATCTTTAGAAGTATAGCTTCTAGGGTTTCTGATGTTAAGTGACTTTGTCAGTAACCGTTTCTAAAAAATAACTTTAAATGTCTGTAAAAATAAGATTAAAAAAAACATCTGTAAAACCTTACAGTGTCGTGAAAGATCTGACTTGTCGTACCTTCATTTGACAGGCACGGGTCTACAGGAAAATTAAGTGCCAAAGTCCAGCAGGCTGTTAGTGGTAGCAGAAAACCATTTGGCACGTGTCAGGAGTAGATCTAGCAATCAGCTGTCTAGCAGTACTTAATATCCCTTTTTGGGGAGAAAATGTAAGTATTCAGTGGCTTATACACTGTAATGTAAATATTCAGTGGCTAGTACGTTATATTGCTCTACTTGGTATAACTAGAGAACTCTCCTAATAGATTTAAATCCAAAACTTTTCAAATTTTATAAATTTTTTTCTTAATATCTTAGTTTATTGTTGGTAATATGGAAGTCTGGTGAAAGGCTCCTCATCAGAATAAGTTTTAGTGTTGGAAAGGTTTTCCTCTATTTGGTGGTCTTTACTATGTCTGCTGCTTATAGTGAATATATACGCAGCTGAAACAGTGAACTTAATAAAATGCAGCATATATCCCCAGTTTCCGCTCTGCTTGTTGGTAGAAGGCTGCCTTAACTCTGGGTCTGGTTGGTGAAGTCAGTTTCTTAAGACTGTTAGAAGTAGTAATGAGGTCTCTGTTTACATGCTTTGTGTGCCTGGCACTCAGAGCCAAGTACTTTCTACACAATTAAACTTCTCCTGGGTGGTTAATGATGGTATCTGCACTATTGTTAGAAAACAGCAAGAGGTAAAAAGTAAAGGAACCTACAGTTATTGAACCTCTGCATCTTGGGGCTAACTCTTCTGAAGTACTGCAAAGAGCATTTGGAGCTGGTGGTTAGGTTACTATGTCCCTACCTGTTCTTGAATACAAATGAAAGAAAATATTTAGAGCCACTGTTTTTGTATGCAGCACCAATTAATGTGTTTTAAGTGAGAATTTTGAGTTGAAGTTTGATGGGACTCTGCTGCTTTTCCTTGCTGGTCACTTTCACTTGCTGGTACTCCTGCAGGCATTGCAAAATGAAAGGTGTGGGCGAGTATGGAAATCACAGCGCGGTTGGCTTGTTAATTTTAAGATTAAAGCCAGGTATGAATTGATATATCTCAGTGCTTCAAGGCTTTATGTAATTAATTTTTCTTTATTAGTAACTCCTGAATCCCAGTCTTGCATTGGTACTACAGTGGAAGGGTGGTCCTTTGAAATTTTAGTTGCTGGAAAAAATGTATTTATTAAATATACATTGTCTTGTTGCCAATGTTGTATCTGGAGATATAAAGTATAAATATTGTGATTCTGGAAAACTTCCATGGGGTAGCAGGAAAGCAACACTTCCTTGGGGACTAGCATTTAACTTGAGCACTAATGTGTGGCAGTGTCCAGAGATAAGCTATAGATGCTTTTGAGATAAGTAAAAAGATACGATCCTTGCTCTGAAAACCTTCAGTTTAAAGAGAAACAAAGAGCAAGGTAGAGATACAATAAAGATCAAAATACCAGGAACAACACAGGTTGCAGAATTGACTTTTTTGTGTGTGTTTGGTTTGTTTTTTCCCCCCACTTTGCTCTGCATCAGAACACTTCCGTATTGTATCTTAGAATCTCCTCAATTGTAGTTAGGATCAAATGGAGGATGGGAACAAGACTGCTTAAACTGTTGCTGCATAAATAATTTAATTGTTTTATGGAGTTTCAAGTCATGTGTATCCCTAAAAATTCTGCAGATACCATGAGCAGTGCCTAGTCTTACAGACGCTTGGAGTTACACCAAGTCCAGACCCAAACAATGACCTCTGTAATTGGGAACCTCTAGTCGGTGAGTCTTGTCTGAGTACAGTTGTGCTGATTTTTAAACAGACTAACACCATAGTGCCGTGTTTTAGGTACATAACTGTCTCTAGGCTTCAGTGTTTCAAATTCTGATGCGTAATTGTAAGTGAATGTCAGTTCATTTAAGTCCTCAATCTCGTACTGCCTGTTTGTTTTGCACAACTGAGAATACCTATAAGAAATATTTCTTATCTATGCATAAAAAAGGCAACAAAGGGGTGCTTTTAATGGTAATATTTATTGCTAGTACGGGACACCTTTACCAACAGGAATGAGAACCAGAAAGTGAAACTGACCACTCTGTGCCAGACTTGCAGGGAGCCTTTCAAATGAAGAAAGGTCCATCACCATCTCGGTAACCATTCAGTCTGTCATTCATTTTACTTGCCATATTGTATAAGAGGATAGGTTGTTGCTTCTGCTGGTAGTCGTTTGACCTAAACGTTCCCCTTCAGTGCATGATGAGATCAGTTCCTAGCTTTTTGAAGACTTCTAGCATAGCTTTTCAGTAGTATATGTTGGGTTTTGTGTGTGTTGTTGTTTGTTTTTTTTTTTTTTTTTTAAACTTGGACTTTATCTGTGGTTTCTAATGTCTGTGGAAATAGGAAGAAGACTTCAATGTGGGAAGACTTGCAAGTTTCTGTCTTCAGTAATATCAGTGTAGTTATTCCTTCTTTCCTCCGTTCTTCTCCTTACCCTGCAAATGGCTTTCTCTCTTGATTTCTTCTGTCATAGTGATTTTTTTTCTTTAATACAAGTATCACTACTGCTGTTCCTCAGGTAATGAGAGCCTAGCAGGATTTATTTTCTGGCTGAAAACAGTGTACAGTGCTTAGAAAGAGGAAGGGCATGGACAATGTGTTTTACCTGTGTTACATTTTCAGTGCCTGATTTAACATGGGTCTCTGAAAGAAGCAAGATGAAACTGTGTCTGACCAACTTACTACAAAGTGGCAATATTGCCATTTCTGTCATGCTTATTGCATGAGCAGGTTACATACCATTTTTTTTTTTACAAAGCTGCTAGAACACAGTATGTTGCAATTCTACTCCCCCCTCCCCCCCCCCGTTTACACTTTCAGAGGAAAAAAACCTGATACTTTACACCAAATCAAACATGGTATTTAGTAACTATTGTTCTTCAGATACTTACCAGAATAAAATCAGTGTTTTCATATGCAAGATGGGTCAGGTGGCAATCTTCAGGAAGACTACCTGTTGGAACAGGAATTTGAGTCCCTGGACGGGACACCATAACAAGCCTTGCCAAGAGTTGTGTTCCTAAATTGGTATTTTACCACATTCAGTGTGAGTGAGCAGTGCTCTGTAGTACATTGCTGTTGTACTTTGTTTCACTCATGCATACTCTGAAGCTTGGATGGAATTCAGCTTATAATTGATTTCAAATGGATCAACAGCCAGAACACAACAATGCCTTTTGGGGTATCTTTCAACTAAGCGGTCTTATCAGCAGTGCCTGATATTAGTCACAAAGTGCAGTTCAGTCGTGGGAACTGCAGGCGAAATTCAAGTCGCGCTCTGCCGTGCAGGAGAGGGAGGGGCATTGTGGTTGTGTACTGGATGGAGCTCATGTTGGCTTCTCTTTGCAGCGATCCTCAAGGCTGTGATGTGGGTAGGTCACTTCATCTGTCGCTTGCCTGTCTCTTCTAGCTGTAAAAATGAGTTTGTGTGATGATTACTACAAAATCAAGTTCATTGTTGGCTTTGGGTCAAAGGGATTGTAAGAAGTGTGTGTGGAGGGGTGTCTGAATCTCTGGTGCCTTTTTCAGCTGTGCCTCCTCCTCCAATTGCACGTCCTCTGTAAGAGGTGGGTGTTTGCACTCTGACTGAGGCATTACCAGCTAGAACTCCAATGTAATTCAGTTATTTAGCTGTCTTGGTTTCCTGGAGTAACTGTGTTACAGGGCAGTCTGTTAATGATACCTTGTTACCTTTGCTACTCTAAATTTGGTTAGAGAGCAGAGAAGATGCTGATGAGGTGAAGAGGGTATGGGTCCATGGGTTTGCTGGGTAAAACATGGGCTGAGTGAAATGCCCATCCTCTTCCATTGTTGAGCCCGGTGATACAGTTCAGCATTGTAACGGCTCGCTTGCAGCTTGTTAAAGCATCAAAGTAACTGATTGAGAAAGCTCCTAGAAGCCCCTAGTGAAAACTTCATGCTTTAGAAACAGGGAACATGTGGGAAAATAAAAATCTTGAGGAGAGGAATGAGAGCAAGCATGACTACATTGAGCTGTGAGAAGCAGTTAGGAAATGTTTATCTAGTTCATGATAATTTTGTGCTAGGAATTCTAGTCTTAAATATCACAGCTTTTGAGACAGGGTGTTAGGGGGAGCTTAGATTTAAAAGTTCAGGCTGATGCATTCTTTGAATGGGTCTTTAATCTTGGGGTATAGATACGGCTTTAAAATAGTGCTTTCACTGGTGTAGTTGCACTAATGACAGAAGTATAGTTTTAATAATCAAAGAACCATGTAACATAGGTGAAGATGCCCTTCCTCCTTGCAGTCATGAGCCATGAGGGAGTGCTACCTATCAAAAAGCACTCTCAAATTCAGATAATACAATCGAGTCTGTTCTAGTAGCTCCTTAGGAAAATCCTGGAACATACTGTGTGTTCATTTCTGACTTCAAAGGTATAGGGGGCTTATTTATGAGAGTTTTCTTGGGGTGTTTTTGGGCTACAAATCCTGCACTGGAAGCAGGGGTATGGTACTTTCTTGTTACTTGAAGAAAGCTTTTGTATCTCTGAGATTATGAATTGCTAATTTTTTTTCTTCCCCCCTGCTTTTTAACAGGAACAGGAAGGTGGTCGATTATTCCCAGTTTCAGGAATCAGATGATGCTGGTAAATGAATTTTTTTTTAACAATATAATTCTTGAGCTAGAGCAGTTCATTTATTGCTTTGCATATTAATTGTTTTGCTTCTGGTCACATCTTTAACTTAGATTCTAAGTAGTTTCTGTTCTTCACAGTCTCTGAACTGTTACTAAGTATTTGAAAATATAATGATTTTCGTATGTTTTGTATTAAACAAACAATGGTGATAGAAATCTTATTATTTAATGCTTGTATTGTTGTAGTGCCTTGAGGCTGTTGGCAGCAACTGTCTTCTTCCTTGGTCAGTGTTATGTTCTGTGGTAGAATCTCCCTGATGCCACTTTTTTCTACAGTAAAATATGCTTTCAATTTATTTCAGTGGACTCTAGTTAATCCCATAATGTCAGGCATTTTTGTGAATTGCATCTAAAAAATAATCTGTTCTGTACATTATTAACAAAATATTTCTGGAAGCCATATAGAACATGTTTTGTGTTCTTAGAACATAGAGATACTGCTACTGTTAGTTAAGTGAGGTTGCACTGATAATTAATGGAAACAAATATCCATAGTTCTTAGTTGCAGTTCTGTTACTCGTATTGTTTGTAAAACGTTACACTGTAAACTACTGTATAATGACATACTTTTTCCTATCATATGTAGCTCAGTAAATAAAGTGTTTGCTGTTAAAAGCATGTAGAAATATGTATGGATGTTAACTTTTTATTAGGTTTACATAATAACTCTGTTTCTGATTAGCTGTAAAATGAGATACTGTGTCCTCTGGAGAGGTTTTTTTTTTTACTTTTCCTAATGCTCCTGTATCAGACTTGATTGTATGCCGGATTTTTATTGTGCTGTTGGCAGAAGAAAAGGTAAATCACTAGTTTAAGACAGGACTTTGCTTCTATAAAGTTTTGTTTGAAGCTTTGATTTTTCTTTTTTTGAAGGGCTGCTTTTTGATGTGCATGAAATGGTCAGTTTAAGTTGTAGCTGAGGAAGTCAGTTTGCTGGGAACTAGGAGTTTGATTCAAAACCATTTTGTACTGTCCCGTCCAGATGAAGATTACGGAAGAGATTCAGGTCCCCCATCCAAGAAAATCCGTTCATCTCCCCGGGAGGCTAAAAATAAGAGGCGATCTGGGAAGAATTCTCAGGAGGACAGGTAAAAGAAGCACTTCATCTGTTATGAACATGTCTCCAAACCTTGTCCTGTATGTGGGGAGCAGCATCTTCTAAGTGGAATTCAAGGCCTGCAGTGTAAGATACAGAGCTCTCAATTGCAATGCTTGCATAACCAGCTTGGACATTGAGGTGGTTCTTTCTTATCTGAGTAGGCAGATAAATCATGTGTAAAGTACTTGTCACTAGTACTTCGTCATTAAATAGCTGTGCAGAGCTAGACGGTTGGAATGGGAAGGAATATGATCCAAGTTACAAAAATTGGCAACTAGCACAATTATCCAGGTAAGTTAGTGGCAAGATGCGTTTAATTTTCCGTCGTCTTTTTTGTATCCTTAGGGCATTCCTGTGGTTAAAGATTAAACGGGATGGTACAGTAGTGGAGTAGGGGCTATTTGTTAGTTTAGTGATTCTTTGTTTCTCATTTGTAGTTTTGTCTAATTTAAAAACGAAGTAACTTGTTTTGGTAACGGAGTTGCTCCAGCAGTGTGAAAGGACTGGCTTCTAAGTTATGCCCTACTGAGTAATGAACATCTTTCCTGCAGAGTGAGGGAATCTTCCTTTTTTACAATAATTATGGTCAGCAAATGACTGCCGTAAGACCCATTAAGTCACTTGGCTGCAGACATCAACCTCAGGGATGGAGGTTCTGCTAGCTGGTTCTTATTCTGTAAGCCTAAGGTATGTCTTTATCCTGTTGCACTGTTTGCTGGAATCCAGGTAACCTGCCAACAGGCACGCTTGACAGGCTTCCCCATCCTGCCCCTCTTCTATAAGCTGGATGTAGGCATGGGAATATTTGTGTGGTCCACCTGCTGTTGTGAACTGAGAGGGGGAGAATATTTTCAACCTGGTAAATGCCTGTAACACACCTGAAATCAAAGATTTAATGGGTATGACATATAAAGAAATTGGGCTAGGCAGCTCCCAAAGCAACTAAATAGTTGACCTTGATGTCCTATTAGCTTTGGGGATTTCTAAGTATGTAACAACACTTTTATGTTCATCACAAATGTTGCCGAGGGCTTGCATGTGAAACAAGCTTGTGTATTTAAGCGATTGAAATCCACAGTTGTCTGTATAAGACTGAAAACATATGGGCCTGAAGGGCTGTAATGTGACAAGTTATCTAAACTATTAGAGTTCTTGAGAAATGTTGTGTGTTGCCTCCAACTGTCAAATTTGAAAGTAGCAAAGGTTTGGTGTATTGTATTTCTGAACTTTGACAAACTCTGCAGCTCAGCCATTCCCGAAGCATATGTTGTACATCAGTGGCCCTCAGAGTATTCCAGTCCTGTTTAAAACGCTTGTTTACCCTCCGGTGGGAGCGTGTGTTCTTACATGCCGGAAGGAAAACCCTCTCTGGACAGTGTTAATGACTAATGATGGGGGTTTGGATAAGAACAGAACATTAGTACCTGCTTGACAGGGTTACCCTCTGATGAGGATTGAAACAACTGGAAAAGAGTTGTTGAAACTCCATCAGATCATTTGAGAGATCATAGACCAAATATCTGCTAGTTAAGTCTATACAGCAATGTACAGAGAATGAAGGAGTCCAGAGAAACAGTGATAAAAAGACAAGTGATGACTATAAATCTATTCAGGATAAAACTTTATTCTATTTATAGACTCAGCCATGCATTTGCATATAAAACTTCAAAATTCTAACAATAAAATGGAAGACATCTGTATGATTTGGTTTCAGAGTGAAGTGCATGGTTCATCTTAACCTTATTATTTCCTGTGTGGTTCATTTGACTCCATGTAAGTTTGTATGTGATCCAGAGTTTGAACGTTATCTTTCCAGCCATGATAACTACATATGCAGCTGAGCAATCCTGAAGTATAATGTGGTAATGTCCAGAAAAAGTGCAAACCTAAAGATCAGTTTGATTTCTAAAAACTGATATTTTCCATACAGCAGTGACTGAAATAAAACAGCAGTCAAACCCTGTCTCTCTCATTTTCAGTGAGGATTCAGAAGACAAAGATGTGAAGACTAAGAAAGATGATTCACAGTCTGCAGGTAACTACCTACATTGGGTTGATGGTATATCTTCAAAACAAAGACCAGCTGTAAGAGTTAGAGGAGTAGGATTTGACACAGGAAGAAGCTGTTCTGACTAGAGGAGCATGCACTTTTCTAATAAGCTTATCTTAAGCTGGGTCATGCCTCTGCTGCTGTTACTTCTGGCCCTGGTTTGGGGTAACTTTTTTTTGTGTGTATAATATTATGCTGTGTTTGTCTTCACAGGTAAATAGGTGTATGTTAATCTCTTCCCTGTAGTTCTCGTCCATATTGCAGAACAATGCAAGAAACTTCATATTCGTACCTTTTCCTTCCAGATGAAGATTTTGGCAGTGAAGATGATGACTTAGGAGCAGATGATGGCAAAGCTGACAGTGACTATGAGAGCTCTCAAAAAAGCAAAAAAGGAAAAAAGGCTAAACCAGATAAAAACAAGAGAGCAGCCTCCAAATCCAAGAAAAGGCCTGCAGGTAAAAAAAAGTTTTTTTAGTCTTTGCAGTGAAAAATACTAGACAGGATTATTGTCAAGTGACTACAGAAACATGCTTATTAAGTTGAATCTGACTGTGCTGTCCTCACACAGCTCAGTTATTCAGTGAGCATCTAGATGAACTTTCTCATGAATGGCTTTACTCTTGCCCACTTGTTACCTCAAGACAGTTAGGTGGTCTGTATTCTGTATCTTCATTGTAACTTGGTGACTTCTGCTGCAGAGGACAGTGAGGACGAGAAAGAAGATCACAAAAATGTGCGTCAGCAACGACAGGCAGCGTCCAAAGCAGCTTCTAAACAACGAGAGATGCTTATGGATGATGTGGGTAGTGAGGAGGAAGAACAAGAGGATGATGAGGCACAATTCCAGGAGAGTGAGTAAATGGGATTGTAAAAAGTTTAAAATCAAGGTGACATGGGTGTAGTAACAGATGTGAGTTTATGGGTCTGGCCAGATAGCAAAAGGAACACGGTCGGCTTTTTGACTCTGACAGTGAAGACTGAAGTTGTCCTTCTCAGTAACTTATTTATTCCTGCATACCTATCCAACAGACCAAGCTTACATTTTTCACATCTAGTGTTTTCCTTTGAAGCTTGCAGCAAAGATGTGTGTATGTCTTTACAATAACCCTTTGGGGCTGCTCATAAAGTTCTTAATGCTTTTTGCTGCTTCTTGCTATCCTGTTGGTTTTGAGGCATTGGTCTTACTTTCAGGTGGTGTAAAGTACTTTATCCTTGATTAATTGAAGTAGGACAGTTAGTTTCGTAAGAAGAGATGGGTTCAGCTGGTAATGAACCACAGTGAGTTCCTGAAACACTGAGTGCAAACATGATTTCAGATGGCATAAAAGTACCATCGAACAGATCACTTCTCTCTGTGAAGAGATTCTTGTTTATTTTGAGACTGGTTACTTATGGGGGGGATGGAGCATATTTTGAGGACCTCAGAACACTTGCCTGTTTCGTTATACTAGTGCTTTATCCTTACCAGTGTAAAATTGTCCGCTTCATCAGATTTCTTCAACACAGAATATAGGTGGAAGCTCATAAGGTTGCAGAGTCCTAGTTTCCTGTGCTGTTTAACTGGCAGATCTCTTAACTGTATATTCTGCCCCCTTTCCTTTTTTTCCAAAAACTGAAATTTCTTTCTGCTTTCAGCAGATTCAGGAAGCGACGAAGACTTCCTTGTGGAAGATGATGATGATAGTGACTATGGCAGTTCAAAAAAGAAAAACAAAAAGGTCTCCAAGAAATCTAAGCCAGAGAGGAAAGAAAAGAAAATGCCAAAGCCCAGGCTAAAGGCTACAGGTGACTCTACTCAAGGAAAGTTAGGCAGTTTGCTTTAGAGGCTAGTGTTTTCCTTTTCTGTTAAAGAAGACACAGTGGAAATCTTGGAGTTAGTAGGGATTCACATATAATGTTTAACAGCTAATTCATGTAGCTTGCCGTGATTCAAAGTGGCACTATGAAATAATAAGGTGGCTTTAATTCTTAATTAAAATATGGAATTAGTATGTGTGTCTCATTGGCAAAAGTTGTGTAGATTGCAAAAACTTTCCTGCTGAGGTGCTGTAATCTGACTTTCCATTTGTCATAGCCAAATAATATAATTTCTTGCTTTGTTTGGGAGTCACAGACTTTGATGTTTTCAGGGTGGAGGAAAGTGGAGAAATCTGAACCAAAGGAAAATTTGATGTATCTGCAGGAAGTCTAAAATCACAACAGCAACATATATATGGGTTTGACAGGAGGCTAGCTGTGGTAGCTCATTGTGTCATATCCAGTAATCAGGCAGGACTTGCAATTAAATAAAGTCTTGTTAGCAAACTTCAGTTCAGCTTTACTATTATGGAGTGCAAAAAACACCATGTGTGTGATATGATCAAAGCAAAATGAAATCTGCTACTGAACTATCTTGTAAATCTGTTTAAAAAAACGTGACTATTTTGTCTTTGCGGATCATAACTTTTATAACCTTTTTCTTTTTTCAGTGACCCCCAGTCCAGTGAAAGGCAAAGGGAAGGCAGGCCGCCCCACAGCTTCCAAGGCAACAAAAGAAAAGACCCCATCCCCCAAAGAAGAGGATGAAGAGCCTGAAAGTCCCCCAGAAAAGAAAAAATCAGCCAGCCCTCCACCAGAGAAGTCAGGGGATGAGGGATCTGAAGATGAAGCACCCTCTGGTGAAGATTAAATGGCAGTTGAGGAAATCTTTGTTTAAAAAAAAAAGAAAAAAAAAAAAAGAAAAAGGAAAAGAAAACATACTTAGGGGTAGAACACGGTTTTGGCTGTGGCTTGACTCATGGGCTTTGAATGCTGTCTTTACTTTCAGCTGTTTAATACAGTGTATCCTTTTTTTAATAAGAGGAAACCCTTATACAGTGATATTTTGAAGTCAATGTTCTCTGTTGGCCATTCCGTTTTCCCTCCCCCGCCAAATCTGAAAGCCATTTGAGACAAATTAACAGACCATTTAAATATATATTTTTTTCAAGGGATACTGCAGTTGTGAAGCAATAAGGTTTGAGACTGATATGTGGAAACCATACTTAAAAATCGTTAAGTAGAATAGATTTTCCCAGTGCTGGTAAGAGTTCTTCAAAACTATTATTCTGTATTTGAATATGTGGAAGAAATGAACTTATGCTTTAACAGACTTGTTGATACAAGTTCACTCAAGAAAAAAAAAAAGTAGTTGATAAGAATTCCAATTGAGGAAGAGGAAACATGGGGAAAAACCCTGTGTTTCTTGGATTCAGGCACGTTTTTTGTGGAAAGCAATCAAGAGACTTGTAGATGATCCACTGCCTTTTATTTAGAGAAGACCCTCCAATTAGGTTCCAAGATCTTTTGTCTTTGCTGGATAGAATACTATTCTGCTCTAGGCAAATTGCAGTTCATTCTATACAAATTCAGATGTACAACCTGCAAGCTTCTCATATCCATTAACTCCTATTTTATTTTTTCCAAGGTTGGCTATAGGTGGGCAGAGTAGGGAAGAGAAAATCAAAACAGTTTTTAAAACTCTGGTTTCCATTTGGTATTGTGGAAAATGTCTTTAAAGTTTTTCCAGGGGGGAAAAAAAAAATCATGAGTAGTGTAAAACTAAATTCTTTAGCTTTTGGGCTGAGGGATGTCCTTTTATAAATGTGAAGGAAAGGATTCCTGTAATGCTCTGGTCAGTCTCGGATCCCATGAGTCACGCTTAATTGTTTCTCTTCTCTCCCTCCATCTGTCCTCAGAAAGGCTCTGTAGTCATACCTCTCAGCCTCTCCAGCTACAGTGCTGGACAGCAGACTTCATCGATAGTAAACATCATCACAATACCACTTCCATTTCTTCATCCTTCCATCCTGCAGTGTGGGAGGCTTTGCTCCCACATCAACATGTCTGCTTCTAACTGTTGGTCATCATTCTGCTCCCTAAGCCGAAGAAGTGCTGATAGGGAACAGTATTAAAGGATGAAGTTGGGAGGAAGTGGAGTTTGGAAGCAGTGTAGCAGGGCTATCATTTTGTCATAAAACCAGGATGTCCCTCTAAATGCAAGACACTTGAGATATGTGTGGTGGCATTTTAATGTGTTTTTATCTGAGCAGCCATATCCTTTTTTTAAACTTTAATTAGAATACACAAGCCTTGGTTTTCAAACCCTAATACAGAGGTTGCTGCCATGTTTGTTGGTGGAAATATTGAAAACTGGACCTGCCATTTTTCTTTATTTTTTTTCTTTAAACCCTTTGTGCTTTCTGTATGTTGCTCACAGTTATCTTATACCTGACAAGCTTTGCATCTTTTTTTTTTTTTGTCACAGAACTACACGTTTTTGTAACCAGCCTCTTGAAGGTAACATAAGGCAGCTAATTAGTTGGATTTCTGAAGCACATACTACCAGATTTTTAATCCTGTTTGGATATTAGAGAGCTTTTAGATGTGATACACTAATATGACCAGGAAGGACACTTGGCTGAATGGCGTAGGGAGCCTGAAGATGCTGAGCACAGTGTGGAGCCTAATGTGAAATGGAATATTCATATAACAGCCGAGTGATTGTCTTGTGTGATTCATAGCCATGGATTTTATTGAGGCTGGTAAATTACTTTACCTTGGCTTATAAAAATTTAAGTTCTCTAACATTCTTTACTATAATGAAACTACTGTTGCCGTTATAATAAAGATGATCGGTGTTTCCATTGTAAATCTACTTTTTTTTATAGTGGTTTAATTTTGCAGAACAGCTTAAGGCTGGAAGGAAGTATCAGTCCTGAAAAAGAAGCGGATGTAACCCCTTCTCCTCTCCTGTATCTCTTCCCACCTTCCAGGTCTCTGGGAGAGCAGAGTCTCTTCATTCCTTCCTCTCCTAGTCCAGTGCTTCTTGGGTAATATGGGAAAATAAATGGCCAGGTTCTAAAAAAACACTTCAATTAAATTTTGGGATAGCATACACTTTTCTGACTGTCTGGTCCACGTAGTTGTTTGCCTTCAGTCCAGAGCATGTTTCAAGTTGTTCTTCTCTATTGAATTCCTAGGGGATTTTTTTCGTGTTAAAATGTACAAGGATTACTTCAATACCTCTAGCTGATCTGGCCAAAAGGCTGTTTCTTTACCTGCTAGACCAGATTTTTTTCTGAAGAGTGTATTTTGTAAGCTCCACTTAAATTATATTTTTGGGTTTTTTTCCTAACACAGTTAACTAAAGTTAAGGCTGTGAAAAATATGTTTCTGTTGTTCTCAGTTCATGTTTTGGACTGGATTATTTTCTGCCTAGCAACTTTGGCCCTTTATCTTACAAAACTGTTCTGCTTTCTCATATGTTCATCTCTAATGGCTGTTACAGTCTGCATGATGCTTATCTCTGAGTTTGTCACAGCACAAACACTATGTAAATCCTGTACTGCTTCTGGGATTTTGTAACTTTTCCATATCTTACTGTTCTGCTGATTTGTGCAAACACTAAGCCCTAGCAGTCTCCTGGTTACTCTGTCAGAAATGTATCAGTTTACACTTTTGCAGATAGAAGAAAATTGTGATGGTTAATACATATTTTTTTTTACTACACAACATTTTTCAATAGTGACAGAACATTTTTAAATGTCCTTTTTAATTAATGTGTACTAAGCATTCTGATTTCTTGAAGGAAAGCTGTAAAAATGCCTTTCTTTAGGAGTGTGAATAGTTCTTCATGGAGCAGAAAGTTTCATTCACAGAAGAAGGCTTTGAAAAGATTGTCTTCTGTTACACAGCTGTAGTTTTGGAGCCTTTGCAGAGAGGTAAATGGATTTATTCCAAAATTCAGTTAATCTAGTGCCCTGCCCTGGTCTTAAAACGGTAGTTCATAACTAACTTCCATCATATGTCCTCTTGTGCATTCTGTTTCTGAATCCACACCACCACCTTCACTTTCACAGTTATATGCCAATAGTACTGCCTTTGGCAGATCAGTAAAAATTTGCAACTTCAGTTGGAATTTTATACTAAAAATTATTTGCTTTAGTTCCTGTTTGGTCAGCATGAGAATGCCAAACATGTCAAGCTAAATGGGTTTCAGAATGGATTGTGGGTGAGAGCAAGACTTAGAAATGGGGAAGCCAAGAAGCTTTTAATTTTGTTGGTTTAACTTCATCAAAGCAGAAGAGACTGGGGAGAGAAGCAGCACACCTTGGGTGACTTCTGCTAGGGAACCGCTCCGATGCCAGGTAACGGTTCTGAGCGTGCTCAGCACACAGCTGCATCTGCAGGTGATGGACTACCAGGGCAGTGGCAGAAGATGCTCTTGAATTCCTTTTTATTCTTTTTTTCTTTTTTTTTTTTTTCCCCCCACCCCTCCACTGGTGACAGTCACAAAGGTACAATAGACACTGAGGCATCCAGGTGAAGGAGGGTGGGAAGTAAACTGTAACATGCTGGAAGCTTTTGAGCTGTAGAAACTGGTGCTTTGCTTTATGTAATTTGTGGAGTGTTTATTTTTATAACAGATCATATTGTTGAACACATGGTTCTTAAACTACAAACTGATCCATGAGTTTAATATTAGAGAAGTGGATGTTCATCTGTTGGGGGAGGCAGGATATGAAAATGTAAGCAGATGGATATTTAAAGGGACACTGTCACAAAGTAGTTGCTGGCATATAGGATATGTTAGTTTGGGGGGGGTCACATCTATATGTGGAAATTATATATTCTATATGTGTGTGATCAAGTTGAAAATTTTCTTTGAATGTTTTCCTACAGTTTTGGGTGGTTTAAATACAAGTTATGCTAATGAAACCAGGAAGCAAAACTAGCTATTCTGTTCTTGCTGTCCAAGATGACTTTTTTTAAAGTACTATGAGGAATATCAGAGCTCTGAAAGATGACAGTGTCCTTTCGAGACCTCCTCAAATTGAGTGTATCCTCATTTTAGACTTCCCACTTCGGTAGATGACTGGCATTTGAATGTCTTTTCGTTGAACTCTTTATATTAAAAACAAAACACAGATATTTCTAAATCTAGTCAAGTTCTCGCCATGTGCTGACTGTCAACCACTATTGGAAATGAGTCTCTAGACTGCCTGCCCCCTTCAGCCGCGGTGCATCGAGTGGGTCCATCGGTCCGAGCATGCTCTGTGTGACTGCAAAACACCATTGTGCATATGCTTTGTATATTGGGGCAAGGGTTTTTTATATATATATTTTGGGAGGGGTAGTGGGTGGGATGGAGAAATACTCAATCAGCTTAAGCCAGAATAATGTGTGTAAAAGCCCCTGAAGTACTTTGTGTGTGAGTGCGCGGGTGTGAGTGCGCGCATGGGAGTGTCTGACATCTTATTCCCTTTGTGTTCTGAAGATTTGTGAGTTTTACTTTTTTTTTTCTTCTGCAGAAGCAATTGTTACAAAAAATTGTAAATAAGAGCTACATAATTTTTGTTTAACCATGAACATCATGTCACAGCAAACCCTGAATAATCACTTTGGAGGTAGAGGAGGAGATTTCAGGTAGGGCCTTGGGCCTTTGGCTATCAGCAAGGCATCGTTCTGTGGTATGCAATGAATATTTGTCTTGAGTATTTGCAATCCCCTGTTGAGCTTTTCTAAAAATCAGGCTCTTTGCAGTTCTCCTCCCCATCCCTTTTTATTTTTTTTAATCTTGAGAGCAGACAGAAAACGGGGCAGCTGCAAAGAGTGTTCCAGTGCTGCTGGGCCATGGTCCGTGTGTGCAGACGTGGCTGTCATCACTGGGCACGATAGGGTTGGTGACTCTCGCAATACCTTGACAATACTGAGATCTACCGCATGGTACTAGGAGTTAAGTCTGAATGTAACATTAACGCTTTATTTAAAGTAAAAACAACACTTTTATTTTTAAAGGGGTTGAAGTGAACATGACTGTTGACCATGTTCGTGAATTTATAGATGCAACATTCATTGGTAGAATTGTGTGATGGTCTTTTGTGCTACTTAATTTTACATATTCCAGTCTCTGTATGTACCTGCAAAGAAAGAGAAAAAAAAAATAACAAAACCCTGCTTTGCTTTTATTGAAAGGGTTCCCAGGACTGCATACCTGCTCCTGAGCTCTGTTTTAAGTATGTGTATCCTTCGCTTGTATTTTGTATTAAAAAAAAAACACAAGGAAAAAGAACCCTTTATTGTTCAGCATGTTGGAATTGTGTCCCCTCTTTTATTTTTCTCCTTTTTGGAATATATTAAGCAACTCATTCTTCTGTATCTTTTATTTTCTTTTGTAAACTTTTTGGTTTTGTTTAAAAATGGCTTTATAAAAGGGCTTTTATAACCCATAAACATGACTTGTGTAATTTTTCTGCTCCTCAAAGGTGTGTTATTCTTCTGTGGTTGGTTCTTGTTGTGTGATTGTTAGTGAGGTAAAAATGTGTTCATCTTTCACGATGTCTGATAGTTTTGGGATTAATTTCTCTGCAGAGCTTGTGCTTTCTCTGAGGAGGGCAACTCAGGCTTGGGCCAGAAGGGTTTGGCAAGTAAGACCTTTGTGTTCCTACCTCTGACTTCAGGGGAAGATTTACAGAATGAAGTCATAGTGGCTCTAAAGAACACAATCCTTAGCTTCACAGGCTCTTCCACGAGAGTTGAGTTGAGGTTTTCAGGTTCAAAACCAATTACAAAACGTGATGACAAGGAGCGACAAAGCCTCTTACCACGTCACGTGTGCCTCTGTGAGCTCTCCCTCAGCACTCTGTGACCTTTCTCTTCTGCCATATGTCCCAGCACTGGCAGTAAATACTTTAGGGTATCGTATGAAAGAGGACTGTGTTCATCAGGACCATGCACTACCTCACTGTTAGCTGGTTGTCACCTCCCATGCAGATGAGGTGTCCCAGGCACAGCTCGCTGTCCCGTGCGCTGGAAGTGGTGGTGCACAGTGAGCTCGTCCTTTTAACAAATCCCTTCTAGCAGATCTCATCCCCTTCCCCGCAGGATCTCGGTTCCAGCGCTGGACGCAGCTGGGCAGTTGCTGGTTGTCCCGGTCGCCGCCGTGTCGCCCGGGATGCTCCGCGCGGCGCCAGCAGGGGGCGCCCCTCTCCCGGTGCCCGCTCCCCGGGGCCGCTGCTGGCGCTGCGCCGGGCAGGGGCCGGGTAGCGGTGCTGTCAGCGGCACGATGGAGTAGATCTTGCAGTTCCATCAGTGTTCTGCTCCTGCGTGTGTGTCTGTGTTAAAAACCGAAGCAGTGGCTCTTCAGGGTGAGCACCTGAAGGGTTTGTTTCTAACGGGGTTTGGGGTGAAGCTGCTGCTGGGATCCCAAGGGACCTCGTTTTCCTAAGGGGTCGGTATGGCAAAACACTTGGGCTTGTGACCTCATTGAGCCAGTAACTCCAGTATGGTTTGTACCTGGTCAGTAGCACACCGACCAGGATGAAACTGTGGTCTCTGGGACACTCGGTGCTCCATGCAGCTGGACAGGAGACCAGGCTGCCATTGCCCCCAGTTGGAGCATTGGATGGTTAAGGTATTTGTTCTCAGAGGCTGGTTGGGGTACTTTGTGAAATGACAGCTCTGTTGTCCAACACAAAATCCCATAGACTTACTGACAGCCATAAGCTGGTGCCTGGCTGCAGATTCTGCTTCTCCACCTGTTTGCTTTATTTTATCCCCCAGTGTGATAGAAGGAGATGATGGAACGTAGGTGTGTGTGCTGTTGGATGCTGCCGCTGACAATGATGCTCCAGGCTTCTGGAATGGAGCAGTTTAATAACGCAGTGTACAGCATTCCTCTCTTTTCTTTTTAAACATACCAGCTAATTAACCTTGACAGGTATTTCAAAGCTCGCTGCTGTGGTATCTGCAGTTACGTGGTGCAGTCTTGACACCAATTCTCTATCTGGAGCAGCTGTAGAGTTACCTTTGAGTACTGCTACATGGCTTCAGTTTTAGGACTAATTAGCAGTTAGCAGGTGTGGCACTTCTTTTATCCTCAGCAGTAAACGCTACTTGCTTACTCTAAGAAATAGTGCAATACTAGGATTTGTGAACTCTCTTTCAAGAGCTGTTCTTCTTCCCCATTGCCACCGGTCTTTGACCATCCTCGTAGTCTCTGCAGCCTTTGCCTGCTTTTCTCCTCAGCATTGCTGTTTTGAACCCAGTGTGTTTACTGACTGCTCAGTCTTGTAGCCAGATGCTCTGCAAGTGTAAATTAAAAGTCCCCATTGGCTTCGTGGTGGTATTTTAGTACCAGAAACAAATTATTTGTTTTCACATTTAATGGGTGTGCATCTGACAAGCGGACACGTGTAGGGTTTTGTAACTACACCGAGTGTGGCCAAACTGGGGGGGGGGATAAGATTCCCTTGGCAAAGAATACTAGCTGTCAAGTTTTAATCTAACAGAATTTTGCCTCAGGAATATCCTGTTTGTGTTTCTTTTGGTAGTATTTGGTTATAGGATGAAAATAAAGTCAAAAGGTGGAATTCAAGATTAGATCTGTTTTCTGCAGTACAGCTTGTTTTGGCCCTACAAGTGGCCTTGAAAGAGTAAGTAAATGGGAAGAAGTTGATTTAAAGAGCTGCTGGTCTGTTCTTGCCTGTTTTGCATCCTGGAAAAACTGTGGAAATTGAGAGATTTCCCAACAAACTCCCTGTGCTTTAAAAGCATTGGTTTTTTAGGTGTAGCTTTGATACAGCAAACCACAAGGTGAACAGGGTTTTTTAGTTCTTTCACTGGTATTTGAGGTCTATCTGCCATGCAGTGTGATAAATCAAGTATAGGAAGATACCCCTAATAACCTAAACTGCAGCTGGTACAAAAGCTGCCCTGGGGGTGCAGGATAAGGAGAACATAGAGCTCTGAGAGGTGTCTGTTCATCGTGCGTGGACTGAAAAGCACTGAAGGTCTGTAACGTATGATATGTTAGACTTCAATTTGATCTGGGAGTGCTGCTTGTTAGCTCATAACCACATCCTGGGCTAACACATCTCCAGCTTCAGAGTTTTATGTAGACCAGGAAATGGTTTTGTGTGTTTTGTTTTTGTTTTTTTTTTTCTTTTTTCTCTTTCCATAGATGTAGGTCAAGTTCAAGTGCTGTTATCCCACTGTGGGCAAGCATCGGAATCCAGTCTCCCCCGACGAATGACAAAGACCAGTAAGGGAAAGCTCCTTTTTAAAGTCAACGCTGAATTCAAGTCTCTAGGTCAAATTCAGTCCTTGGCCTTGAACCATGGTTGCAGTTTGGTCTCCTGCGTGTGTGTGGTTTTTGATGGACAACAAATGAAAACAATCTTGCACAAAGTCAAAGCCATTCCCTATTCTGCCTCTTCAATAATATTTAATTTACCCTTCAAAATGATAAGTTTTGTTTGATATTCAAGGGTTTGCTTTATATTCGCTTGCAAATTCCGTAGCTTGAAGAGAGGCTGGTATTTTATTTGAATAATCTCTTGTCTTTCAGGTTGAATAACATTTGTGTTTTGAGTAGATAAGATAACCGTTCCAGCAGCAATAAATTTCCTGTTGTCACACTATCTTTTTTCCTTAAGCATTTCTAACTAAGCAGTTGGCCTTCTTAGGAGGTTTTAGTTAGCATTATCAATTAGCGGCTTTCCTTAACAGTGGGGTCTGTTGGATTTGTTCATTACAAACATTTTCAAACAGTTTTGATTAATTGGAGTAATTTATGTTCAAGAACTTCTGTCCTCCTTTTCTTGTGAGACGCAGTTAGTACTCATATAAAAAAAAAATCTTTCTGCTTGGATATTTTGTTTAAGCTAAATGGTCTTCTGAATGTTTTGTAAAGAAAATATTATTGTAGTCTCTCCTAAAGCAAATACTGTGTATCTGCTTCACTTTCTGAGAAATGAATGAGGACAAGGGATAGTTTCAGTATAATCCTGTTTATTCTATAGACCTATCATTTCTTTTTCCCTAAATGGGCTTTTTTTTTTTTAATTTCACTTCACTTCTGATCATGATACTGCATTTGAAACAGTTTTTTCTGTTCACAGAAGCAGTTCAGTACATCAGTTACAAACTAATCGGTGACCATTTCTCAAACGCAAACTAGACTCATACTTGGAAGTGACTCAGGTTCTCTCCGTCTCCTTCACATTAAGCTGTTTTCGCACCTTTAAATGCATAATACCCCGTAAGTGACTTTATAAACATTTTTCCCATTTCCTTCTTTTGTTGAGCAAGGGTGCCAAAAGGAAAAAGAAGATATCCTTGGGTGCAAGTTCTTGTTCTCACTCTTGCATCTCCTCCTCCTGACGCCACCAAGGGCTTTTAAGCGTAAGAGACCAAGCTGCAGAGTTTAAGAACTTCTGTTACCTCTTATATTGCATTTTCCCAAGTCAGTTAAATGCAGCCATAAATATTCTTAACACTAATACATCACTCTGAAAAAGAGAGTTGTTATATGAGTGCTAAATATTGCTGTCTTGGCTCGGATCTAAGGTGAGCTTGTTGGATATTTATTTCTTTCCAGAAATGCATCTTCAGTCTGCTTTAAATTCCTGGACTCTGCCTTCTGCTGGCCAGGTCTCTGCTGCACGGCTGCGCTGAGTGTAGGTGAGGACAGAAACCATGAATCCTCCTTTAAGAGGGGCCAAGGCCGTGTTACAGCTTGGACCCTCGGACAATCTGGGGAGGAGAAACCAGCTCCCTTGACCGCTGGCAGGTCTGACTGGCTGAAGGATAGCTCTCCCCAGGTACGACTTTGTGTAGGTGCCCCTGAGGCAGTACTCCATAGGGGTGGAAAGAGAGCAACCGAGACCTGTGTGCCCGACGAGTGCAGCATGGGAAGCAGGCTGTAGGGAATTATTCTCTTTGCATGTTCAGTCATTTTAGTTCAAACCCAACAAGGAAGAGACCGGTTCTTTGATCTGACTGTATAACACTGTACTAATTAAAATAAACAAAAATTCCCAAGACTTTAAATGCTCGAAGGTGTTGCTGACACCAGAACAAATAACCAAGCTTTAAACATAAACCTGGCCTACCTGGCAGCATTGGCAGAATAGCTGTTGGCATAGCACACTGTAAAAAAAACCTCACCAACTCCTTTTCCTCACTCTTATTGCAACATTTCTGAAAATTTACTTTGCTCTCCAGGCTTTTCTCTGACGTACACGGACCTACAACAAGGAAGGGGTGGGAAATGCCATTGGAGAAGCTTCTCTTTCTTTGTAACTGGGGGTCATGTGGTGGAAAAGTTGAGAAATGCTGTATGAAAGTCAGGAAAAGGAGAAAAAACCTGAAGGAGACTTGTCCTCATGAGGCTGACTGGGATGCTGTCTGAATCACGTGCACCTCCCTGCGTGCATCTCGTCTCTGTACACAGCTGGAGCTCTTGTAGATGTTCCTTCTGAATTTTACTGAGAAGGGGCCATGGCCACCAGCTGGTGATTTTTGAGCTGGCCCGCTCTAGAGAAGGCACGGTAAGGAGCAGTCCTGCCTTCATTCTGGTGGCAAGGCTGTCTGGTCTTTTACAGCTTTCATCATTAGGCTTCTGCAAGAGAAAAATTCCCCTATAAATATGAAGGCAAGTGACACTAAATCCACTCCAGAAGAGGTTTCTCAGGTCCTTTAAAAAAAAAAACAAGGGAATTAGGGGGCTGTGCGTGCACGTAATAGATTGTCCTCTGGAGCTGATCTCATTCTGACAGTGCTCATTACATCAAATTTGAGCGCTCACTCTACCAGATGGAAAAAGGGGGGACTCTGTCTAGGACCACTGCTGGGGAAAGCCTCCAATGATGTTTGTGTGTCTTGACCCCGGGCAATTCTTTCATTCTTCTTTTGTTAAACAAGTGATTTGTGGAATGTCTGTGACCCCTTAGTAACTCTCCTGGGCTGCTGGGGCTGGGAGTGACACAGAATTGTCAATAATAATATCTGGTAAGGTTCATTATGGGATAATTTTTAACATTCAGGTCAAAGTCATCCCTAGGATTTAAGATAGAGACTGATGAGGAGGTGAATTAATCACAGTTATCAAAGCATGCTCGCTATTATTTTTTATTTTGGTTGGGAATAGCAGAAGCAAAGGAGCTGATGCCTTGGCTGGTTCTAGAATACCTCGTTCCTGACACCTGGAGCTGGGAATAGCGATAAAAATTCTAGAGAAGTGTGGCACAGAAAGAAATAAATAGCTTAGAGAGAGAGATTAAAGGGAGAGAAGGGCAAGACCTGTGAAGACACAGAAACCTGGGATGGTGGTAAGCAAATAAGATCACCGTGTTTGCTCTGCTCTGTCCTTGTGAGATTTAAATGGAAAACTCTTGTTATTTTTTTTTTTATGATCCCCCCCCCTTTTTTTTTAAATTAATGAAATAGAGCCAAGGGTCTCCCAGTCCTACAGGATCACCTTCACGTTTCCTTGCAGACAGGTGTTTGGCCTCACTCTTCTCCATCTCCAGTATCAGTTCCTCTAAGGCAGGATTCATCATCCAGCAAAGATGCAGCTTATCTAACAGCTGCTTCCAACCAGCGCTTTGGAAAGGAGCGTAGCTTGGGTGTCTGTCTTCTGCAATCACTTCCTGTCTGTACAGTACAAGGATTTAAGAATAAACAGGCTGGGAAATATTTGCACTGTGTGCTATAAACAGGGTGCATGTTGTTTACCTGAAGCAAATATCTGCCTGTCAACTGTATCATAAAACAGTCAAGAAAAGGGAAACTTTAATCTTACAAAGTTTCATAGATGATTATTCTTGATCAGCTGGTTTGACAAGACATTTCTTTTTCAGCAAATATGACTGGGGTGGTTTCTGTAAATATTTTATAGTTGATTTTCTGTTGCAGGTTTACTGCTTTGTCCAGTAATGATTAATTGTGGCAGTTCTCTGCCGCCTTTATCACTGCTCTTAACAGCTGAGCTGCTGGAGCAAATACCCCTGGAAATTTTCTCTTTTTTTTCTTTTTTTTCTTTTTTTTTTCTGGCAGTATTCACATGAATGTGTAGTAGCAAACAGGATCTTGCAAGTCAATTTGCAGTGATAAGTGTGAGTGCCGTCTGACTGTGTTTCCTTTAGGCTAACTGACTCTCTTGGCTAAAAGATACCTGGTGGGCCTGGAGATTTTACAAGGCTTCAGGAGGTTGGAAATCAGCAGTTGGAGGGATTTCCCTTTAGAAACTGGTGATGGTTCAGAACACAGCAGCGGCTTTGCTTTAGAGTAGGGGAGACAAGTCTGGGGACGCCTCTAGTGTGAGCTGAGTGCTGTGGCGTTGGGTACTGCCTGGAGAAAGGGTTGGGATTTATAATCCAAGGCGGCATTTCTCATTGTTTAAGCCCTGCTTTATTCAAGGAACTGGAACTTTGTGTGTCCCTTTGCAAAAAAAAAAAAAAAAAAAAAAAAATCATTAAAGAAACGAGATGGCCCCCAACTGGAACAAACAGCAAGACCTGCTTTTTCATCTGGTTGTCCTTGTGGAGGAGGGATTTGTATTAGTCCGTTATTGTTCAGTCAAGGTCATCAGCCTCTTGCATACCAGGGCCCCTGGTTTCATCTGTTACCTGCCTGGTGTCCCAGGGTCCCCTGGCCCGTGCTCACTGCTGAAGCTGTCCTGGGAAATCGACTGGATGGCTCATGGGGTGCATCATTTGCAAGTGGCTGAGCAAATGTGTTGCAGGGAACGGCTTGGAGACTGAATGGGAGCTGACAGTTTCCTTGGCACCCGAACCAGAAAGAACTCCATCGCTTTGTCTCCAGCTTAGCAGAACTAAAGGGCGGCAAAGCAGAGAGTGGCTTGAAGTTGCAGGTACCAAACGCGCAGGCTGGGAACAAGCTCTATCCATAGCTTCCTCTGACCAGATTTGAATCAAAACAGGTAATTTCACAAGGAAGAGCCTCAAATCTTATCCTGTGAACTGGAAATCGTAAACTGATACCAGAGTTTTCTGCTTTTCCCCATGGCAATGCGACTCTGGGCTGCAGTGAAATCAAATTTACCCCCTTGGGACAGAGGTGGGCAGGATGCGAGCAATGACCTAATGCTCTGGTGAGGAAAGCTTGAGCTGCATTGGACAGGGGACCCGTCCTAACCTGGCATCTACCAGGCTGCTGCTGAAGGCACAGGTTAGGAAATTCTTCCAGGAAATTCCTCCCTGCCTCATTTGTAGGACTGAGGTGGGCGAGGAGTGATGGGGGAGGAGAGGCAGGGTGCATCAGAGATGTAGGTTGCAGACCAAGGTGGTGCAAAGTGATCCTTGTCTTTACAGTGGCCTTCCGCACTGCTGCCTGGCTGGCCTTGGGGTGCAGAGGGTTAAAGGGCTCGCTGTGGCCAGAAGCCAGGTGGGGAGGACAGGGCTGTGCAATGGGAAGGATTAAAGTTCATGGTAGCCAGGGGTTCAGAGAGCTGGAGTGTGCGCTCCTGGAGCCTGTGGCTGCTGTCAGGCAGGGGACCGAAACAGAGCTGTGCTTTCTTTTTGCACAGGGGAAATTTGAACTTACCTGCACATCGGAGGTGACCAAAAAAAAAAAGCAAAGCAATAATGTGGGGAAGAGGACTCAGCAGAGCCGTTGTTCAGTTCCTCTCAAACTTCCCCTTAGTGAAGCTGTTTGGATTTTTGTGCTGCTGTTGTGGTTGGCTGTTTCTCCTTGTATGTTCGTCGCAAGGACATCCCTCCCTGCCAGGTTCTGCAGCATCCCCCGGGCAGGGCAAGGGGCAACCACAGCTTGCTTGGCGGGTGGCAGAGGTGCAAAACTGGTGACATCCTGAAAGGCAGGGAAGGCAACCGAGCACGTGATGCTGCGTATGGGGAAAGGAGGTTGGCTAGAAGAGACAGAGGTTAAGAATGCAGCTCAGGGAACAGCAGGGGGAATGCTAAAATGTTTGTCCTGCACTCTGTAAATACAGCAGATATGCCCAGATTTCAAACCCGGTTTAGCAACACGCGTATACACAGATTTTCACGGACAGCTTCTTTCTTTCTGCATCGCCTGCAGGGACAGTAACACTGACGCTAAGCGGCAAACAGTGGGAGCGGTTCCAGTGTCAATAAGGATTGTGACGAGGGAGCAAGTTTGTTTGCTTGGCTGCAAAGGCCTTGGAATCCAGTAAGTGGTACACAGTGACCCCATCTCCCCACCAAAAAAGAAAATCCCTCTAACCAAATCCAGCCCTTCCACTATGACACAAACTTTGCAGTGTCTCTGAAATAATGAGATGGTTTAAGTCTTGAGACTTCCAATTAAAAAAAAAAATTTAACTGCCTTCTGATTTTGGCAGTTGCTGGCCAATCATGTTTTCAAGCTTTTCGCCACAACCGAAAGATGCAGATCTTTTTAAAAAAGAAAAACAAAACAACAAAAACCCCCACCTCGTTGAATCTGTGACTCCAAGTACTTGGAGGCTAAATATTGTGAAATCTATGGCAAAACTGGGGGAGCAAAGCCAGAATAGTGCTGGTGCTGTGTCCTCCCTGCAGTCCTACACAGAGAAAAGCTGTTGGCACCATTAGTTGGGGATGATGGCGCTAAACAAGGGGGCAGTAAACCTGGGGATGCTGCAGCTTCATGTTGCTGTTGGAGAGGAAGCAAGACCGTGTGCTGCTCTCTTCAGTCTTCAGGAGTGGGTATCTCCGTGCCTGGCACTACTCCAGCCAGAGGTAATGCTGCTGCCAGGGAACCTCTCCTGCCATGGAAAATGCAATTTCTGTTGTTGCCCTGTCCCAGATTCACCCTCCTCGGTTACACTGACTCTGGCAGTTTTTGCATGTGCAAGAGCTGATCTGGTAGCCCCATTTCATCCCTTGATTTTCCTACAGCTGATGTGCTGGAGGACCCCTGGCGCAGAGCGGAGCTGGTCCTGCCGAGCTCCCCACCCTGGACGTTCCCCTGGTTGTGGGCAGAGGCGATACCCCTGCTGCTCTGGGTGCCCACCCACCCTCTCTCGGGTCTCGCGAGGGAGTTGAAAGGCTCATTTTTGGCACCCCACATTCTGCAAGCTTTAGCCTGGTGGCTTCTCCTGAAATGCTTGAGACAAAAATACATTTCCTGTTTAGAAAGAGAAAGAAGATAAGCCATAAAGCGCAGCCGCCTGCTCTGGCTACCTCGAGTATAAACAGCCTGCGCAGCTGGGCGCTGCTTTTGTTTGTTCTAGTGGCTTTTTCTCTTTAAAGGTGCATTAGACACAGTTATACAAAGTCCTGCTTCTGGCAGCATCACTCCTGACTGGCACAAGAGGTCTGGCTCTGTTGTCAGGAAAGATCCTTCTAAAAGCCCCAAGTGTCCAGCACGAATTCCCGCCTTTGTTCTCCAGGAAACAGCACTAAACATCCCAAAAGTATGTTTCTACTTTACATTTATCTAACGCTTTTCCACCCTGGTATCTGAGCTCTGTAAATAGGCACTCCTAACCTCCCTGGGTGGGGTGCTGAGGTGGGGTTTATTGTCTCAGCTTACCGAGAGCAAAAGTTCTGCATTGTGAGTCAGCGGACAGTCCCCAGTCAAGTTCAGGACTCGCATTTTTGCCAATTAAGCACAAAATGGACTTAAAGCTACCTTTGGCCAGTCTGGGGCTGTTCTGGTTTCCAGAGTAAACTGGAGCACCCATGCAATCCCTCTCTGCAGCAAGATGAAGGTCTGTAGAGGAGATCAGGGTTGTGCATGCTGTCTGTGTAGCTGCAGCACAAGTCTGAGCTGTCACAGCACACCCTGTGCCCAGGGTAAGGCTGAGGATGGTCTCCTGCTCTCTGGAGGAGAGCCACATGGTGGTACCTAACCCCTGTCAATGTCCTAGCAGATACCCTGAGCTCCACTTGGCTGGGTACACAAGATGTAGATAAGTCCAGGGCCAATCTATCCTATGATCTAATCAGGCATGAGCAGCTGAGATGGCAGTTGACTCTGTATTTCCCCTTTTGATAAATTAATCTAGTTTGCAAATTCCCATGATGGCTCCATCCTGCAATGTTCTGAACCTTCTAGTCCTACTTCAGGAAAACTATTAGGTCCATTTATAAGCCCAGGGCTGGATCTACTGAAACCAGTAGTATAAAGAATGCCAGGCTCTTATTGCCATGTTTATGTAGTCTGAATTTTCAGAGGTGCTGATCCCATGGAAGATCCCACTTTAATCAACAAGACTCTCTATATGTAGATGATACGTGGAGCTGATGGTTTGGTCTCCACCAGCGCCATCGCACTGTGGTGCTCAGTGAAACGAGCAAAAGCCTCCTCCTAGTGATGGTCCAGGAGCATCCACCACCACAGCCTGCAATTTGTTTTTTTAACACTGGCTGCTTGTTCCTGAACCAAGATCACGCAGTGAGTCAGAGCTGGAGCCGGGAATAGAAGAGAGGAAACTCAACTTCATGCTGCTCGTCTAACCACAGAACCCCGCAATGCTGAGCTCCTCGAGCTCTGTGTAGGCACAGCACTCAGGAGTCCACCTAGTGAGAGTCATATGCTCCAGTGCAAAAGGGGACAAAGAAAAAAAAACCAAACCCAACACTAATAGCTATTTAATTGCTTGTGAGCTTCCCTGGCTAGAAAACAGGGGCAGTTCTTCCCCACCCAAATTCAGACTCTGGCACTTTCTCAACGTTAAGTCACAGCTCCTCAGCGTTTTTTTGTTGGTGGGGGTTTTTTTTGTTTTTTTGTTTTTTTGTTTTTTTTTTTGTGTGAGTTCCTAGCTGTGTCTGGAGTGCCAAAAAACTTTTTGCAGGAAACAGCAGGGTCATTTCTCCTTGTCAGCCACCCCAGTCAGTGAATTCTCATCAGTTCAAGTGACAACACATGCAGGTGCTTCTCTGCTTTTTCCATGTAGGGTGCGTCCTTTCAGCAAACTTTGGGAGGCAACAGCTGCTCGCAATGAAAACAAGACTATCCTGCTGATCCAAGCTGAAATGTGACATGGAAATGGGATTTTTGACCTTGAGAGGTACAGAGTTGCTCAAAGGAGGGCCCCTGTGAAGATTAAAAATAACTGGATCTTTATAATGCTTCTGCAACTAGTAGAGCTGGATGAATACGTTGCAAAACAGAAGGCCAAATCTTTAAATAGTACAAACTAGCCCAAGTCTTTTGATGACCTATCAGCTGAAAAACTGGCCCGAGCATTTGCAAACATTAATTGAAGAACAGCTGTTTTTGTCAACTGCATTCTTGTCTCATTTTCCCTCTCCTCTGCTCATGAGTGTTCACACAAAAACCCCCAATACTTGTTGATGCAGATGTTTAAGGATCTTTCTCAGGGTTCTCCTCTCAAGGGCTGGGGGTATGAAGAAGAACATTCATTTTTCCTCAGCTCCTGGTGCTGTTCTACTTTAGATAAGTTAGATACCCGTATAATATCTAGATCTCTCTGTATAGGCGTATATATTCTCTCTCTCACCCGCACACACGCCATGTGATTTTAAGCAGTCATCTACCATGAATAATGTCCAGGGGCCAGGTCACAAGCTTCCCATAGCATGGAATGCATTTGCATACAATCCAAGTAATTACAGGGAATGAATAGATTAGTAAAACCAAACAAAACAAGAAACTATTCAGACTGCGGGTAATTCTCGAGCAGAAAGAAGGGGGGAGAAGGGGAAGAAAAGAAAAAAAAAAAGCAGTGCTTTTTAAAAATGCGAGTTTTTTGCTTTGAATAACCAACCCACGCGGCCGGTGGCAGCGGGACCCGGGGCCGGGCGGTGGCTCAGCCGCGGGGCTCCGGGGGCTCGGGGGCTGCTCTGCCCGCCGGGGGGGCGGCTGAACCCCCGTCCCCCCCGTCCGCGCTCCGCCCGCGGCAGCGCATGCTCCCTGCCGGGCCCCAACCTGCCCATTTAAACGGCGGCGGAGGCGCGGGCGCCGCACCGAGGGAGGGCTGGGGCCGGGCGGCCGCCGCTCCGTGCCCCCGTCCCCGGGAAAGCAGGAACCGGAGGGACATCGGGCGGGGATGCGGCTGCTGGAGTTTGTAGCCCCGGGGAGCGGCTCCCGCTTTGGCGGCCCGCGGGGGAGCGGGGAGCTGCCGGGGGGGCTCGGGGGGGTCGGGGCAGCGCTTGTGCTTGCAGCCGAGGCGAGAACGCTGCTGCGCAGGGTCCCGGCCGGGAAGCATCGCTCTGCTGGGACGAGGCGGTTGCAGACTCGTCCGTGGTCCTGCTGATGCTCGTTGCGATCCGGCGCTAGCTTTGGTGTGGGAAAAGAAAAAACAAAAACCCCCAAAACCTCGCGCATCAGGAAGCAGAGCGGGAGCGGCTGCAGGTAGGGCTGCTGAGCGCTGCTGCACCTTGTCGGGCCTCCCGGAGCTGGGTTACCGCCTGGATGGACCGTGAGGTTTGTCCATAATTTTTGTTACAGAGACATCTGCTTGTGACCAAGTTTCCTCTAAAGATTACTGAAGGGGAGAGGAGTTTGGGAAGCGTGATGTGACCGTGGACTTCTAGAAATCCCGAAGACTTGTGAGGACAGGTCAGTGAATCCTTAGAATCAAGGGAAGCCGGCACTTGACAAAGGGAAGTTTTCATTGCACCTAACTGGGGGCTCTGCTTAGTGTTGCTGCCAGTGACCTGTCTCTCCTGTTCGCTGCAGCGGGAGCTGGGGGAGGCTGTCTTCTTAAAAATGGTACCTAGGTGTCATAGCGTGGATATTTCACAGGTTACTGACTTTGGTATGAGTAGAGACTTTGCTGGTAGAATGCCTTAGTTGTTTGTGGTAAACATAAACTAAAAGACTAATTCATCTTCCTGCGGATGACAGCTGTAGGAAGAAGAGTAAAGCACTAGAATAAATGAATACTTTTATGCTGGTGATGGCCAGGCTTGGCAAGATGCTTGATTTAATGCTTATGTTAAAAAAAAAAAAAATTTGGAAAGGAAACGTATCAAGAACAGCTTTCCTGGTCCTCATCTCTCAGACTCATGAGCAGCACAGAGAAAGTGGCCAGGCTCAACCCATATCCCATTCTGGCACTGTTCTAGTGGAGTTTGTATGTGTAACGTGAGAAGAACTAGAAATTTATAGAATTAGAACGTGAGTAGGAACATCAAAAGTACCCAAATGACCTGGGCATTGAAGTCATGCAGGCACTCCTGAAAAACGTGTACCAGCCTTTAAATGTTTTCTATTATTCACCCTACCTGCATTTTTTTTTTTTAATTTTTTTTTTTAGTGTGTGGTGCTACCTGGACTTCCTTGCATCATCCGTAGCTACTGCCCTTCCACTCGGTGGGGAGTGGCTGTGGTGGCGGAGCCAGGAATGCCAGATTCCCAGCTCTGTGCTTGGATTCCAGACAGTGCCTTAAACTCTGGAACTTATTACCACGAAACATTGTGGAAGCCAAGAGTGCTTGGCTTATGGGATTTGAAGAAAGGATTAGAATTTGATATGGATAACAAGAGTCTCTAGAATTAATAGCAAATTAAATTAGAACTTTACAAGGGATATAAATCCTTGTATTTCAGGGCATAAACCAATCTTAGGGTTTAGTAGGAAACTTCTCCTTGTAGGGAGATTTTTCTTGCACTGTCTGCTGGTGAGTATGTTCCCCTACAGCTTGTTACGGACGTAGCCTGCGCAGTGTCTTCTGTGGGAGCGTCTTGGCCTCTTGAAGAGGTTCCAGTTAAAGTACCTGAACCTTGAGGTGTTTCCCAGCCATGGGGTCTGGGAAGGGCAGAAGGCCCAAGCTACACAGCTTTGTGTAGAAGCTGCAGAGATAACGGGAACGTTATCTGTGAACAAAGCGGCAGTCTTACAGACTCTGAGCTTATCATCACTGTAATAGAACAGTAGTAGTCAATACTGCAGTGTACTCTGGACAAACTCCACCAGCAGCATCTTTTTGAGGGTGCACAGTCAATTTTTGCTGGCAGGATGCTGTACACACTGTGAGAAGCTGGAATCGCTGGACTGATCGCTGAGTTAGAAAATACAGCCTTTGGTCTGCTTTATCTTTGCCAGAATCTCTAGAAAATACGGAAGTCTCATGTAAACTCTTGCTAACCTTTTCCCCAAGCTGTTTATTTCACTGGAGCACTCAAGTGGCAGGGTTTGGGGGGTGGTGGTGGTGTTTTTGTTTTCCCCTTCTGAGTTACCCATCTCTGCTCTTGTACTGAAGCCTCCGTATGGAGTTCAGGGTGATGGCAGGACTGGTGTGGCTGATGGCATTGTGAGTGCACAGGGACAGGGCAGAAACTGCTCTGTGAACATAACTGCCTGGATCTCCTGGTGTGTCTTTTTGCAAAGCCTCTTTGGAAATCTTAGCCTGTCTGCAGACAGGAAGGAAGGAATATTGAGGAAGACAATATTGAGGAAGACAATATTGAAGGAAGACAAACATCGATGCTCCATAGAAGTAGTCCTCATATGCGATATTTTTTCATTTACAAGATTATATTCGTCTCAAGCTCCTTTCTGAGCAGCCTGCAGACGGTGGTGTGGTGGAGATCCTCGGAACACCGCTGGCTTGTGTGTTCTTCCCTGGACCTCGCTAGCGGTTGGTGTGATTCAAGCTGCCTGTTCGTCTGTCAGGGCTGGTACCAGGCTAAACCAGTGCTGGGAGATTGCTGAAATGACGTGAAAAATCACAGACCTTAAAGTAACTTGAGGATAGTGTTTTTCTCGATGGCTAGATATTCTCAGGCAATTTAAGCATATTCCATACCCGGCAATGGGTATAGCGCTAATGCACTCCTCTGCCTTGAGCCTCTTTGCCGGTTTATACCGCTTTTGTCACGGGGGGATTGTAGAGCTTTTCAGCCGAGCTGTAAGTGCTGTGAGTAGCGTCTGTGTTTATCCTCCACCTTTCTCTGTGTTAGAGCAGTTCGTCCAAGGAGTGTCTTGTTTTGGTAGCTGGCTGTTGTGGGTTTTCTTTCATGTGAGTGTTGCTATCTCCTTATCTTGGCGAAGGCAACATCAAAGCGAAACACTTGACCCGTTGGGTGAAAGTTGTGGAGGTTTGTGATGGATTCAAGGCTACGAGGGAGCAGAAGTGAAAGGACCAGAGGGATGGGAGGAGAGCAGCTGCAGGCGGTGGTGGGGGGACCAGGCAGTGTCCCGTACCTCAGGAGAAGCGAGCAGCAGACGGTATGGAGAGGGAGACGCGGAAAGCAACGAGAGTTGTGTCTGGTGAATCTCCTCCCTTCACTTTGCTGTTGCAAATAATTCCATCATATGATTGTGCCCGTGGCTTCTGCTGGAGGTGGGGGCCAGCTGGCGCAAGACAACTACTTTTAACTGAACTAACCCTCGGCAGCCAGCCTGCGGGGTCTTGTGATCCTTCGGCCATGCAGTTAAACTCATAGTCGAGGCTGTGCTGGGAGTGGAGCGAGGGTGACATGAGAAGCTTGTAAGCAGCTGTCAAGTATTTTCGATGTTGGTTTCTGAATGCTTAATATCAAACATCAGAACTATCCGTGTGAAAACAGGAACGCCAGGGCTCGGGTGAGAAAGGGGACAGAGACCCTCACGGAGCTTGCACTTACCACAAACAAAAGAACAGGAAGATAGCAAACCAAACCATTGTTTTTGTTTGTCAGTTCTGTGTCCTGATGCTTGTATTGTCCAGTGAAGGTGCATTTATCTCTCTAAGACTAACAATGTATTGAATCCATACAGCCCTTGAAACCTGTTCTATTTCTTGTGCTGCTGTTGCTCTTCGCTGCTGTAAGCATCTGAGTCTCATCTTGTGTTACTGAACTGCAGAAAGTTGTTGGTGTGTCCATCAACTAAGCTATTGAGTTGCTTGTTTGAAAAACGTGACTTGAGTGGAACTGTAAAGTCACCATTTTATTGTTATTGTTTGTGTGCGTGCTGTTCCTTGGAGGTCCTCAAATTTGTGCCCTTCCTCCTTGTTTTCATATCCTAAAATATCGGTTCCTCTTGCAGTTCGAAAATATTTGTTCAACATTTTGCCAGCCTGCAGAAGAGGAGAAGCAGACCCCTGTGAATATTGTCTGGCAAAATAAGAAATGTGATGTAGGAATGTGGACCGAATGGCTTCTTTGTCTCGGTGCTGGAGGGTGGCTGGAACACACACAGCCCTGAGCAGGTGCTTGATTTGCGGCTCTGAACAATTTTTCTTTCTCCATGTACCTACACTAAGAGAAACTGCTGCTAGTCCAGATCTCAAGGCCCCGTCTTACATCCCGGGAAACCTTGTTTGAGTAACACGTGAAGTCAGCTCTGTCGGTTTCAGAAAGAACCAGCTTCTGGAGACTTGCAGATGAATCTTCATAATTGCCAGGCTTTGAATACTCAGAAGGTGTAAAGATGGCCTCTGGCAAAATAGTGAGGTTTATTTGAAAAAAGAAACTTAAAACAATTATGGGCACTGAGTTTGGTTTGTGAGGTTTAAGGTTTTTCCCTTCTATCAAGGGAGCAGGTTTTTTTCCACCTTCATTTTGTTGGAGGCTGAGGTTCTCCGTGGTGGTTTGTCTCCGGGAGCCAGGACTCACTTAATGAGTGCAGTGACTCAAATCCGTGCAAGTTGTCAGCACTCAGAAAACATTAATGTTCTTGCCGAGCAGGCTAGAGCCAACTCCAGGAATGGTGTGTACATAGTTGTGGATAACATCTAAATCTTGCTTTAGATTTATGGGCTAAGACTTTTGGTGAAATGGTGCATGCAATAAACTCTGTGGATCGTGTTTTCTTTACCAAACATTAGGAGTGATCCCTGCTGGGATCCGACCTGCTACATCCATGAAACCAAGGTGGTGGTCAGACCTCAAATCTAACGCTATTCTGCCTTTCCCTCCCAATTCCCTGCTTCTAATTCAGGAGCAATGGGCAGAGCTGGCTCTTCAGTTGGGTTCAAAGTGGTTGTAAGTGCACACACACTGTCCTCTCTGCACAGAGACCAAAAGCCTCTAGAGGAACCTGTGCTGGGGATTTCGTGCTTTTTCCATCAGCACTGCTCTGTCTGGAAACGCTGGGCTGTACTCCGCCTCTGCAGAAGCATCTGCCACTGAGCCAGGATGTTAGGCTGTTCCCTTTTTCCTCTGCCCGGGGCTGTAATGCCACTTCTGTTCTGACCTTCCCTTTGAAGAGGGGGTACCCAAAATGGTT
>WKFP01014326.1:248611-284585 GCA_011057875.1 Pterocles orientalis
CGCAAAACAGAAGTTAGGTTCCTGTTGATAGGGAGAGACGGGGTGGTAAAATGCCCCGCTCCGTTCACCTCCTGTGGAAATGGCAGATCTGAGCCTTGTCCCTTCAAAAGTGGAAAAATCACCTTCCGGATACTCCGTGCTGCTGTCTGTTCTGTGTGAACGGCCACGGCTTAATGTTAAATCCCTGCGTGTTCGGGGTCCATAACACATTAAACGGATGATGAGAATGGGGAGAGGAAAAGACTTCTTAACTTCCACATAAAGATCTTCCAGTGAAACTTATCTGTCTTAAAATCTGGTTGCTTCTTATCTTTGCAATTATCCAGACGATTTCAGGCAGAAGCAAAATCACAGAATCTCATGTTTTCAGACCCAGGCCTCATGACCGGTCTGACATGATAAGGAAAAGGCTCCGTCTGCTCCAGCAGTGGTCTGCGGGCCCTCGCTGGCACGGGGAAGTCGGGGTGCTGCAGGCAGAAGTCAGAGCTGGTGCGGTTTTTGCTGCCCCAGGGATGTCAGCCTGCTGTTCTTACAAGAAAGAGTATAGAATAGGCTGGAAGGGACTTTAAGCCCGTCCAGTGCCACCCCCTGCCATGGGCAGGGACACCTCCCACTAGCCCAGGTTGCCCAAAGCCTCATCCAGCCTGGCCTTGAACCCCTCCAGGGATGGGGCATCCACAGCTTCTCTGGGCAACCTGGGCCACTGCCTCACCCCCCGCACAGGAGAAAATTCCTCCCAGTATCTCATCTCAATCTCCCCTCTTTTAGCTTCATACCATTACCCCTTGTCCCATCACTCCACCCCCTGACCCAGAGCCCCCCCAGCTCTCCTGTAGCCCCCTTTCAGCACTGGAAGGTGCTGGAAGGTCTCCCCGGAGTCTTTTCTCCAGGCTGCACACCCCCAACTCTCTCAGCCTGTCCTCGCACGGGAGCTGCTCCAGCCTCTGATCATCTTTGTGGCTGTCCTCTGGACTCACTCCAGCATCCTGGGATTCTTTGACCTTAAAGCACCCCAGATAAATCCTGTTATTCCCTGCACACGTGCTCTTCACCTGTCCCTTTGGCAGAGGGTGCTGGCCCGTGGCTGGTGTGACAGAAGGTGCCTTGCGGACAGCCTGGCACGTTGGCTTGAGCCCACTTCACTGGCCGCAGAAGCCCAGAGGGTAGACTGGGAACACGGGTGGCTGGAGAGCCAGCAAGCAGGGTGGAGATGGTAACTCTGCCAGGGGGGCAGGCAGCGGGGACAGCAGTATCTCACAGCAACCCCCAGTCCAAACTGTTTGGAGAGTTGTGCTTTATTCCCTCCCCCTTTGAATGCTTCCACCATGGGTGGCTGCCTGTCCCACATCCGTTCTTGCACCGGCTCTGGTACGAGCAGTTGCACGATCTCTGCTCAGAGCAGGGGGGTAAAACCCAGCCGCTCCCAGGAGAGCTGCGGGCTGCTGCCCAGCTCGCTTGCCTCTGGTGCACTCAGGGTCTGATGTGAGTGATGGGGGCTCTGTACTCACAGCTGTCTTGGGGCTATTCCTCACGCTGCAAAGGCTCTTTGTCTCATTCAAAGCCATGACCTCATTTTAGAGACAGAAAACAGAGAGGGAGAAACCCACCAACCTGCCAGCGGAGGTCAAAGGGCTCGCTGAGAGATATGTTAGCATCAAACTTCTCCGGCAGGGACACAAATAACTGGAATTGCAGACCAGAAAATTACCATGAAAAAATGGACTAACTACCATGTGATTACAAAAGAGCCCATTAGTTCTGTGTGTGTCTCGGAGTCAAAGTGTTTCCTTTGAGGAAGAGCACAAGGTCGTGCTCCCAAAACTGTTAAGCCGAAGGGACTGTATAAGTCTGTGCCTGTTGCCTGATGCTCTCCGAGGGCTGCCGTGCGTGGAATTTGAGCTGCTTGCTCTTCTCCCTCTTTCCTAGGCACGGACTTTGGCAAATGTTGCTCCTGGCAGAACCAGGGAAGGGTAGATGTCAGTGTTGGGAGGCAGCGGCTCTCACTCTGGTTAAATTTATCAGACCCCTCACTGCTACTATATAATCAGCCCTTTGGGGTACAGTTTGAGCTGATGAACACCCTTCAGCCCTCTTGCTGGGGCTCGGCAGTTTGTTTCTGCAGAGCTTCTGGCCGCTGCTGGCTCAGGACCCGCAGCTGGTGGTCTGGGTTTGCAGCCTCACGTGTCAGTGCCAGCTGTGGCCCCTGCTTTTTGCTGGGACATCAAAACTGTCCTCCCCACCCCAGGGCTGGTCCTGAGACTCCGCTAGCCCCGTGACTGTCACAGCTTTCCAAATAAAGCCAGAGATGATGAAGCTCTGTCATGGGGTGGGAGACCCAGACCTGCCCCGGACCACAGCGTGCCGGAGGCAGGAGGGGCTGAAGCACGGCGCTGGCTTGCAGAGGAGTCAGACGCCCCGTTAGGCAGAGTTTGTGCTTGGGTTGGAAACAAGAAGTTCGGATTTTACTTCCCATTTTCCCAGCCCTGTGAACAGGCGTTGCAAAGTGGACACAATAAAGCAGCCAGGGGTTCTGCCTTCCCGTCTCTTCTCTGTAGCAGGGGGGAAATTGTTCTCCTCTACTCAGCACTAGCGACTAAAACTCGGAGGCTGTGTGTCGCTGTGCTCAGTGCTAAGGTGATGTGTGTAGCATGCAGCAGGACAGCCATGTGTCCTCTGTACGCGGTAACACCCTTTCACCAGAACTGGTTTGCTCTTTTCTTTGCTGGTTCCAGTTTGTTGGGGTAAGTGCTTTACTATTCGCTTTCCCTGTTTCACTCCCAAAGAAGGATTGCAGGAATGCAAACCTGAGAAATCCCGCGTGCTTGCTTACGCCGGGCTGGTAGACAGAGGACTTCATACCTGTGGTGGTGATGACCAGTTCAAGTGCAATTGGTTTTTGTAGGTAGTGGTAGAAAATAGAGATTCAGCATCCAAGCAGGCATTCACAGGGTTTTGGTGAGCGTGATCTTTCTTTGGCTTTGCTCTGCCTGCAGGAGCACTGCCAGGGGTGGCGAGAGCCTTCATCAAGCCTGTTGTCTGCGTTAGGTGCTCTGCAGGGGCTTTGAAGGACTGTCCGGCTGCAGGGGACTCTGTAGGTAGCATGGGGTGACAGTGCTACAGCCTGTGGTCAGGGGGGGACCCCAGCCCTGGTCCCCATGGGAGAGGGTCGGGCTCTCCCCTGAGGCTGGGTGCGGACTCTCCCTTTGCAAGCCTCGCCTCTGATGAGATGTGTCCCTGGGTCCGTCCGGGCACAGTAAATGCATCCCAGGGCGCTGTCGGGGCTGGCTCTGCCGCAGGGTCCTGGGAGCGGGGGGTCCGAGCCACCTGTTGGAGTTTCACGCATGGGGAGGCTGCTGCCCTTTTTAATGGTGTCCGTCTCTTTTTCCTCGCTTCCCGGTATTCCCTTTACAACCAGCCCATTGTGCTGGGGGCTGGAGCAGCTGGGTGGAGTGTTTCAGGCTCAAGTGTAATTTCAGTGCCTTTAAAAGCTTTTGGAAGGCGCTTTTTTTTTTTTTCTTTCCCCCTGAAGAGGACAGCAACGCCAACAAGGGATAATTTGATGGATTACTCTGCGGGGCTGAGGGGCTCTCCTTAATCCCCTTTGTGGGGCTGTTTGACGAGACGCGTAGCAGAAGCCCCCAGCCTCAGGCAGAGAAAAGGCGGCTCAGCGGGGTGGGTTTTACACGCTGACACATAAATACGGACCCTGGTCATGTGGTGCCGGATATAATCTGTGCCCGTTACCACGCTGCGGAGAAGGGGGGCACCTGGAGGGGGGCTTATTTTTTCCCCTTTCTAGTTCAATTTACATTTTTATTCTTCTGCTAAAAATAATAAAAAAAGAAGAGGGGGGTGGGGGAGAGGCTGGCTCAGACCAAATGCCAGGGTGACGGGCACAGTATTTAAAACACCAAAAATGAGCTCAAGTGAAAAGCAGAACTAGATCGTCTCTCGTTTCCCCTCCCACTCCAAAACAAGGGCTCCTCTCATGAATAAAAGCAAGAGCTTGGGTCATGCAGTAGCAAAACAAAGCTGTAGCTCTGGCGTAGAGGCAGCCAACCTTGTCTGGAGGTCTTTAGTTGTTTGTAGCAGACCTGACGCCAACTCGGGAAGGGGTGTCTAGGAGTGAAGCTCTTGAGAGCAGAGGCTGAAAATGCTGCAGTGGTTGCCTTGCATGTTTTTAGGAGTGTGTGAGACATCTGCGTGCTTCATGAGGTCTGGTGATGAGATGCTGCTCCTGAGCAGGTGAAATGCTGCAAGACCATCCTCGCAGGCACGAGCAGTCCTCAGCTGTGGGGGGTTTGTTGGGATGCTCAGTCCCTCCCCACACCACAGCCCTCCAGTGCGGTCTTGCTGTGTTCCTGATGGAAACGGGGCTGGGCTACGGCCCGGCACGGCAAGGTTTCAGCCCTGCAGCCTCAGCCCCTGCTTGCCTGCAGGAAGGCGCAGTGTCCTGCGATGACACCTGCCAGCTGCAGGAGAGCTGGTGGCACCCGCTGGCGTCGCGGGCAGCTCCCAGAGTGTCAGAGTGGCCTCCGCTGAGTCAGTGACCTCCGTTGGTCAGACAGGCGGCTCCTGTTGGTAATGGGGAGGAGAAGGATAGGCTGGAATTGGCCGCTCTTTGCTGCGGTATCTTTTCTGTGGGCACGGGAGCTCGGGCAGCCGAAGCCTGGGAGAAAACCTCCTGCCAGGAGCAATTCCTTTGTCTGCCAGAGGAAGAAGCAGGTTGTGGGACAGGAGGTCAGTGGAGCTGCCCTGCTGTCTGTTTGACGTTGGTGTTGCAGGGTGAGGATAAAGCATCCCTGGAGCTGTTGGCACGGCTCCCAAAAGGAGCGTGAAATACCAGAGACGTGCAGAGTGAAGGGCAACAGACCTCAGTCCACCCCAGAGCATCAGAGCAGCGAGCACAAAAGGGCCTGAACTAAGCTCCGGCTTTTAGATAGCCCTGGGAGCAGATGGACACGTTGTAGGTGCTGCAAGGAAGCAATTGCGGTGTAAGCAGGAAAGAACCAACCTCCAGTCCTGACCAAATCAAATGTCTCCCTTTGAACCAAGGTGTGTGGAAGGTCTGCTGAGCTGTCGTGGGGACCTGCCCCTTCCCGTAACTCTGGACGCATCCGTAGCATCTAGCATTTGTCCGGGATTAATACATCCTGGTGTCTGGGCTGCTGGATGCTGCGCTGTGGGGTGAGGGAGGGAATTTCAAATGGGCTGGGGCGCCCGGGTCGTCCTTGTTCTTGTCTGAGGGGATTTCCCCCCGCTGCTGCTCTTTCCCTAAGCCGAGCTGCTGAGGCCGATATAATGGAGCCCCCGAGCTCAAAGGAAACGCAGAGTTAATTCAGAGAGACTAAATAAATCGCCCTTCTCCCATCCCTGCTTAATGACCACTCCCCTCTCCCCACGCTGTGAATGGGGTCAGGGAGATTGGGGAGGAGGGGGGGAAGGGGAGAGGGTCAGGAGGGGTCAGGTGAGTTTTCCATTTCATCCCGCGCGAGCCTGCCAGAGCTATTCTCCATGGTGCGTTTCCCATTCAGCGGCGGTGAATGGACACTGATAGCTGTGAAAGGATCTGGCGCTGGATGAACAGCCCTTCCCTAAGCGCTCGCTCCTCTGCTCTCTCCCACCCTTTCTTCCAAAGGGCTTCCAGGGAGCGGGGAATTAATGACGTTCATAAAGAGCCCCTTGGAAGGTTGGAAATGTAACGTTGTGGTGATGAATGGAGACCCAACGGCTGGCGATACCCCTCGCCTTCCTCTCCCTGCTGCCTGTGGGGAACAGGTTGCTGCACCAAACCTGCCGTGCCGCGGGGAAGGATGGCGTGGGTCCCATCGCCTGGGATCTGGGGGATGGGAGCAGCACCATCTCCTGCCCACAGCAGGACCAGCCGCCTCGGATGCTTCTCCGAAAAGCTGAGGCTTTTCCTTTGCTAAGGCAAAGGCTTTTGTGGGGTAATTTTTTCCTGTATAAGACAGGGCTCAGGTGATTGCAGAGCCCTGACAGGTCACAAATAGCTGGTGGATCTCATTCTCTGTTGTCTGATCTGTGGCTGTTTGTTGAACTGAGGGGTAGGTGCATAAATCGGAGAGGCTGCTGCCATGCTTAGTGACATCTCTTGTCCCTTCTGCACCCGTGTGAGAGCCTGGAGGGATTATGGAGTGGCAGGGTATGGGCTCCTCTGAGCAATAAATGAGTTTTTTCTCTGCCATGTAATTACATACTTTAAACTGGCCATCCCTCAGTCTAAGCACTGTTTAGATGCAATTGGAAAGGTGTGGGGAGGTTGGGAGGAGAGGCTTCTTCCAGTCTTTGCTTGTGCGTGTCCGTCAGCGCCCTGCGTGCAGTCCACTTTCTTCAGGTGTCTCGGGGCTTGTTCCTTCTCAAAGTGAAAGGTGTGGTTCAAAGTCTGTTAGCGAGGGCACACAGAGCAACGTCTGCGCGGGCTGAGAGAAAGGAAGTGGGAAGTCGATGGCGTTGCTTCGTGTAAATGAGTCCGTACATCTGACATCGCCAGTAAATTCAGTCCCATTCCTGCGTGCGCGTCTGTGCACCTGCTGGTGCTTCTCTCAAATCCAAATTGTGGGTTTCCTCAAGCAGAGCCTCGCTGTGTGTCTCTGTACCACATCGAGCGCGGGGAGACATTTGCCAAAACTTTTCCTGTAGCATCCAATCTGCTTGCCCACTGCCTTAGGAGAAATGGTCTGGGGAAGCCACTTTCCCTGGCTCCATCACCTGGCCGCCAGGTGAGCCAGCCTCTCCGGGCTGATCTGTTGGTTCTCTGCAGAGAAAGGAAAGGAAAAGTTTGGTTTGCAAGCTTCACAGAGAAACCCTGGGTGTAAAGATGTTTTGCTTCTCCTTGGGGAGGGAGGAGCACTCGGCAGCAGATGATGGTTCCCATGGCACGACAGCTCGGTGAGCAGCTGGGAAAAAGCCCCACATGTGGCTCCCTTCTGCTTCTGTCTGCAAAAAACCTTCCGCAGAATGGCTGGTATGCCCCTTTTTGGAGGGGGCTGGCTGTTATTCCTGTCAAGGGGCTTGGCATTGTGCTCCCTGGGGAAGGACAAATGCTGTGCTTGTTTTATAAATTTGGGGAAACTGAGGCCGGGGGCAAGAAGTGCCTGCTGTCGTGCAGCTTTTTGGACCAGCCGCGCCCTGTCTGACCGTGAAAGGTCTCCCCATCCCAAAATGCCAGGTGCCACTGCGCTGGACGGGCTGTTCCCGGCTCGTTGGGATGCGGTGTGTAAATGCTGCCGTTACACCAGGACCTCCCAGCTGGGAGATGGTTTGCCAAACTGCCTGCTTCCACGTCAGGACAAAGTTCCAGAGCACCATGTCCAAACCAGTCCTCCCACACAGTCTGCCAAATAAATTGTCCCAGGAGAGATTAGCGGTTTAAATGAGGTGTTTGGTCTCGCTGCTGGGACTGTTATTTAGAGCCAGACTGTTACCTGCAAAGGTGCGGGGAGCATCTCGTTGCCTTTAGGAAGAAAACCGTGATCTCGTGTGCTGCGTCTCTCTCTGCTGGCTGGCTGCGAGGTGCCAGCAGCTCAGCAGGAGGAGGTGACAGATCTGAGCGCTGGGGCAGGGCTTTGTGCAAAGTTCAGATGCGAGCCCGGGAGTTTCCTTCTGAGCAGGTCTGGGGCAGCAGCGGGGACGCAGGCTGCGGGCAGGGGCTTTGCAGGCTGGTGCCTGCGGCCGGTGTTTGCTCAGCACCTCGCGAGGGGCCCAGGCGCAGGCGTGGTGCTGGTGCTAACAGCACAGCGACAACAGCACAGCGACGCGCCGTGTTATCGGGAGGCAGGGAGGGCCCTGAAACCAAACCCATGTGTGTACCTGCAGCTCGGTTCCACCTCTGCTTGCCCGCTAACTACTTAAGTAGCTTTTCCTGCACGCTGTGTGCCCGGGCTGGCTGCAGGGATCACCTGTCGCTGCTCTGCGGGAAGGAGGTGAGTCCTGGCTTCTGCCTTCCCTTCATCCTGGCTCCTCTGAGCCTCCCAAATCTTCCTTCTCCATCCCTTCGCCCCTGTTCTTACAGATCAACGGTTCAGATGATTTTCCTGCTCTGCGCTGGCATTTCTCTCCAGCTAAGCCAATCCATTTCTCTGTGTTCTGTGAACAAAATTAAAAAGGGATTGATGGGTGTTGGGACAAAATGCAGGTTGGACAGAGAAGGGTTCATGACCTGTTGCAAGTGTATCTACAGCTTGGTTGCTGTTGACAGCTTCTCGTCTCTGGTTGTACGTGAGTGTTGCTCCTGCGTACTCTGGGATTTATTTCTCCTTTAAAGCCCTCTGTGGAAGGGGGAAGAGACAGGTGTTTTCTTACCTACTGATAAGAAATTCAACCTTTCTGCCTCAACATTGGAATTCTCAGGCAGTCAGGGAGATGGACAGATTCCTGCCTCCTCCCCAGTGCTTGAGATGTCACTGCGATAAAAGGGAAGAAAACAATTTTCCTGTGCATGTGTGTGGGGGGGACATATTTTCCTTAATGTTTCGAGTTTACCTTGGGATAAGTCCCCCTCTGTGAGCCCTCCAGGCCCTGGACTGCAGCAGACAGTGGACGTTACATCAGCCCTCCAGGTCTAGCTTACAGTGATGGTGGCTCGGTTAATTTTTGCTTGCGAGTCTCTGTCCTCGAGCTATCCGGTACCAAGTCTTGTAGGAGACTGTAGGGCTGCAGCTTAAATTCCTGTCCCAAGGCTGTCAGCCAGCTGGGCACCCATCACAAACGAACAAGGCTGAGACATCCTGTGTCTAGCCCACATCTAAGAAAGGTGGTTGCTGCCCCCAATCGCTTCCTTGCAGACAGAGTGCGTCTGAAGGAGCGCTGAGCATATCGGGGCCTCCGAGTATTCCTTTGAAGCCACGTCTAGTGATTAAAGGAAAACCGTCGCTGCTCCCCCTCTGCCGTTAGCAAGCTATTTGACCTTGGGCAAGTCATTTGAATGTTCGCAGTTGTTAAAAGGAGATATCTTTTGTGACAGTTGAGGTCTAAGTGAGCGTGGAGGGGGAAGATGAGGGATCCTGGAAGGAAAATAATCAGTATTTGTTGTGTGTAATTGGCAGCCTGTCAACTCCGCCGCGCAGGAGTGCTGCCTGTCCTCTGCAGCAGCCAGAGGCAGAGAGCAACGCTTGCATCTGTAAAAACCTCATCGCCACACTTCCAGCTTCCCCCTGTCATCTCCCTGTGGGTTATTTAGCTGATGGCAAGAGGGGAAGAAAAAGGGAGAACGCAGGAACTGTCCCAACTGTACCTGTCTGCTAACGCTTGTGTGCTGATGGAGGGCAGATGGTGTGCTCTGTGGGGCTGGGGGACGCTGCTTCGCACCATGTTTGGTGATAACGTGGAGTTTTATCTCTGCCCAGTGGCGTGACGGTGCTCCAGCACGCGGCTGGTGCAGCGGCTGCTCCTGCACACACACCCTGCAGCCTCTGCCCGGCGGCCGATCCAGCCCTGCCGGCTCTGACCCGCTCGGCTCTGCTCTGCCACGCGTGGCCTCCAGCACTGGTTGCCTTACAAGGGTGGCGAGGGTTGGCCTGGAAATGTTCCCTGTAGGAGTCTTTTCCTCTCCCCTATAATCGGGGTGAACAGTTCAGAGGGGGACCGGGCTGCAGAAGTGGATTTTTACCTGGTTTATTCTGTTGGGTTCACTCTCTGCAGCAAAGGAAGGGAAACTGCACCAGCGAGCTGCTTGGCATGGAGGGGGTGCGCAGGCAGGTACGCGGTTTCAGCAGCCAGGGAGGGAGCAAGCGGAGATAAACTCCTCCGCCTGAGTGTCTCGCATTCTGTTCAGCCTCCTTCATCCAAAGGACCCAAAGCACTTGGGGGCTACACTGCGGTGGGGCAGGAGGCAGAAGCTTCTGTGCAAATAGGGAGTGCTGTGCACAGTCCAGAAATGGGTCACAAGCTGCTGAGAATTGGGCAGCAGCTTGGTTTACCCCTCAATCAATGTCTGTGCAGGAGCGTAATGCCCTGCTAACCCATTCTGCCTTTGCCAGCATACCTACAGACCATCCTCCTGAGATGCTTTCAGCAAAACAACAGTTCAGTGGACTAGCTGCTGGTAACCGTGCAGGATTTCTTTTGTTTGTAGACTGAGAGAGTGGCAGGCTCATAACAGGTGACTAAGAGGCATCTGTCGCCTTAGCTGCTTAGCCTCTGTCCTGGTCGGGTGGCCTCTCCCCGCTGAAGCAGGCTGGAGAGAGGGAACATGTTACAGGGCAAATAAATGACTCAGTCTAATGAGCAAGGTAATTGCCGTGCACTGTTAGATGAGGCTAAAGTGGGTCAGGTTTGTTTGTGAAACTCCACGGAGGCACCATCTGTTCCCTGTGCCCCATCTCAGGGGCTGGGGATGGGATGGGGTGGAACTGCTTCCCTGCAGCCTGCGGTCGTTAGGCAGTGGCGTGGGTCTCTGGAGATGACCCTGTGTGACCACAGGTGAGTGCCTGCAGCCCTTCTCCTTGAAGGGGACTCTTAATTGGTTTCACTGGGAGAGGGGACCCCAAATCCTTTCTGCTACAACTGCCCGTCTAGAAGATGAGGCTGGACAGGACACTGCGGGGTGATTAGACCTCCCATAGCCCGAAGGTGGGATTGGATTTTCCCACGCCCTTCTGACAAGTGCCTGTCTCACCTCTCACGAGCCCTTGGAGAGAAACCTGGCACTGATGCTGTTTGTGTCGTGTAACCCTGCTGCTCCCCCGGCTGTCCTCTCGTGCCTGCCAGCCTGTGGGGATGGGGACTGTCTCTTTCAGCGGTGACGTGGCTGTGTGGTACCTGGCTTTAGCCCTGGACCCTGCTGTGTCTAACAAGCTCTCTCTTCTCCCAGATCACAGCCTGTGAGCAGAAGGAGAAGCCTGGCGTGGGACCCCTGCCCACCCACACCCGGACTCGACATTGCTGGAGCCACATCTTGCAATAAGAGAAGAGGAAAAAACAGTTCATTTGCCGTTGCTAAAAATGGGAGGCAGCATCTGTCCAGCAGACCAGGAGGGGAAGCTCCAGACCTTGCCTGTGGGGCATCCCTGGGAGTGCTGCAGCAACACAGCCCGCTGTCAGTAAGGGGTGTCGGGGCAGCGTGGCTCAGAGAGCCGGGGCCAGCATGCTCTTCCACAACCGCAAGACCCAGCTCCTGCTGGTCAACTCCCTGACGTTCGGCCTGGAGGTGTGCCTGGCTGCAGGGATAACCTACGTGCCTCCGCTGCTGCTGGAAGTGGGTGTGGAGGAGAAGTTCATGACCATGGTTTTGGGTAGGCTGTTGAATTCTTGTCTTTGAGGTGCTCGTTTCCCCTTTGAGTCTGGAGGGCACAGGGGCAAATAAGGGTGTGGAGGCTTGCCTCTGCCGGGTGGTTGCTCTATCAAGGGCAGCCTCGTGTTTGGAGGAGGGGGCTGTCACCCAGTGACACTTACTGAGTTCTTGAAACATCCCAGGCTTTTGTTAGAGTGCATACAGATTCCTCTAGATCTGTTCCCCTGACACCACCTGTTTCTCTTTTCCAGGGATAGGACCCGTCCTTGGCTTGGTTTTTGTCCCGCTGATCGGATCTGCCAGCGACCACTGGCACAGCAGCTACGGCCGCAGGCGTCCTTTCATCTGGATGCTGTGCCTGGGAGTCCTGCTGAGCCTCTTCGTGATCCCGCATGCCAGCAGCCTGGCCAGCCTGTTTGCCCTCAACACTCGCCAGCTGGAGATTGCCTTCCTCATCCTGGGCATTGGGCTACTGGATTTCTGCGGCCAGGTTTGCTTCACTCCCCTGGAAGCCCTGCTCTCAGACCTCTTCCAGGAGCCAGACAACTGCCGCCAAGCCTTCTCCATGTACGCCTTCATGATCAGCTTGGGGGGCTGCATTGGCTACCTCCTTCCAGCCATTGACTGGGGTGGCAGCTTCCTGGCCCCGTACTTGGGAGGGCAGGAGACGTGCCTCTTCAGCCTCCTCGCTGTCATTTTCCTCGGCTGTGTGCTGGCCACGCTCTTTGTGACAGAAGAAGCAGCCGCCCAGGCGGATGTTCTGGATGGCCCGGCGCTGAAGGACGCTCCCCTAAAGCCCTCACCTCCTGCCTGCTGCTCTTGCCAGCTCTCCAGGAGCTCGTGTCTTCTGCAAGCTAGGCACATGATGCAGGCGCTGAGAAACCTCTGCACGCTGGTGCCACGGCTTCACAGCCTCTACTGCCGCATCCCCAAGGTCATCCGGCGCCTCTTCGTAGCCGAGCTCTGCAGCTGGATGGCACTCATGACTTTCATGCTGTTCTACACAGACTTTGTTGGGGAAGGACTGTACCACGGTGTCCCCAGAGCCAAGCCAGGCACGGATGCCAGACGGAACTACGATGAAGGTAAGAAGGGAACCAGCTGCTCTGAGGCTGCAGAACCTGTTCCTTGGGACAGGAGCATTGAGTGAGAGCTGGGAATGGGCTCAGCTCTACTGGTAATGCAGAAAAAAGTTACAGGAAACCAGACATTCTGCAGATGGGTCAGGAAGAAACATTCCCTCCTGGCCCCCAGAGCATTGCACAGTGGACCGAATCGGGAAACGCCTCTTTCTCCTCCAGGCTACCGAGCACAGAACCAGATCTGGCAGCGCAGCCCTGGCCTGGGGCTGAATTGTTCAGTGGCAGAACAGTCTGGCAGGTTGCACGCTGAACAGGACGTATCCAGCTCTGTCTGCAAGCTGTGGTTGCCACTGCCAGGTCCTTTCACTGCTCTTCCCTCCTTTTTAAATGAGGGGTGATGGTGCTCCCCATCCCTTAGAGAGCAGGGGTTGGAAATGCAGGACATGCTCAGCAGCAGCGAGGTGGGCTGTGCTGCATCTTCCTTTCACACTGCTGTGAGATTCCTGTCTCACATCTATCTGGGGAGCCCTCAAGCAGCTTCCCCAGTTCTCACCCCTTTCTCCAGTGCTCACCGCTCCAGTCAGTAGCTGCCACGTCCACATCACGAGATACTGCTCACTGCAGCACCATACCTGGTTACCGTCATTGCCTGCTGTCCCGTTTTTCCTCCCACCTTCTGCCAGAGTCTTGACTCACTGCCCAGCCCTTCCTTTCCTCTCCCTGATCTACGTCTTTTATTCTTGGAGGCACCTCCCTGGCCCTCCTCCTCCAGCTGTATATCTTGCTCTCTGAGTTTTCCGCTCGCTGCCATACACTGCCTCTTTGTGCTGGGTGTCCGTTTAACTTAGGGGCAGATTAATTATTATTTAACGCTTGTGCTGTATAGCTTCCAGCAGGTCAGGGCTCCATTGTGCTAGCTGTCATAGAAACATGCGTTGAGTAATGATCCTTGCTCCTAAGAGTTAATGGCGTTAATTCCTGAAATCTGATAGATCTTTGCAAAGGGTAAGGTCCGGATTGCTACCGGATACTGCAGACGTTTAGTGGATGTTGTGTACTTTACCTTGGCTTAAGCACAATTCCTTGTTCCTTTTGTTCTCTTGCTGGTTTTGGCATCAGATAACCACAGATCCTGGTTCACGAGCAGGTGACAGATCTCGGGTCAAGAGTAGAAAGGTGTGAACAACGACTTCCAAAGACAAGAATGGCGTTTGGATTCTGTCTCCCGTTGCCCCCCTGGTTAGACTGGGGTGCCCAGGTGCCTGTGTAGGAAATGCTGCTGGTGGAGGGTGGGAGCTGCAGTCTGGCTGGTGCAGGTCAGGGCAGTGTCTGCCACCTCCTCTGCTTACCTGCAGGTGTCCGGATGGGTAGTTTGGGCCTCTTCCTGCAATGCGTCACATCCATCTTCTTCTCGACAATCATGGACCGGATGGTGAAGCAGTTTGGGACGCGGGCGGTCTACCTGGCCAGCGTGGTGTTCTTCCCCGTGGCTGCCTTCGTCATGTGCCTTTCCCACAGCGTCATCGTTGTCACCATCTCCGCTGCTCTGACAGGCTTCACCTTCTCTGCACTCCAGATCCTGCCGTACACCCTGGCATCGCTGTATCATCATGAAAAACAGGTAGGGATCTGCTCCAGAGGGCAGAGAGCCTGGCCAGCCTCTTTTGCTGCTGGTAGCTGGTGTTCAGCCTGTGGGAGGGAAACACGTGCCTGTGGGCGAAGGTTTTCCACTTGTGTCTCTTGTCTCCAGGCTGTGTTTTCTCTGAAGATTCGTCTGAAATGGAGGAGATGAGGGTTTAGCATCTCCTTCCTTAGGCATCCCCTGCTCACAACAAGCATGATGCAATTTTAAGAAGTGGGGAGTGGGTAAGACGGGGGAAATCCGCTAGGGTTGGTGTATCAAAAGGGATGTCCCATGTTCCTCTGTGTTCTGCATATTTTTAGGGAAACTGTCACATCTGCAGCACTGCCAGCCTGAGGTGCTAAAGAACCCAAGATTTTTCAGCCCTTAGAGGTCCTGCTTTCTGACTTTTGTCCCTAGCATGATCAGTAAAATGAGAACCGGGGTTCTTGCTGTTCCCCTAGCTCCAAGAAAAATAAATGTTGTGAAATGTTTGACACCGACACAAAAGCTAGTAATCCTGTCCCACAGATGTTATCCTTGTGGAGAAGTCCGAGGAGGTTCCTGATTTGCACGCTGGATTAATAGGAGTTTCTCTTGTGCTGCAAATGCAGAATTAATTTGTGGTTTGAGAGCAGCTCTTTCATCCCAACGGCAGGCGGTTCACTGTGCAGTGGAATAAGTAGGACTTGTTACCACGGGCATCCAGATGTTCACATTGAACAAATACTTCTGACCAACCCATCCCAATTTGCACCAGGCAGCCTGTCAGAATAGGGGTATGAGGGAGTGTTCTGCTTTGCAGAAACTTCAGCTTGACTGGGATCTCCCATGGACATAACATCAACAGGATGGAAACCAAACTCCACAGGCTGGGAATGTGAAGGCCACATGCCCGAGTGCTTGCCAAAGGCTTGACGGGGAAACACGCTTAATACAATGAGATGGGGTCTAGCTGGGGTTGGTCTCTCTGTTGCCCTAACTTGAAAATTCCTCCTTCCTTTACCAGCGACTTTGCAGCAGGCTGCAGAGAGACCCCACAAGAAGCAGTTGATAAAATGCCTTTTGCAGAAAATTCTCCATCTTCCCCTTTGGTGCTCTTCTTTTTTCTTACTGTTGAAATCCGTCATCATTTTTGTTTGCCTTCCCTCATTCCTGCTTCCTTTTTTCCCCCTCTTTGTTTTTTACTCTTTTAATTAACTTTAAGCACTCCTCCTGAAGCGAATCAGCAGAAGGAGCATCCAGAGTGGCTGTTGCTTCCACCCTGTGTGGCATCGCTGCGGAAAGCCTGCAAGGCCACCTCAGCTGGAGCTTTGCACAGGCTGTGCAAGTCGCTCCGTTCTGCATGCCCTCTCCTCTTCGCATGGCCACTAAACCTTGTCTAGAACAGGAGGAAGAGTTCTGCATGTTCTGACAGCACCTGAAGGCTTGGTAGAGGTGAGGTGCACAGCAGGTACTCACGTCTGCTGCAGGAGATCAGGGAAAGCTGGGTTCCTCGTTCCCACCGCTCCCTGTCAACTGCAGGGGCAATGAGGCTGTTGATGGAGGCACCAGTGGCTCCTCAAGGTTGACTTTAGAGCACAGGTTCTCCCTGAGCTCATTGGTGTGAGTATGTGTTTAAGTCTCTACGCTAGGCATTCAAACACCCCTGCCAGAACCTGTACCTCTCAAGTCTTAGCCTGGATCAGCACAGAAACCAAGAAAATTTGGCATGGGCCTTCAGGGCAGCTGAGCAGGCTTCTGGGAGCATCAGCATCAAATACGAAGGTCTGGAACTGGGGGTCACATCCTAGTTTGGCTCGCACGATGCCCTTTCTGTGCTGGGTTTTGAGTTGCTTTGAAGTCTGATGGCAATAGGAGGCAGGTGGGAGGATTTTTAAGCTCCACAAAAGATAAGTGACGGTCCTGGATTGATGCTTTAAAGGGTAAGCTAGAATTGAGGAGCTGAAGGGTTCAGTGAGCAGCTGAGCAGAGCCCAGGTAAAGCTTTTGAAATTTGATTGCTATTTAGTGAAGTACATCTCATCTGGTTTCTCTTCTCTGATTGAATCTGAAAGTGTTTGTGCTACAGATCCGCAGCCGTGGCCTGGGGCAGCAGGAACAGAGCCTGGCTGGTGCTGGCATACGCTAGGGCAGGGCTGGGTGTTGCTGGGTGGGTGCCAAGGCTGCTGAAAGCTTTGGGGTGGCCGGCAACAGAGCTGGAGTGCCCGCGCTCCCACACCAGCGCTTCCCTCCTCGTGGTCTGTGTGCGGGTCCCTCCTGCAGAAGGAGAGCTCAGGCAACCCCCTCCGACCCCGCGGCTGCGTGCGGTGCTCTCTGCTCCCAGACAGGTGCTGTTTTTTCCTTTTTTATTTTCTTTGTTTGTTCAATCCTACCATGCGGATGATGGATTAGCGTGTCCTTCGTTATCTGCTCTACCCCATGCTGACCAGTGGCTGTGCATAATTGCAAACGCCCCGGAGTTCTAACGCGGGAGTTCTGCAGCATTTTTGCTGTCTGCACGTGACTGCCCGTTATTTGTTGGCGTTAATGTGGAGAGCTTTTCGATCCAAATACTCTGTGTGAATAGTGCTCGAGTGAGCCATGCCCCAGCGATCTCACAGCTTGAGCAGAGCAAGGGGAAAAAAAGGGAGAGAAGAAAAAGATTTTTCTTCCCACCACCTTCCTTTTCTAGGCTGAGTGAGGAGGCTCAGGCAGATGGAGCAACTCCGTTGAGGCCATGCGTGCACGGTCTGTTGCAGAGCTGAGAAAAGAGCTCTCTCCTGAGTTCCCAGCACTGTGCCAGCTCAGCTGGTGTCACTTTTCAGTGTCCAATATATTAAGAAGTGGCCGTGAACTGTTTGTCTGCTCTTTGGGCTCTTCTGCAGGAAGGTTTTGAATTCCCAGCCACTTTATAAACACTCGTGTTTGCACTGGAGTGGACTCTCCAGCTCTGTGATGTGTCTGAAGTGGGCTCTGGCCCTTCACTCCTGTCCTGCATCAGCTGATTTCAGGATGGGGTGGCTGGTGCCTGGATTCCCTGGGCACTCCAAGAGGAGGTGACAACCCAGGGCTCAGTGCAGAATGTCCCCAAGCGCAGAGCCTCGGCTGGCTTTGGGCTGCGGAGCTCTGCTGAGCCCCAGAGCTTCAACACAACAAAAGCACCACTTGGCCAGATTTCCCCGGTGAGTCAGGGCTGCTTTGAATCCCGTGCCAGTCCGGAAAAGTCAGGCTGGCTCCTGGAGGCCATTTCACGTGGGCCAGGCTCGCTGCGGGCACTCCCCACCTCCAACAGCCGGACCCAACGCACACAAAGCCCAGAGCGGTTTTGCTCTTGCATAAAAACCGGGGCCCCCCCTTGCCCCCCACCTCGTTTTCTGGGCTCCACCCTACCTTCCCGTTCCTCACGTGTCCTCCTTCTTTCCCCTAGGTGTTTTTGCATAAGTATAAGAGCAAAGAGGAGGAAGACGCAGCTCGGTTGAACAAGAAACCAGCCTTCTCTAAAGGCCTCCTTTCCAGCCAGAAGCTGCCTTACCAGAATGGACATGCTGGGAGCCTCTTCTCTTCTTCCTCCTCTTCCTCCTCTCCTCCAGCTGCCAGCTCGGCTCTGTGCGTCAGCTCCTCCTGCGACGTCTCGCTCATGATGATGGTGGGAGAACCGGACTCTGTGGCTCCTGGCCGAGGGATCTGCCTGGACCTGGCTATTTTGGACAGTGCTTTCCTCCTCTCTCAGGTCGTCCCCTCCCTCTTCATGGGGTCCATCGTCCAGTTTACGCAGTCGGTGACTGCCTACATGGTGTCGGCCGCCAGCTTTGGGCTGGTGGCCATTTACTTTGCAACCAAAGTTGTCTTTGATAAGAGTGACATGGCGAAGTGTTCCGTCTGATGGGCGGAAGGAAGGCGCAAGGGCAGCACGTGGGTGCCTGCGTGTGCCAAAACGCGATGTGTGTGTGTTCACACCGCTGCTGGCGGGAAGCCTCGTGTGGCATCTGCTCTCCCCATGCTGCTGCCATAGCCCTGGGGGGGTGGTTCTGGGCTGGGGGGCAGGAGAGATGCAGCAGCGCTAATCTCAGGTGTATATATGAGGCATCAGGGCATTGTGCTTCGGGCCATCGGTGCTTTCCAGAGGTGCCTTGATCAAAAGGAAGCACTGCACAGCCAGCACCAAAGGGGAGTATACAGGGGAGAGAAAGGAAATGGACTTTTCCTTTAATAACGGGTCACATTTCTGTGTAATTCTACCTAAACTGAGCAGGAGAGGCAGTGGGATGGGGAGGGGAGAAAGAAATCATTGTCTCTCCTGGTTTCCAGTTATAGTTGTATCTTCTTCCCCTGCTTGTTGTTTTACTCAACGTCTTGAGCAATACTTCTGCAAATGGGACACTGGGAGGAGATTTCCTTGGGAAAAAAAGATGGGTGGCAAAGGTTTGGCTGTGGAGCAAAGGCCACACACGCTTCCGTCCTTCCCCACCTCTGTTCTGGGAGAAACCATCTAGGAGAAAAGTTATATGTCTTGTTTTGGAAAAACGAGTAACGTTTCATTAGGACCGGTTCCAAAAGGTGATTTATTTTTTACCTATGTACCAAGTTGCATCAGATGGAAAGGACTTCTTAACTTTTCTTTTTAAATTATTGTTTTTAGCTTTCCTCGGGCGGTTCTCAGTCTCTCTGACCTCTCAGGTCTCAGAACCACCACCTGCTCTCTCCCCTGACAGATCCAGACTGTTGTGCCTCTCCCACACCTGGCCCCTAACAGATGCTGCCATATCACAAGGAAAGTCTGTTCTCCGAGAGTTTTCAGTCTGTGACAATGAAGTAGAACAGGGAGGGCTCTCCTGGAAGGCTGCCTGAGGACAAGTGAAGCATCCCTGGGGAAGCTGGAGGCATTGCTTGTCCGCTGACGGCGAGCGGACCCCGGCAGCCATCACTGCCGCAGTAGGTTGGTCACGGGCTGTGTCTGTTTTCCCTTGAAGCCGTGGCCCCAAAGCAGCATTCTGGATCAGACTCTTCTTGCCAGACAGGAAGGCTTTGGGCCGTGCTTGCAGGCTGGCAGGAGTGCACCTTGCAGAGCATCCTGCATCCTAGCACCCAGCACAGGGGCTGAGGTGACACGTTGCCAGCACGCCCAGAGGCTGCGGGACACAGCATCGTGGACAGGAGAGGGCAGGATGAAATGTGCCTCCAGCCGCTCTGGCCACTGCTTACAGAGCAGGGTGAGCCTAGTTTTGGACAAAAGAAGGAGCAGGATAGAAGCTCTTGATGCTGTTTGTGCCTGTGGTTTGCTGACCCAGGTTATGTATTTCCTATGTTATATTTGTTTGGGATTTTTAAAATTTATTTAATTTCCAGACAGGAGTCAGGATTCTTACTGGGGCACAGCATGAACAGTTCCCTGTTAGAGAAGGGCAGAGTTGCTCCCATAGCTCTGGGGTTGCTCAGATTGTTTAGCTCCCAGGTGCGAGTCATCTTCTGGCAGAAGAGTGGCTGCAGCTGTGTGTCCTTCTGGGCAGCCCCATTCCCCCTGTGAGTGCACCAGCTGGGATAATTCTGCTGGTTGCACATTTCTACCTGGACAGCACGTAGGAGTCAAGGTCCTGGCTCACAGTCAGCACTTGGACTTTGAAATGATCCAACCTCTGCCTGCAGTGCGTAGAGGAAAGCGTGAGCTGGTCCTGGGGCGGCGAGGCTGTGAGGACGCCCAAGTTCATCCGTCCTTAACTTTGGCTGGTCTAAACAAAGTGTGTGTGAGTAACTTTCTGCGGAGGTGTGTGGGCAGCGGGATGCGCTGCTGAGGTTCTGCTGAAGGGCACTATGTTGCTATTTTTGCGAGGTCTTGTCGGGTCATTCCTTGGCGTGGAAGCAAGGTTACTCCTCTGCTGTCTGCAGACGGGCCCTGGGAGGGCTTCTCCTACGGTTTTTAAGCATTTCTTTCCCGTAAAGGCTGACTGTTTTTGTTTTATTTCTTCTCAAATTATATGCCTGCCAGCCTCCCTCTCCCACAACAAGGTTTGTGTGCTGAAACGCCGCTGGTTTGGGGATGGATTTGGCAGCTGCATAACCACCTACGGAAACAGTTTTTTGTCTGTGCTTCCTGCCCTGGTGTCTGTCCACCTCGGGCTGCAGGAGGAAGTTGTTGAGGCAAAATGTTGTTGCCAAAGCTGGGGTGTTTCTTGGATGGATCGTCCTAGTAATCCTCTGACCCAAGATTTTTCAAACAGGTTCCTACCTGAGTGCTGAAGTATTCTTTATTTTCATTTTTTCATACGTAAAATGTGGGGAACCTTCACACGTGGAGGCTGCTACGATGCTAAGTGCTTTTGATAATTGAGCCATTTGTTTAAGTGCCTAACGAGGGCTTCCACGCCAGACTTCAGGTGTACGGGCTTGACGATAAAGGCCTTGAATGCTTCATTCATCACATCAAAGGGATCCTTGAAAAAGCAGCGGTTTGGAACATGAAAGCAAAAGATGCTGCAGTCCTTGATCCATAACTTGTACCAAAAGCCTTTCTTCCTAGTTCAGGCTGTCTGTGGGGCGGGCAGGAGAGGCACTTTCCCGAGTGTCTGCAGAGAAGCTCCTTTCTTTGTGAGATTGCCCGTTCTGGCTAACCCAGCGTGCTGCCGCTAGCAACAGCTTCTCTGGGTCGGGATCACCTAGAGACCAGCAAGGGACACAGGCGTGTCCTGTAAAGGTAAGCGCATCCCCTCCATGCCGTTACTGATGTAACCTGTGTGAACGCAGAAATCTCTCTCGGACTCGATTACGCTGTCCGGCTGCAGGAATCGGTACAAGCTGTTCCGCAGCGGTTACCGGCAGCGGTTCTGTTGCAGGCAGTGGGTGCACTTGTGCTTTCTTCTCGCGGGTGAATCATGCTGCGCCTCTCCTTTCCTTTTGTGAGACGGGGGTTTGGAGAGCCGGGGTGGGGGGCAGAGGGGAGGAGGGCGAATGTCTTTAACGTGCGACTGTTGTGAGCCTCTAGGCGAGGGAAGGATGCGTGGCTGCTGGTTTTCTTTGGAGATCGTTTGCTGTCTGCAAGATGTTCATGTTTTATTTATTCGGTAGAGTAAATATTTTGTATACAATGTAAGAGGAAGGCTATTATAAAATTTTTATGGGAAGGAGGAAATAAACGGTGTTTGAACGGGACAACTCTGCGTGTCGCTAACGAACGGCGGGGGGGCGCGGCGGCCGCCAGGTGGCGCCACTATCGGCGAGGGGCGGGGCCGGTGGGCGTGGTCAAGGGCGTGGCTTGTGCGGAGGGGGCGTGGCCTGCGGAGTCCCTGGGCCCGTTCCGAGCATCATCGCCCCGCGGTGCTGGACCCTCCGGGCACCCCCCGAGCATCCCCCGGGGAAGGGACCGGCCTCTCCGGCCTCTCTCCGCTGAACGGGCGGGGGAAGGGAGGGGCAGGGCCGCCCGCTGTTACCTGCGATGGGCTGTACTGGCGGGTCTCTGCGTGAACATCCCGGTTACTCCACTAGGTGCTGTACAAACCCAGGGGAAGGATTGCTCCCTGTTGTCAGTCCCGCTCGTTTTGTGACACGGTGTAAATCAAAGCTGTTTGAACCCTGCAGTAACTATCTACCTGAGGATTTTGAAGAGCTAAGACTTTCCCTGCAAGGAATTTAAGTATTACCAGCGTTTACGTTAAAGACGTAAGCTGAGACGTGGGGTAAGTGATGCCCAGAGACGTGGCAGTGAGCCAGGGGGATAGCTACGGGTTGCCCTTTCCAAATGACCATGCACCTTCATCGTTAGGGTTTGGTTTGGTTTTGTTTTTCAAATGGAAGCGTTACTCTGGTCTGGCAGTTTTTGTTCAGGCTCAAAATCTCATGTTTCTTACAAAGCAGAGAAACTCTGCACCCACTTCCTTGGGTTTAGGAGGCTCGCTGTGGGAGATAAGAGAAACTCCCTATCCCTATGGGGCACTGCCTGCTTCAAAATTACCCTTCTGCTTGGAAATATTTAACCCCACGCCACTGTCACTATCAAACCCCACAAGTGGAGAGAATAGAGGTAAACACGATTCCGATCAGTGTGTTCACCCTGTGCATGGGGCAGCACACTGTCATTTTTGTTCCTCTCGTGCTTTTTTGCATCCCAGGGTGTGTGGCTCCTGTGATGCCGTAAGGAGCACCAGGAGTGACACCGCGAGCCTGGAAAGCCACTGCTGCTGGCAGAGGGCTGCTCCCGGGTGGCCAGTGAGTCCGTTCCTCTGCGGGGTTCGGTGGGGCTCATCCTATGCTGTCAAAGGCAGCCCCAAGGCCAGCCTCAAGCTCAGCCTGGCAAGGACACCCTCGGGAAGCCGCGATGAGGACAGACCTCGCACACCCCCTTATCACAGCCACAGCACCTGAACGCTGTGGCCCTGCCAAAACTATTCCTCCTGAAATGAAAACCTGGATCCGAACAGATGCCAGCGGCGACTGTTACTGCTGCTACCTGCTAGGACTCGACTCTTTTTCCTGAAATGTTGGAGAAATCTGGATTTTTTCCAGTGTAAACGAACAGAGAGAGAGGAAACCACGGCAAACCGCGGCGGGGTCCGAGGCATCTCCCCAGGGACCAGCAGCGGGACAAGGCAGCAACCCGAACCGGGGGGGTTCCGGGGCCGCCCCGTCGGGCAGGGCCCGGGATGGGGCCGCCAATGGGGCCGGCGGCCGGAGCCGAGCCCTCGGCGGGGCGGGGCGGGCCTGGAGCCGCCCCCGCGCCGCGGGACCCGCGGGGACACTATGGACCGGAGCCGGGTAAGGGGGAGCGGGGGGCGCGGGGGGTCCCGCTCTGCAGCGCTCCCCGGGAGCCTGCCCGCAGCCCCGAGGGGGGCTCGGTGGGGGCAAGGGTGGGCTGGGGCGGGGGTCGGGGTTTTTTTTCTCCCCCCCCACAGGGGTGAAGGGACCAGGCTGGGTGTCCTCGGCCCCCGAGGGCTAACAGCCTGTGCCTGGTTCTGTTCCCCGTGGGGGTTCGGGGCAGCAGCCATGCCCACGCTCGCTTGTCCTTGGCCGGGTCGAGGTGTGGGGCATCCCTTTGTCGCTGAGGGATCTACACGTGGCGCTGGGTATAAGTGTCTGGCTTATTTAGTGTGTTGTAGGTGTCCTGAAAAGTTTTGTGAGTCCAGGTTTTGCACGGACACTGTGAGTGTAATTCGTGGCTCTGAAGACATTACAGGTGTTTGTTCGTGTTGTTCAGTCACGAGAGGAGAGTCGTAACCCTCGGCTGAGTTCCCAGCTCCTGCTTGTTGGCTGACCTTGGGCAAATGACTTTTTCTCTCTGTGCGCAAACTGCACATCTGCTGGTTTCATACAGTAATTAAGTGCTCTTAGGGATTTGAAAAACTATAGGAATAGAAACGCAAAGTGAAGCTTGAAAACAGCGTTGACCTTGTCTTGCACTACTCCTCACTGGAGGCCGAAGTCAGGTCTCCATTTTCTTGCAGTAGTTTGTGCGGTTTGACAGCGTGGTGGACGTGCATTGTGCAGAAATGCCTTGGGCTGGCAAGGCACTGACATCTAACGGTATCTGCAAAGTCTGTCAGTGATGGAGCATGCCACCAGGTCTCGGGTGTCCCCTTATCACCGCTCTGCAAGGGAGGACGTCACTATTGCCCCCACTTTCGTGGGAAACTGAGCACCAGAGCACACCAGCAACGACCCCAAGGTTGCAGGAAAAATCTGTTGCAGTCTTTTGTCCTTAATCCCAAGCCAGCATTTTAACCACTGGCCCTTCCTGCCCTCTGGCTGTGTTTTCTTCGTGTTGTTAGTGCAACAGCACTGCTCACTCTGAATTTGGAAGGTGCATACTGAACGAGGCTGCTGAGCTAAGGAGTGTAGTTTAATTCAGTTGTCCTGGGGGCGTACTGAAGGGATGGAGACTTCCTGAGCTGCTCTGCAAGGAAACCTGGTTGGAAAATCAGGTTTTAAGACTTTCTGGAAGATGTGAACAGAAGTGCTTAGTAGCCAGAGGGGGAAGGCTCTTCTGGCCTCTGAAGTTTGTAGAAAGAGATGGGAGCCAGAGCAGCAGAGATCAGAAAGAGATCACAAAATTGGTGTGGAGAAAGGACTGGAATGGGGTGCTGCCTTGAAGGCGATGGTTCAGAGCATGAATTTGTTTTGTGATGAAAACTTGATTGGCCCAAACACCTTTCTGACCTCACGTGTGAGCAGCAGATTTTGAATGATGCGGGGATTATTATTTCTTCTCAAGGGAAGAGTCTTTATATCACATGTAGACTGCCTCTCAAAAATTCCCTTTCCCAGCTCTCAGGACCCTGAGGAAGCACTGATAACAAGGACTGGCTTGAGCAGTTTGCAGCTCTGCAGAAATCTCATGAAAAAGTTTTGTAAGGGACTTTGGCGTAGGTTTTCTTTCTCTTGGAAGCTCACTTTCTGCATTAAATACAACAAGTGAAAAGCTCCTGCCTCCTAGGCTGGATGAGGTGTTGCAGGAGCAGGATGCAGCCTCCAGCTGCCCTCTCGCAGGGCAGGGATGACGTGTGGCTGCTCCAGACCGTGCTCCCAGCCCCGCGAGCCAGCAGGGCTGGTGGGGTTTGATGTGTTGAATGGTGGGAGACCAGTCGCCTCCTGCAGACCGCAGAGCTCTAACTGGAGGTGCAGTGATCTTTCTCACCTTTTTGAAATGTGTTTGTGTCCTGAAGGGCCCTGTGAGCTGACCCCAGACAGCCTGTCTGTGAAACTTTTTGGAGATGTGACCAAGCTCAGGCAGACCTGCCTGGACGGGCTGTAAACTCGCTCGGGCACCGATAGCCAGGGAACCACAGCAGTGGCTGCTGGTGAGCGCTCAGCAGAGCCCCGAGCAGTCTGGCAGCAGGCACTCTGTGTCGTTATCTGTTTCCCAGCCAGCCAGCTCTAATCCAGCCGTGACAGGGCTGGGTCAGGTTGTGGTTGTACCAGCGTTTGCAGTGGGGAGAAACCAGCAGCAGCTCTCGGATCTCAATTAACTCCTGGTTGTAAGCCACAAGTCATCCTCTCTGCCATCTAGCAGCACATACCTGCCCTCTGGCACAGGTGGAAGAGGGATGAAGTGTCTCATTGTGTATTTTTACCTTAATAAACTCCCCAGAGAAGTTTGCTTCTTCAGGGAATCTAGTTCCTTGCAGCCTGTTGGCATCCTGCAAAGGAAGACAGTTAGCACGGTATTGGAGCAAGAGACCCTCTAAAAACAAACGCCACGGACTAGTTTTGATGTTTGCTTTCCAATGCACTGTCCATTTTATTCAAAGGTTGAGGTTTTCTTGTTTCTTTTTTAATTTGGAAATAACCTTGGTGGTTTTCCCTTGCAGATGAACAAAAACTTCCCCAGCCCCAGCTGAGCCCTTCCAGAGGCTTCTGATCCAGCCGAGCCCAGAGCTTTGTGCGGGTAGAGGACGTGAGTCAACAAATGGTCTCAGTGAGCTGCCAGGAGCTGCCACCCTCCTTGACCAGCTCTGCCCTGCTGGAGAGCTTTGCCAGTGCTCTGCAACGCACCATGCCACCATCCCTTTTTCCCGGGCATGGCAGCGAGAGGGTGTCCGGCCACCCAGAGGGCTCCGTCCATCTCCTTGCAGGTGGCACCAGCCACTCTGAAGGCATCCCGCTTCCCCTGTCTGGTGCAAAGGCGGAGGACACAAAACCCCACGTCGCTGTGTGCGAGGCTCACCCCAAGCTGCCCGACTTCTGCGGCAGCCTCTCCCAGGACTTCATTCCCACCCTGGAGGAGATTGAGGAGTTCTTGCGGGAGAAGGCTGAGTTCCTCAAAGATGAAGCAAGCGAGCTTCACCCAGCTGGAGGGAAGGTCGAGATCAAATCCAAGATCAGCTTAGGTAGCTCTGGGGGACAGCCTGTCTCCAGTGTGGTTCAAGAAGAAGATGTCTCCAACGCTGGAGGGACGGCTGGTGTCAGTGACCAGGCAGTAGCTGCTGGGAGCATTCCTGTTGTCCTCCAGATCCATCCCCTCCAGATGGACAGTGGCAGCCCCCTGGCACAGAGTGCTACGGGTGGTGTCAGGGTGGCTCAGCTGGTTATCAGCTTGCAGGGCCAAAACCTCTCCCTCCTCCCTCAGGTCCAGCCCCCTGTGACCGTCATGGACCAAAAGTATGTCAAAATTGCCCCCCTGCCAGTTGGCGCGAAGCCAGGGGCGCTGGGAGATGCTCAAGAGGTGGAGGTGACCCCCAGGGACCAGAAATCCCTCCCTTCCCTCCTCCGCATCCATAAGTGCTCGCACCCTGGCTGCGGCAAGATGTACACCAAGAGTTCCCACCTCAAGGCTCACTTTCGGCGGCACACCGGCGAGAAGCCCTACACGTGTGCTTGGCCCAACTGTGGCTGGCGGTAAGTGGGGGCGGGGGGACTCTGTGTGGGGCTGTCCCTGCCAAAGGGCTGACACTGCTTGCCAGGATGCAGGAGAGCTCTTGGCTAGGGAGAATCCAGGGTGAAATCACGAGTGTTCTTTCCCGACTGGATTATAGGTGAGAGCTGGAGGGCAGCCTGGAGCGGTGAAGTTTGTTGAGCGCTTTGGGTAGTTTTCACTTGGTCCAAAAGTGCTGAAAAGCTCCAGCTGGGAAAGCAGAGCTGACACTCTCCCAAACACCCCAAATCCCCTTGAGCTGGATGCCTAAACACCTCCAGCAATACAGGTTTTCCAAATAATGTTGTACTTTAGCAAGCTTTCTCTGTCTAGTTCAGGACAACTTCTGCAGCTGGTTTTTCCCATTCATGTTTGTCCCAGGAAACAGGAGTCTCGCTGCTTCCTCGGGAGCCAGTGCTGTGTTCCTTTAGCAACCTTTGCTTCCTCTCGCTGTTTGCCTGCCCTGGCTGCCTGTATCCCTGACACCTGGGAGCCTGCAGAGTATCTCCATGCTGCATTTACTTTTGTTTGCTCTGCACATGATGGTGGTTGTCATTTTCTTTTATCTGTGTTTCCTAAATTAACCCTGCTTCTTAGTCTTGCTGCACTTTCTGATTTTTTTTCTGCCCTGCTGTTCTCTTCCCGGTACTGCATGCCTGTCCCGGGGGCAGGATGCTCGGTGTAGCCTTTGGGGCTGATAGTTCTCAGGTCTTTTGTGGCACTTCTCATCAGCAGATCTCAAAGCCTATCACAAAACTGATGCTGGCAGCACCGAGCTTTCCTGGTTTCTTGTGCAACGCTTTGGCAGGCGCTCGCCTCCTTTCCCTGGCTGGTGTGTTATGGCTTCTGTCTCAAGGTGGTGAAACTCTGGAAGGTATGAGATGAGATCTGAATTTTGGGACTGCCTCTTGCCAAGCTGCTGTTTCTTTGCCATGAGCACTTGTCTCTCCGTTTCACCTATAACTGCAGGACACGTTCATAAGCATCGGCTCCGTTCCCAGTGCTGCTAAACCTCCTGCACCTGATGCTCAGAGCCTGGGGACTGATGAAGGGGACAATGGCAGCCACATGAGCATCACTTTTCCCCTGGGAAGGAGGAAAGGGATGCTGCCAGCTTGTACGACAGCATCCTGCAGGCTGTCCACTGCGGTGCTGTGCTCTGCTCCGCTTGCTGCCCTGCCCTCGCCCTCCGAGGGACCGGTTATACCATCGAGTGATGTACCCATGGGTGGCTGGGGTTCTCCAGGCTGTGCTCCTTTTTCTGGATGTGGCCCTAACTGTAAATACATGTGTCATTTCTCCTGGCCCTGCTTCCTATCAGGAGCTGAGAACTTGCTTCTCGCAATAAAGCTGGAAAAGGAGTTGGTGGTTTGCACGGAAGACCTGAGGATGGCCTTGGGACACATTTCTTTTTCACAGAGCCTTTTGTGAGCAGCCGCAGTATTTACCGTACCAGGTGTGAGCCTGAAATCCTATCGCTGGGAGTCTGGGGTTACATCTGAAGCTCCTTGCTTTGTGCTCCTTTGCGTGGGCACGTTTCAGCCAGATGGAAAAACCCTTCTGTCCTCATATTCCTGCCATCTGTGGTGGCTCCTTGGAGACAGAACAGGAGTAAATCCTGCCCAGTCCTCTTCTCCAGCGCTCCCCTGACACTGGGACACGCTGGAGTCACACCAGCTGAGCCTTGCTGAGACCTTGGCGGTGGCTCTCATAAAACGGCTGCGGACCAGCTCGCTGCAGATGCCCCCGGGTCTGGATCTGTGCGTGCCAGGTGGAAGAAAGGGTGCAGGTTAAAGGGACTTTCCGGGCCGTTCAGCTGATCCGCCCCAGGTGTGGGAGTTACACAGACAGTCAGCCTGAACACCGGGTGCATCCTCAGACCCCAGTCGGCTTGCTTCAGACCTCTGCTGCTGTGCTCCAGGCCAGGTGCCTTTGCTTTTCCTCCCTTGTGCTTGGCATTTAAACCAGCTCCCAGGCTGCTTCTGTCTGCCCAGCTCCCAGACACTGAGCTCGCTGCCTTTCTGAGAAACAAGGGGATGCTCAGAGTTTGCAAGGGAAAACAAGGCGTCTCTCGACAGCGGTGCTCTCCTGCCCCATCCCTGGAGGGGTTCAAGGCCAGGCTGGATGAGGACATGGAGGTGTCCCTGCCCATGGCAGGGGGGTTGGAATTTGATGATCTTTAAGGTCCTTTCCAACCCAAACCATTCTATGTGAAGTGACAGCGAAGCCTTTCCACCCAGGCTCCCGAGCAGTGCCCTTTAGTCGCTGCCAGCCTGGGTTGATGTCCCCAGAAAGCAGCTTTTCTCCACACCTGCCCCTGAGGCTGTCAGCTCCCAAAAGGTTTCAGCAAGTCTTAAACAAAGGAAGGACATAGGTAGACAGTGTCCTTTAAGGACAGAAATAGATTATTTTTCTTTCCTATCTCTAAATCACCCCTTGGAGGGGGTTATTTCTTTCCATTCCTCCAGCAGCAGCCTGGAGTACCCATGCCTCGCTGGTAGATGGGATGGAGCGGAACAGAAGCGATGTGTGCAGGGTCACCCCGTGTGCCACGGTCCCCATGTTCCCTGCCCTGTCCCGCAGCGAAGGCTGAATCCACCATGCTTCCCTTCTCCTGCAGGTTTTCGCGGTCGGATGAGCTCTCCCGTCACAAGCGCTCCCACTCCGGTGTCAAGCCCTACCAGTGTGCCGCCTGCGAGAAGAAGTTTGCCCGCAGCGACCATTTAGCCAAACACATGAAGATCCACCGGGGCCAGCCCTACGGCCAGCGGACGCTTCAGGGCAGCAGCAGGAGTTAAGTCTTGCTGCTCGTCCTTGCAAAGCTGAGTCCAGGAAGCCCCAAGCCAGGCAAACACCGTGCAAAACCCACCGCACTGATGAAGAAGAGGGGGAAATGACTTTAACAAATTATAGCAGAGCCGCTGTCCCTCTCAAATATATGTGATGGAAACCTGAGTTAATTCAGGGCGAGTGTGTGTGTGTAGTGGGGCTGGGGGGAGGACAGCTCTCCAAGAGCCCTTTGCACATCTTGTGGGTGTCACCTGCCTGCTGCAGTGTGACAGCAAGACCTGGTTCTCAGCTCTCCATCCCCACCGCGGGGCATCCCCGGGGCTGCTGCAGCTGCGAAAAGCACCGGCATCCCCAGGCTCTCGGTCAGCAGCATTTCGGAGGCAGCCAGGGAGGATTTGTTCTGGCTGGAATCGCTCAGAACCCGCGTGTGTGAGCTGACCTGGCAGGGTGACATCCCCGTCCCCGGACAGACAGAACCGCAGGGGACAGGGCTTGGTTTGTGTGTTGTGCAGCACCTGGGGGGGGCTGAAGGCAGACGTTGGGGGTGGCTTTCCTGGTGTGGTGGAGATGGTGGTTGCGTTGTTCCTAACTCAGCTGCTCTGTGTTGGTGGTTTTCCACCTGACCGGCACTGGGTGCACTGGTGTCCTCGGGGAGTGTGACGTTGTGGCTGTGGTTTGGGGGGGGGATGCATCTGTTCAGCTCAGTGGTGTGTGTTGAAAAGAGACCCGGAGAAACGTAAGCAGCACCAGCCAAGTCCTTTTTCACGTTTTGGCATGGAAGAACAGCGGTATGGAGGGACACGGGTGTGTGCGGACCCATGGAGGAGCCGGACGGTCCGGTCGGGGGGAGCAGCGCAGCTCTGGGGCTGCTGACGTCCTTTTGTGTTTGTCTTCTGGTTAATTAAAGGCTAACTCCTTGCCACTGTGCCAGCTTCCCCAGCTTTTGCAAACATCTGGGAGGGAATTAGGTGCTTGTACAAACAAAGAATAAGCGTCAGGAGTTAGAGCCAGGCAGTGTGCCCTTTCTACGTGGCTTTGCCAGTGCGTTTCGAGCTGGTATTTAGCGCCCGCAGGCTCTGTTCAGCCCAGGTGTGCTCGTGCCGTGCTGCTGTTACCCCGCTGCTCTTCCCGGGCAGCGCTTCGGGCACTTGTCTCGAGCTGCCCTTGAGCTGGCTTTAGTGAGGAGCGTTGGGGTGTACCCAAAATAAGGACAGGGAAATGAGCTCAGCTCCTTTCCCTGCCCTGTGGAGGGCATGTTTGTGCAGCACAGAGGTTGTTCTCCGGTCTCTGCAGCCCTTCTTGAGCAATGACTCTGGGGAAGGAAAAAGCCAGGCTGCTGGGGATGGATGTGGTGTCCGGCTCTAAGGGCTGCTACAAGCATCTTTGGGCGAGACAACAGACTTCTGTGCAAGAAACACAAGCTTGTCAAGCAGTTTTAAAATCCGTCCTGCTGACAGCACGGTGTGGCTGGGGATGTTTGCTGGTGGTGGCTCCTTCCCCAGTGCAGTGACCAGAGCTCTGCAGCTTTGTCGAGGAGCTGCTGCAGTCTGGCTTCAGGGAAAGAAGGAGCAAGGGAGCTGAAAGTTCTTGATTTATTCCTAGCCTGGAGTATCTGAGGATGCTCATGCTGCCCCCGAAGGAGACACTGCTTGTGTGGAGATGGACGGGGCAGGGCACTTCCCACCTCTGAGGTTCTCGGATGCACTGGGGGACCCGTGATGAACTTGTTTCTCCTCCTGTGTGTTGTTCCAGTGATCCAGGGCCACGGACCAGCCCAGGACCTGGCAGTGCAGGTCGCTGAACGAGGTTTGCTTCCCCCATGCTGCTGGCCTCTATAAACGAAAAAAGTTTCTCTAAAGTGGAAACGTCAGTGTGCAGAAATGAGAAATGCTGCTAAAGCTGGCCTGGGGTTTGATTCTGCATTGTGAAAACAAGCAGGGCAGCAGCTGAAGGAAGGCTTGCTGGCCAGCTTCCAGCCCCGGCGTAGTGGGGAACCAGCCTGTGGCTCACCCAGCTGTGAGGCTGCAGCGCGAGCCGCGGCTCGTGGACCCGCTGTGAGGTTTCCAAAGAGCTGGTGTGCCCGGGTTGCGTGTTTCTCGGAGAACACCTGCACCGCTTGCTTTCCTAATCCCCAGGCGGGAGAGCAGGGTTTACAGCAGAACGAGCTGGAGCCGCGCTGCTTGATTTCAGATCCAAGGTTTCCCCCAAGGTCTGGGAGGGCTGGTTTCTGGATCCTGGCTTCAGCTCCTTCATCCTGAGCTCATCGGTGGGTAGGTGTGGGGAGGCTGGAGGGAAAGTCGCTGCCTGCAGCGGGGATTCTTCCCTGTGTGTGCGAGTGGAAGTGTGTAAGAGCTGCAGCCCTCACGCTGGCTCTCTGGAGATGGCTGTCCCTGCTGGGGACAGAAGGCAGCTTTTGCAGGGATGAGCCTCGGGGACCGGGCGCTCTCGCCGTGAGCGCTTCCACCTCTGCCCCAGCTGGGCGAGCGGGGCCAGGCACCAGCAAGAACAAGAGTTGGTGTGATGCTGAGCCTTTAGTGATGAGCCAGAGGAGACAGGTATGCAGCAGCCTATTCTGGGTTGCCTTTTGTTTTTAGTGGATTTTTGCCTGACTTGGATTTACTTCATACCCTCTTTGCTGGAGGGCTCTCTTCGGAGGCCGTGTGCCAACATGACTCATGCCCGTCTCGTGCTTTTATCTGTCCCCCTTTGCTCTGCTCCCTCGCTCCAGACTCTTCCACAGCACTCCCTGTTTGTTTCGGACCTGCCCCATCCTGCCTCCCTCCGCTCGCAGCCGAAGGCAACGGAGGAGATTGCGTGTTTTCCGAACCGTGGAGCAAGAGGAGCAGTGCTCCATCCTTAGTCCGAGGCTCTTCTCTGTTCTTCGGCAGCTTATCTGCCGAGCAGCTCCCGCAGGGTCCCCACCAGTCCTGGGCTGGATCCGCTGTGGAACAGAGGGCTGGCAGCGGCGACTCGCAGCTTCCCGGGTTTGTTTTGCCATTCCTTCTACACCAACCGCAAAGGGAGGGGAGAGATTTTTTATAAAATGAAATACCTGAGATACGTATCTCTTGTGCAATGCGTATTATAGTCTCACCTGCTTCCCTCTGGGGACTTTGGATGGCTTAAAAGGTTTACTGAAGGCTCTGTAATTACCTCTCCTTTGCTCCAGTGAGGATGTTACTCCCCAGCAGAGAGGTTCATTGTGGAAGCACCGGTGAGGTCTGTGGCATCAGGTGGGATGATGGCCCCTCTGGCTTCCTGTGGACAAAAATACACCGGAGCTGCTGAGAGGTGGGACACACTGCCCATGTGTCACTGAGGTGCTGGGTTATAACCCCGGCTCCATCTCGGATGGTGCTGTGAAGCGAAGGGGATGTGTGCCTGCCAGCTTCCTCTTGGTGGGGTGGGAATGGGAGGAACCGGTTGCCTCGTGCTCAGAGTGAAAGGCTGGCAGGTTGCTAAGCAGGGATTTTTAAGAAACGAAACGCAAGCAGACAGGAGTTGTAGCAGGGCAGGACGTGGGAGAGCACAAAGAGAAATTCAGGGAATGTTTCTAAATTTGCAGCTGTGGCTCTGGATATAGCAGCACGCGGCGCAGAGCCCCCCGTCCTCAGCAGCGCCTGTGACAGCGCTGACATCCCCGAGTTGCTGCCCACGGGGAGCTCGTGCTGGCTGCTCATCCTTGGAGATGCGGAGCTGTGCAAATCCACAGCTTGGTCTAAGGCCCCTTTGGAAATATCTCTCTAAGAAGGATTGTAGCATTAGTTTTTTTGCCCCAAGAAAATCAGAACTGGATTTTCATTAATGATTCTCCCTTCCAGGAGAGGAGGGAGAATTTGCCCCACTTTTATTTGGGGCAAACGCAATTCCTGGTGTCATTTCTGTTTCTCCTGGGGGGTAAGCAGCAGAAGTTGGGTGGAAGCAAGGAGCAAACCAGAGCCTTGAGTTTTCTAGAATAGGAAAGTGCCTTTTGGGGCATGGGACTGCACAGGCTGGAAAACAGGCAAACGTTTAGGGGAGGGTCCTTGAGGGTTCCTCTGCTGCATGGGGCCACCAGCTGGGACAAATCCTGGTCCTGAGTACCAAGGGTGGGAGCTGGTAATGGGACGCAGGTGGAGAAGGTTTGCAGCCTGATCAGCAAGGCTTTAACCCTCGGGGGGCTCAGCAGCACTTCTTGGGTCTGGAGCTGGAAACAAAAGGGACAAGAGCCCTTTGCTGGTTCGCACGTGTCCTGGGATGTGGTTCAAGCTGTTCTGGAGCCGTGGCTGAGCACAAAGCACAGCGGTTCCTGGCAGAGGAGCGGGATGTGCTGTGGCCTTGAGCTGCAGCTGATGCAGGAGCTCACACCTGATGCTCGGCTCTGGGGGAGCTCCCCGGAGCTGCTGCCCTGGGAGCCGAGGGGTTAAGGGCACAGCAAAGCTTGATGAAGAATAGAGCTAAATTAAAACAGCTGGCTGGAGTGATCTGGCCTGGCCCTGCTGGATGATTTCCTGCTTCATAATCAGCTTTGGAAGCAGGCAGAAGTCCATTTGCAGGGAGGCTGGAGCAGAGAACATCTCTGCGTAGGAAAAAGGCTCATGAGCGAGGGGCTTTTGTTCACCCCTGGCCCCGCAGGGCTCGGTGGCTCTGGGCTGGGTGTTTGTCTGTAGCATGGGCTCTGGACAGGTTGTTTTCAGGGATGCACCTTTCCTAGGAGCTGCTCTCCACTACCTGTGCAGGTAAAACACTTTCCTTTCTATGTTTTGTCCAAGCTGCCTCGCCAGGGAAAGGTTCCTGGGGATGTGAAAAGCTCCTGGGATGCAGGAAGGGGATGAGGGGGGTGGTGTCTGCTCAGTCCTGCTGTTCCTTGCTGTTTGATCCAGGAACTGGGCGGTGGTACAGAAAGGGCTTATCCTTCTCTGCTTCCCTGGAAAATCTGCCCAGATAAAGCCTTTTTTGGCTTAGAAAGTACACGGGGGTGGGAGGGGAAATCAGATGTGCGATGCAACATCCACGGATCTGTGTTCGCTTTTGGAAACGGTGGCTTTTCCCTGTGAGTTACACCAATTTTGCCCCAAGCAGGGTTTCACAGCTCCTTGCTAAGATTGCTGAGCACGCTGCAGTCTGCTTCTCGCCTCTGCTATTTCAGACCTTGGGTCGTTTGCACAAACAGCGTGCCCTGAAATGGAATTCTGGATGTTATTTATTTAAATGGTCAGGACAGGTCCTGGCTTTGCCCTGCTGTCACCCGCTGCGACGGAGCTGTTGGTCATGCCAGGAGAGGAACCAGGGAGGTTTTAAAATTATATTCTGGGACTTTATTCCGGATGTGGGAACTTCACTAGGCCAATTGTGCTTTTAGTAGGAGAAGGGCTGTGGAGATAACGCGGTTGAAACGAGTTTGGCAGCGTTGTGTAACAACCAGCCGTCCGCCGGTGCACAGCTTTAGGGCTTAACTTTCATAAGCACCTGGAAGCACCTCCGAGCCCATCCGTGTCCGTGGGGACGAGCCCTTCTGCAAACAGCAGCCTTTCTCCTGCTGGGTCAAGTTCCTGGCTGTATTGTGAAGTTCTCGTGTAACTGGGTAATTGTGCTTTTTCCTGAAATGAAATATTGAGTGTAACTTTGAACGTTAACAGCTGTTGTGTGATGTGGGCAGCGAGCTCCCCTGCACGGCTGGCTGCTGAAAGCCCCGGCTCACCCCAGCCAAATACCTCCTGGGGAGTGGAGATAGAGGCTCGTGGACTGCATTAACCCCAATGCGAGCTTCCTCTCTCCCTCCGAAGCATGCACATTGCCTCATCCTGGAGGCAGGGGCTCTTCCATTCGTAGACTCAGAAATAAGCAGGGTCTGAAACCAGCATGGATCTGCAGCTGCTCTGAGAGCATCAGCAAACACCAAAGCAAAGGCAGATCCCCTCTCTGCAAAGGAAACCTGGAGAAGTGGAAAGCCAGAGTGCAAAAAGGCTTTATGGGGTCTGAGAAATAGGAGATTGTTGTCAGCTTGGGCATGAAAGGGACCACGAGGATGGGAAACACGTTACTTCTCCATCCTCTTCAAGGTGCTCCTTTTAGCTTCGGCAAAGGCAGATGGTATTGGGGGACTCCTCTGTGCCCTGTAATACTCTGGGCATCCTGCAGCATCTTCAGGAGCTCTGTGAAGTGATGACTTCCCGCATGAGCAAGTGCCACCCCATCCTGGCACACTGATGGTGGTGTTTACCTGGGTCACAAACCGGGGTGGGAAGCTGCTCTGAACCAAGCGACAGCAGATTTCCTGCGGTAAAACCTGTCAGGTTGATGACTGGCTAGCAGGCAAACTAGCGCACGTGCCCGCAGGTAGAGCCTCTGCAGAGTGAGGGGTGGGTGGCAGCCCCGGACCTTCCCTTGCGCATCCCTGCGGCTGCAGGACTTGGGATGCTCCGACCGCTCATGTCCAGGAACCTGGCATCTCACGGGGTGCTTCTGAAAGTGAGGGGGGCTTGCCTTCCCCCCCACTTCACCTCCAGGGATGTCTTAGGAGCTGAGGTACAAGGTGCCTCTTGCTAAGGAGGCACAAACCCTCTCTCGTACCTGTTCTGCTTATCTGATGACTTTTAGATTCCCAGCCCTCTCGCAAAGCTCCGGCCCAGAGGTGGGAGCTGTGCTGAAATAACACCTCCGAATTCTGGAGCGAGGCCTCCTTAGGGTCCGATTAACTGTTGCATCATTTTCTGGCTTTCCCGCTGCCTGTGCGTCTCTGCTCCCTCCCATCACTCAAGCCAACGACCATGTGATGGCAGAGTCGGAACCTTGCAGTAGGATTTCTCTTTTTTTGACAAGTCAGCGCCTGGAGAAATCTCTGCGCTTTTCTGACCAGGGTGTCCCGTGTTCTCCTAGAACTGGCAGTTACACCTCACTTCATGACTTTGTCCTTGCCTCAGAACTTGCAAAATC
>WKFP01014326.1:289247-308482 GCA_011057875.1 Pterocles orientalis
GAGCGCGGGGGCCGCGGGGTGCTCCGCGGGGCTCGGTCCGTGCCGGGGGTCGCCTCGGTCAGGAACCCGGGAAGGGAAAGCGGCGGCGGCGCGCCCAGGACTTTGATCGGCGGGGCCGCCCGCACCCCCCGGGGCCGCCCGGTGCCTCGCTCCTCGCGAGGGCGGAGGAGGCAGAGGCCGGCCCTGGCCGGGGGGGGTCGGGGCTGGGGGTTGTCCCCGGGGGGAGAGTTTGGTTCGTGCCGTTCCCGTTGGGTCCTGACCGACCGGCCTCTGCCGCCGTGGGATCGAGCGGGAGGCTGGGACCCGGGGGTTGTTTGTTATTCATTCCCGGCTCTGCTGCTGGTTTTGGTTGGGGTTTATTTTAAAGCCTTGTGTACTCATGTGTTTGTGAGCTGGGTGGATGCTTACCCACATCAATAAGTGAGGCCGTGGAGAAAGTATGCAAATCCCGGCTGCTGCCCTTCTGCCATTGCGTGTGCATCCATCCATCTATCCCTGCACACACGTATAGACGCGCAGGGCTGTGTTACTTCCAGATCCCTTACCTGCTTTTCATGGACAAACTTCTAATAATCTCCGTTGTTCTGTTTCCTTGGGGAGGATCCAGAGTTCTGGCTTCAGCGTTGTCGTGTTTGAGAAGCAGCTCCTGAGAAGGAGGAATGGGTTTGTGGGCGAGCGTTCTGTTCAGTGGGTGCAGAACCGAGTCATTAGCATTTCTTTATCTTCATCACATTCAGAACAAACGCCATCCCTGCAGCAGGCGCAGCCTGCCTGACAAAGCTGCGTGTTCGTGATTTTTGTCGACCTGTTTATTTTTAGGGTCTTAGCGCCTGTTTGTAGAGAATAGTTGTTCCATCGTCATAGCAACCGGGCTGAGTGTATTATAAACATTATTAAAGGAAACCTTTTCCATCTTAAATGAGACTTCCTTTTCATAATAAAGTTAGGATCAGCATAAAACATTTAACCTTTTGTTCAGGGTTTACTCCACGGCGTGATGTGGAGACCTGAGCCCTTCCTCTGGAACAAGGATGCTTTTACTTTCGGCAGATGCATTGTGCCTCTGGAAGCTAATGTAATCTGCTGTTGGTAAACATTCTCCTCAGCCCCTTGTGGTGGCAGATAAGGAGGAAGCAAGCGTAATCTGCTTAAAGAGGAGCTTCCAGGGAAATAATTGTTTTGATGGCTTACTCAGAAACAGTCACGACAGTGTCAGAAACCCACCAAGTGACTGATCAAAGGCATTTCATTTTTGAAGTTTACCATTCTCTCTATTGGTCCTAAACCTTCCTGTGTTCTCTTTGGTCTGTTATCCTGTAAAAGGAGAGGCAGAAGAAGGGGACTCTTCCTCAGAGTACAGTAAAGCAGGGACATGAGGTCTGCTGTCCGCAGAACTCGCTGCGCTGGGATGCCAGCCCTCCTTAGGCAGCGAGGGAGGATCAGAGTGCTGGTAGCAACTGCAGGAAGTACGTGGACTGTGCTTTGAAATCCCCCTTACTGGCCGTGTTCAAACAGGTTAAAACATTTTTAAGTATTGGGGTGTGTTAGTCAAAACCATATTAAATAACAAAGCGGGCACCATTGTCTCTATATCAAGATTTAAAAAAAAAAAACAAAAAAACAAACCAACAACCGAAAACCAAAACAGAAAGCTGTTTGGCTCATCTACTTCTAGCAACTTCAGCCATAAGGACGATGGGAATCCTGATGCCACTGTTCTCCCTCGTGGCTTGTTTTCTGTTGCTTTTTTGCTCATACAGAAGAGTTTTCTCGGGCATCTGAAAGGTGGAGAGGACTAAGAAATACTAACTGGGAAAAGGAGGTAACTTCTCAGGAGTTAAGAAGCTGAAGCAAATCGTTCCTAAAACCTCAAATATATGCTAACACCTTGATTTCACGTAAAGTAACTTAATTTGTGAGCCGAGAACCCAAAATTTATTGCAGCGTTTGTTTTAAGTAAATACAACTGTCTAACTTGGAGAGGGATTAGGCAATGAAAGCTCTGGAGCAGCTCTTATCATGAGGACATCCTCCAGCATTTCCTTCCGAGGAGCTTCCTGCCTTGATAACCACAGCCTCCCTTTTAGAACAGGCTGATTTTCCTGACTGGCTTGGAAACAGCGCTGCACTGAATGCCAGAGCCAAAGGGAAGAATTTATGGGAGTCTAGGGTGGTTTTTCCTTACTCTTACCTGATTTTAGCATTTGTTAGAGAGGGCATAGTTGGATTACTGCTTGGAAAGCCGCCAGGGTTTGGAAGTTTTTAATGATGGTGTTGTGGATGTAGAGGTCTGCATCTCTAGTTTAATTTATTGTAAACAGTGACTTTGTTTTACACGTGTAACAGGCTTTTAACTGGTAATTCACCTGTCTCTGGGAAGTGAGCTAACAAAACAAGCGTAGTGACAGGAGTGGAGTGCTTTTGCAGTGCTCTGTGTGTTCTGGAAGAGCACTGAGTGCCCTTAGGCGCTTCCCAGCACATCGGAGTGTGTCAGTGGCTGGATACTAGCACCCTGCAGAGGCTGGTTTTTTTGGACAGTGGGTTTCATACGTGTTGGGCAGCAGGCTCTTTGGAAAATGAGTCAAAATTGATGAAATACTGAAAGTACTAGTTCAGGTGAATCACTGTCCCGGGGGCTTGAGAACACTTTATGAAAGGTTTATTAGTAACGGGATGTTTCAAGTGCTGTGCTAATGAAATTGTTGCTTGGTTGTGTGCTGATAACCGCTTAATTAGGTACTTCATCAGCTCCTTGTCCCGTCACTGAAATGAAAGGAACCGGGCAGCCCTTTATTTATTTCTTGAGTTGACTGGACAAAGACCCTGACCAGCCTGCCCGAACTCTGCAGTTAACCTTGTTTTGAACAAGGAGTTGAGCCTGTGACCTCCAAAAATCTCCTTCAACCTACGTTAATCTGTTTATTTTCCTGGAACTACTATCTAAGGCCTTGTGTCCGCAGGAGTATTGCACAATGTCGCAGAAGTTATTGTCTACGAATTCCTTCTGTTCACACACCATGGCCGTCTGAAACTATTAAGAAACCACGGGAATGGTTTTGCCCAGTGAAGTCTGAACAGCTCGGCTTCGCTGTGCCTGTGCTCGTGTGCTGCCTGCGCGGCAGGTCCGGCTTTCCTGGGGTTGTCTGAAGGTTTAATTTGCTCGCCTGCTGTCCTGCCAAACATCTGACTGGCACTGTTAGGTGTGAGATCCCCAAGACCATCTCTAAGTTACTGTTGCTGCCTTTTTTGCTGCTTTTTTTTTTAACAGAAGTGTTTGTGATCTGAGATGAGGCTTCTGCATCACCCGACGTGTTTCCCTCTGCTCTGTGCTGCTCACAAAGTCGGCTTTTGAGATGTTGCTTCTGTGTAAGAGCCTGGACGGCTGTAACCATGCCACTTAAATACGTGGTAGTGATGATTTAGCCCTCGCTGTGTGACGTCCTTTCTTTCCTTTGCACCATCCTTGGTTTCTGTGTGGGTTCTGACACAGCTGCAGACCTGACTGCTTTTATTCACTCCATCTGCAGAAGTCATCAGGCTGCAGATGCTTAGAAGAGGCTGTTGGAACAAATTGAGGCAAAAGATTACTCGAGCTGTTCTTGGTGTTGAGTCAAAGCACAGGAAATCTGCCTGAAGACCTTGAAGACGGGGGTTAGGGCAGACCCTCCGGTCCTGCCTCCGCTCCCTTCCCAGGACCTGCGTGGCTGCTGCCTTGCTGGGGCACGGAGGGGTGAACGCTGGAGTTTGTGTTGCAGCAGTAAGTATAGCTGCTGGCCACGGCAGGGATTACCGTTCCTCCTGCCTGCTGTGCCACCCCGTGATTGCGCACTCTCCTGCCACAGAGGATGCAGAGCCTCGGGGCTCTGTAATCAAGTGGATTGCGTGGGGCACGTTGTGGCACAGATGCATGGGGAGAAGTCACCGGAAAAGATACGTATCTCATGGCCTGGCTTTTTTTTTGCAAACTCGAGGCTTTGTAAAGTCAAGGCCTCAAACAAAGCTGCAGCAACCTCAAACGAAGCTGCAGCAACGTGAGCAAGCTGGAGTTTGCAGTGTGTGTATTTAGAGTACTGCAGCCAAATTCTGTCAGCGCCTCAGTATACTTCAAGGGTCATCCGTAGGCGTCAGAGAAGATCTCAAGACAATAATAGTGCTCTATTTTAGCATACTCATTACAAAGTATAACTGCCCTCTGCCTCTAGCAACTATTTTTTCCTCGCACTCAGATGGTGCAGAAGTGGAAAGGCGGTCGTCATCAACAGCAGTGCTGCCTCTCTGCCCAATTCCCTCATTGTCTTTTCAAATGAGACCTTCTTCGTTCTCCGTGGACTCTTAGAAGGAAAATATCCTTCAGCAAAAAGACAGTTTGCAGTGATGTGCTCGTAATTATTGGTGTATTCATCCTGAAGAAAAAGCAATCAAACTGCTAGGCTTTTTATGCTGACGGGGAGCTGTGCTGGGAGATTGGTGCCTTTGTGTGCAAGGAGATGTAGTTTTGAAAGAAGTTGAAATGCTGTTTACAAATCTTGAGAGAGGAGTAACATCTCACCATTGTTAGTGCGGAGTAGGAGTGGGACGGTGGGTTCCTCTCCTCATCCTCCTTTCTTTGGTTATGTCTCTGGAGAGTGGGGGTTTTGCTGTGTCTGAATAAAAAGGACAAGAGGATCTGCTGAATTCCTTCTGGTGCCAGTGTAGGTGGAGGGGAACACTTTTGAGCCCCAAAAATGGCTCTGGTGTGGATGGGAGCCTCCGTAACAGCTGGTCCCCCCGCACCAGGGCGGCTGGAGATGTGCAAAACGCAGGTAGCAAAAGGAGCGTGAACCACGGCACCGTCCCTGTGGTTGCAAGGTAGAGTCTCAGGAAAGGCGTCAGCTGCCTTCTGCCCCAGGTGCTGAAGAAGGAAGAAGCTTTGTAACGTGTTAGTCGGTTCATAAACAAAGAGAAGCGCTCATCTCGCCTGTACTGGTTTTAATTTTACATCTTGTGTGATGTTTTTTATTCTGTTTTTCCCCGACGAAGCAGCAGTTCTTTGATGTACTCTTATGCTGTATCAAAGCAACTTTAATAAAAAAGTTAAATGAGGTGTCTCGATTCACAGCACAACACTGTCTCCCATACGCGTATTATCCTTCCCCAGTCCCAGCTTGCTCCTGGACTCTGAAGGGACAAGATCCACCTGTGATCTCATTGCTTTGACCAGTTTGGAGGGTTATTTGGAGGGTTGTGTCTGTCTGTAATCTTCAGAAATATTCTACGCTCCCCATTGTGGTGAGGTCTCTCTCCATTGTTCTGTAGATGTGTGCAGTAAAGATTTATTAAAGAGGGACACTGATTCTCTCGCGTGCAATATAACCTCTTCATTAACAATTCCAAAGTGCTCTCTGCTCCTGTTCTACTCCAAGGAGTAAGCAAGACTTCTCCACCCTGTTATTGTGTCTAGTGTGAGACTCCATAAAGCGGAGGGTGCTGAGGATGTGCAGTGCATCCTCCAGACGATGGAAGGAATCGTGACAGCCCTAAAGTCTGTAAAAGCTGGAACATCAGTAGTAACTTGATCAGTCTGACACTCCAGTACAGTCTGTAACTCTGCCCTGGGGAGAAGGATCCTTCCAGAGGGAAATTTGGGATTTAGGCAGCAGGAACTCTCTTTTATTTTGGTAAATGTTCTGCGGAACAGCCTAGCTCATTACTGGGAAAGGTGTTTTCTTAAAAATCTTGTATCTTCTGTCATTTCAGTCCCTCTGTGCTTACGCCGTATTGCTGAACTCTGTGCTGTCAGAAGTTGTGCATTTCCAGCTCCGTTCAAACCCAGCCATGACTGCCGCAGTAATGCTTGATGGCGGTAGAGCTTGGTGAGCGTTGGGATAACAAGGGCCAGGTACTAGTTAACTAAAGGGAAGCAGCCCAGTGACATAATAACATTTAAATTCTGGGATGAAATCTATATGGATTTTTAGGAGGAGGAAAAAAAAAAAGCCTTTGCTGCTCTGAAATCCTGCTGCTAATCTAATTTCTCCATGATTGCCTCCCATTGCATCAGTCAGCGCTGTTTGGTGCAGTGCTGCTTCTGCGCTTGGAAAGTGCTGTAGATAAATGTAGCGTGGGAATAATCACTCAACTTCATTTTCCTGCTCTTTCTCTGTTAACACATCTCGCTAGTATTGACAGCTCTGCAGAACGGTGGAATCAGATCCTTCTGTCTGCACAGCACCCCATGCGTGTGCATCATCCTGACGGGATAATGAGGCTCCACATCCCGTGCTCCGCAGCGTGCGCGTCCTCTGCGTTGCCAGTAGGCAGATATGAAATGTTATGGGTAAATGTGAACACAAGTTGGAGGAGAAGTCCTGGAAGAGTTTTAATGTGGTTGCCTGAACCCGAGTTCCCGTACGGTCCCGCTGGCACGCCACGGTGTGGGGTGGGAAGAGTCTTGGAGCACGGTGTTCACCAGCTGATATTTTCTTGGAGAACCGAGCAATTAATTTGGGCAAGCATGGAGTTGTAGGCACATGGTAATGAACAAGGAAAGCACCTTAGGCCAGCATAACAAGGTAGCGTGGGTGTCCTTCACTTTGAGATTGTTCTTTGTAATTGCAGCAATTTAACTGACTGGATCAATGCAGCATCCCTGCGCAGTCGCGTAAGCGTGCCGTGAGGCGGCTGCTCTTAAAAACAGGTTAAATGCAGTGGGCTCTGCCCAGAAAAGTACCTGCCCCAGGGCACCTTATTGAAATAAGAGTGTGTAGTCCTGCGTAAACTGTCAGCAGGAATCCTTTTACAGGGCTGGCTAAATTGTGGAGCTCTGACATGTAGACCGTTCTCTTCCTTATATAGGGCTGGATAAGTGCTGGGCAGTAACGAGATTGGAATAAAAGGCTTTGGTAACAAAGATGAACTGGCAGTCCTGACTGACTCTTAAACTTATCCCTGCGTACACGTGGACTTCAGACAATACGGGCCTGAGTCCTGCCTGCTGCAGTTGGACTTGCTGCCTGTTTTGGAGCTTTTCCTTGTGACGAGCCCTGCTTGGGCTGCACATCCACCCCGATGGAAAGCCCCACACGCTTTAGGTTTGCCCGTGTTGAGTTTTAACTGGAGGGGAAAGGAATCTAGAAGTTGCACGTATCAAAACATTTTTAGTGTAATTCGTGGCTGTGGTTGTTATTCCGGAGTGGCTGGGCTTGTTTTTATTTCATTGGAAGAAGTTTAAGCTCTGTTAATAGGAACCGTTCTGTTCCGGAATAAGAGGATCCGTACTGGATGCTGAATTAATGTAATTTTATCTGGTTTAATTCACAGTGTGTCTTATACTTCCCTTGTGCAGACAGGATTATTAGTGTTCTGCTTAAAAGTATCGCTGGAAGTAACTGTTTCATGTAGCCAGATATGGTCAAGGAAAAAATGTAATCTCTACTGCCGTGCCTGTCCTTGGTGAATTTACACATCGACAGCTTCAGTGCAAGAAAACCAGGCTGGGAGTGCGTGAACCGACAGACAGATACTGCTCCTAGAAAGTCTCGGTCTAAACGACTGATAAGACAGGGTAGGAATCAACAGGAAAGCAAAAGGTAGAATTTGAATTAATTTTATTTATTTTCATGTTTAGACTCTTAGAAAAGATAGGGATGATATCTGGGAAAGAAAAGGAGCAGCTGGGGGGTGGTGAGAGGGCTGCTTACAGAGAGGCAGTGGAAATGTGAGCTGAAGGGGAGCTGAGTTGTTCTGCACTGTGGCATCGGCGCGTGGCTTAAGCTACGTTCCTTGGTCTGCTGGGTTTTCTTAAAGATACCGAGGTTGGAGGTGGGTGCAGGTAAGGAAAGGAGGAGGCGGGTGGGTGGTTTGATTTTCACCTGGGTGCACCTGAGCTGTTTCTCATAAAGCAGTACAAGTCAGAGTGGGTGAACATGGAACAACTTCGAAAAAATTTTTTTTGGATAGTGACTCATTGCAACTTACCCAAAGCGACCTGATTTAGTTAAATGAGGCTAAATATAACCCATGTGAAAAGTACTGACATGTGGGAGGAGACAACACCAGTTGGCTCTCAGCCTCTCTGTTCTGCAGGGAACATCTTTCACGACTGGTGACTAATAATTTTTACTCTTGCTGGCTTTGGAAATAACATCTCTGCTCCATTACCCCCTTCTAGGGAGAGGAAGAAAATGCGCTGTTCATAATCTGTTGCCTCTTATCTGCCTTTCTGCGTTTCAGCTTACTGCTATGGACAGTGCTATCACCCTGTGGCAGTTCCTCCTCCAGCTCCTCCAAGAGCCTCAGAACAAGAATATCATCTGTTGGACCTCCAACGACGGGGAGTTCAAACTGCTGCAGGCAGAGGAGGTGGCCAGACTCTGGGGAATCCGCAAGAACAAGCCCAGTATGAACTATGATAAACTCAGCCGTGCTCTCAGATACTATTATGTGAAGGTAACAAAGTCTGTAAATCCACCTCAAATCCTTATCCATCTTACCAGCTTCTGCCTAATGAGCTTTGTTTCCTTTTTCATTCTCTTCAAGGGGGTAGGTGTCAGCTCTGTCTCCCAGGCTTAAGTAAGGTGTACTAGTTTATGTTTAGAGGGGTTTTTTCTTCTGTTTATCATTGTGCTGCATTTCCTGCATTTATAAGGTTCTAGATAGCTTTGTGCAAAATGTTATTGTCTTTGATTTGTGTCTTTGCTAGTACGAATCTGTCTTTTAATACTAATCCTCGTTCCCAAAATATGCGCCTCTGCAAGGGTTAAAATCCTGAACACTCCATTTTAAGCAACAGAATAATTATGATGATTGAGATGGGGAATATTGCACCACCTTGAGAGCTTTTCTGCAGCTGTCTCTGCGAAGGGGCTAGCAAAATCAGGAATTTCGGTGAAGCAGCCCATAGTATTTTTCTTTTTCTCCTTGTATTCAGAATTGCATCTCTAATGTGGTCAGGGAGTTTCGTCCAGCAGAGTGAGGTGCCTCTCTTGTTTAGTTAATGTCCTCTAATAACTGTGAGAGCCTTTCATTAGTGCGCAGGTAGTGTCAGAAAGCTGAACTAGAACCACGGTGTGGGAGTCTTACCTTCGTTTCAATAAGCCATTTATCCCGCAACCGTCACTGTGGGGGTGTACGAGATAAAAAATAAAACAGTTTCTGAGGAACCTGTCAGTTCGTAGCAGGTGGTTTGTTGCTGGGAGTTTATTACTGGGTAGCACGAGTCTGACTTTGTACCGAGAGGTCTCAGTAACAATAATTGTACGATAAATAAGAATCTTCTTGGGACCGGATTGCGTGTGGCATTTCACTTAGGAGCAAAACGAGTTCGACACGCTATTTTGTGGTATTGAAATAGCTGATTAGCCTACATTCTGCTGACTAGTCGAGCTACTTATTTTCTTTTATTATCATCTTATTAAGAATAAAGGTGGTTTGATTTGAAGTGTTAGCTCTCAGTTCTGCAAACCTGTAAGCTCTGATTCTGCAGGTTCTCCGGTTAGATTACACTCACTGTGTGTTATGTAGGTCAGTGATCGTTGGTGAGGGCAAGGGGTATTTTTTTGTTTCTCAGCTGATCTTTTAAAGTATGGTAAAAGGAATTGTTTGGCAGTTTTATGGCTGTTAATGTCAGGTTAAGCTCACCTGTTTTAGTGTTTTGTTTGTGAGCTCTGGAAATTGTATTTTGGGAGCATAACTTGCATAAGAATGCTGTGTGTTTTTAAAAAAGAAAAAAAAACATTTTTTGATGAAAGATTACAGACTATCTAATTTCTCAGTCTATTTTAGGCAGTGTTTCTAGGAAGAAAATTAATCTGAAGAAGGTCTAAATATATGTATCTTCTCACCCACAGAATATCATTAAAAAAGTGAATGGTAAGAAGTTTGTGTACAAGTTTGTTTCTTATCCGGAGATTTTAAATATGGATCCACTTGTCGTGGGCCGTATAGAAGGAGACCCTGAAATGTCTGGTTTTGCGGAGGTTAGCAGTGCTCCAAAGGATGTGGAAAACTGTGGGAAGGAGAAGTCTCAGTCCTGTGCTAAATCCTCCAGCCGCAATGACTATATCCACTCAGGCTTGTACTCCTCTTTTACTCTGAACTCCCTGAACTCTTCCAGTGTAAAACTCTTCAGGTCCATCAAGATTGAGAATCCAGCTGAGAAACTAACGGAGAAGAAACCTGCTCAGGATCCAACGCCCTCTGTCATCAAGTTTGTCACCATGCCCTCCAAAAAGCCTCCGTCTGTCCCCCTGGTCTCTACCACGTCAGTGGTCGCTGCCAATTCCACCGCTTCTGTCACTTCAACCGCATCCTCTCTTCCCTTGGGATCGGAGGAGACTCTCCAGACCTTGGAGACGCTTGTTCTACCCAAGTTAACTGTCCCCGAGGCTCCAGCACCTTTGCCAAACTTAACCACCAGCTTCACCCCAACTCCACCCGTATCCTCGGTTTCTCCCGCTCTCCAAGTTCCTTCCACACCCCCGTCGCCGCCCCTGAGCTCTAATCCTGACCTGGACATTGACACGGACATAGAGTCTGTGGCCTCTCAGCAGCTGGAGCAGGCTCAGAGCCTTCAGCATCAGTCCCCAGAGCCCAAAGAGCAGGATTCATCTGTGCTGGAGAAGGAATTTGCCAATCACCTCTCCAGATCTAAAAAACCCAAAGGGCTGGAGTTGGCTCCTACTCTCGTCATTACAGGCAGCGATCCAAGTCCACTGGGGATTCTGAGTCCTTCTCTCCCAACTGCTTCTCTTACTCCAGCACTTTTCTCTCAGGTAACCTAATTCCCTTCCTGGATGGTTGGGGTTTTTTGGGGGGCTTTGTTTTTTGTTGTTGGTTTTTGGGGGATTTTTTGTTTGTTTTTTTTGTGTAGTAACAATAGTGGTTATGTTATTTGAAACAGTAAGGGAAGGCAAGTGGCGAATGAATAGTCAATAGATCGTGTTTGGAGTTCAGAAACTCATGATGTCACCCCTTTTTTTTTTTTTAATAAAACAGAAATTTTATTCATAATCGGTATTAGCTTCCACCCTAAACCGTGCCCAAGTGGTGTGTCAGCTGTACGTGTCTGCACAGCGTTAGCGTGTGGAGGCAAAACCCAAACCAGCACCAGCAGGATCCTTTGTAAATCTTGCCAGGGTGGTACTGAATTATTTCCAAAACCCTAAACCTTGCCCTTATCCTTCAGGCTGATTCTGAAAATGCTTTAAAAACAGAGAACCACGGAGGTGTCTGTTTAGCAGCTGGCTTTGACTTGGTTCAGTAGCCATGTACTAAAGCAGAGTATTGTGACTTAGCAGTAAGAACAGCTGCTTCGCTTGGTTGTTATCTTTGTGTGGGAAAGGAAAGCTTTTATGCCCCATGGAAAATTTGGAGGAGAACTGAATCCAACTAGGCTGTTAAATTGTTCTGTGTATAGTTAATCTCTTTCCTGTCATGAATGGAAATTAGAGTGAAACTGCTGATCGAAAACTCAAATGGCTGGAGACAGGAAAAAAAATTCAAGTTGCACTTTTGGCACCCTGCAAAGAGTCTGGCCGGTGAACCTGGAACATCCAGAATATTCGGAAGCTGGATGTAAATTTCTTTTGTTGTGGCTTACATTGTTGGTGTGGCCCAGACCATGTGTGTGCCCGCTGTCTCCTCTCCTTAAATCCAGGGACTGAGTTTTCCGAAGTCCCTCGCAGGTGCTGTATGCTGAGCCGCAGGAGGAGGTTCTGCTGGAGGTTCCGGCAGGATTTGGCAGCTGTTGGGAAAGGAGGAGAGCCGGCTGGCTGCTGCCGCTGCTGCGGGGTTGGAGGGGAGGAGGCGGAAGGATGGAATGGGAGTTCCTGAAATCTGGACCCAGCCCTCAGCAGCTATAGGAGCTGCGATTACTGCGGCTGGATTTACATGTGCTATGCATTATTCACAGCTGACTGTCTCCATGTGTTTTGCAGACTCCCATCTTGCTGACCCCGAGCCCCTTGCTCTCCAGTATTCATTTCTGGAGTACGCTAAGCCCGGTTGCTCCTCTCAGTCCTGCGAGGTTGCAAGGTGCTAATACACTCTTTCAGGTGAGTTCCAGCAAGTTAAATTACCAGCAGTCTGCTGTAGTTATTTTTTATTTTTAGGTCTCTCCTTCCTGTAAAACTTGCCTCCCTGTAACTTTACTGATTGAGTTTTTCCAGGAAATTTAATTTTGCTTCTCTATGGTTGTTTTAATAATTTGTTAACAGTCTCTTCTGTTGAAAGACATTAATTAAATCTCACAGCTAGTAAGAAGGGAGATTGTGTGTGTGATCTCTGTGGCAATACGTAGCACAGTTCTTTATGATCTCTATATTCTGCTGTCTTCTGTTGTTTGGAAATTCTCAGCTTCACTGTTTTTAATAAATATTTTTGTTTAAGATGTAAGAAAAAAATCCCTTATTTAAAAAAAAAATCCTTTAGTTGTAATTATTCATGCTTTTCCTTCACCTTCCACTTTGGAATTGGCATAACCCCATCTGTTCCCTCAGTCTGCTTAGGCAAGGGGTGAAATTTAACTGGTCGTCTTTTGGGTTTATCTGTCATCTCCATGGAGATGAAGGAAGTAGCTTATATGTACCGTGAGGACAGGGAATAAACAAGTAGGTCTGAAAATGCATTGGACACTTCTCTCTATAAATAGCTGATAATTGACTGAGGAACAATTTAGATCGTGCTTTCCCAACAGCCTGTTTTGAAGTCACTGGTTAGTTTGGGGGACAGGCGGTGCTCAGTGCTGGGGTTACAGGCTGCATCCTCCTGGTGACACTGGTTAGAAGAGCCGGGTTGCTGCAGTCTGGGATGCAGTGGCACTTAAAAAGTAAATTACTTGGGGGAAGCCAAGAAGATTCTTTGAAAGTTTGGGGTTTTTTTCTTTGTTGTGTTTTGGTTTTGGTTTGGGTTGTTTTTTTCCCTGGGGGAGGTTCTACATGCACAGATATGAGGAACAGTAAATTGAAACGGCCTCTTCCCTAATCATCTTTGTTTTGTCTCCTAGTTCCCATCAGTGCTGAACAGTCATGGCCCGTTTACTCTGTCTGGACTGGATGGACCCTCTACCCCTGGCCCGTTTTCCCCTGATCTGCAGAAGACATAGCACATGAACTCATGGAAAGGACGTATTGGCAAGCAAGGGAAAGATAGGACACTTATATTTAACCGTGTTTTTTTAAATGAGCAATTTATAATTCCACAGAGATTATCAACAATCATAGTTTTTGCCATTCCCAAATAAAATGCCTTTTTTGCAAAATTCCCTTTTTTGAAGACCCAGGTTGGGAATGTATATGCAAACGCCTTAATGGAGCTGCAGCTCCAGTCTCTTCTCTTCCCTCCTTGGTTGGAAGACTCCCCTATGGCTGAAGGCGGTTTCGGTTGGGGTGCAGTAACTGAGTCTGCACTGATTGCAGTAAACGGTATCGGAGAAGTCTTTTCTCTGTGACTCCTGGAGAAACCCTCTGTTCTTCTGCTTCCTATGCTTGGCAAGAAGAAATCCAATCCTGATTGAAGCTGGCATTCCAGGAAATGCTTGGGAAAGGGGTGCGTGCGTTGGCTTTGCCTTGGGGCCTGATAACTTCTGCAGCAACAAAACGGCCCGCGTCTTTTCTGCTGTAAAAACATCTTGTCTTTTTGCAGGGAGAAATTTTCAAGGAATACTCAGTGATCGTGTTACTGAGATACGGACAATTTTGTAATGGCATTGTGTACCGACAGCCCAGCCCCTCGGAAAGGTGGTCTGGCCAGCTTCTGGATGCTTCCCTGCCCTCCCTCCGGTGAGGAGACGAGTGAACGGTGGGATTAGTTCCTTTCAGTTCTCAGAAAGTTTGAATGCTGAAGTCCAAACATTTCTTGTGCCAGAGACCTGTTACAAAGCCTGTAACCTCACTGCTAGAAGATGAGCAGGATGGTGGATTTTACATGAGGTTTCGAGGGTGTGTCTGTATTTGGTGAGGTTGCTGCCTGATGCTCGAGTTCCAGACCCAAACAGTGGGCGAGAACACTAACGGCTGAGCATTAACGTTACTGCTCTTTTCCCACAGTTGAAGTGGAGAAGCTGTTCTTCTCCCAGCTCTTCTCTCAAGTTTTACTTTTTAGATCTATTGCTCTTTTTATTTGAGGGAGCACCTGGACCCAAAACAAGTTCAGTGCGTGCAGCTAGCAGAGAGAGGTACCACGGCGCATCAACTTTATTGCAGATTTGTGTTTGCGTTGCTGTTCTTGGTGGCCGTGTGTATGGATTAACACAAGGTGAGTTTCCAGAGCCATTGGAAACACTGATGAAATGAAATTTGTAGTGTAGATTTTTTTAAACCTTGGGAGGCCTTTTAAGAGAACTGAGGAATGAAGAGAGACTCTGCTCTCGCCGTCCCTCAAGGGCTGGATGGCTGGGCTGTTGGCGCTGGGCTGTGTGCCCTCCCGCTTTGGGTGTCTGATGTCAGGCAGCAACTTCTCTTTGCTACTCAATGTACATTGAGTCGGTGATGTAAGATAATCTTCTCTGTAAAATACCCCCTAGAAAACCAGTGGAGACCATCTCTTTCCTTTGGCATCCCGCCCGGCTGTGGTACAGAGCAGGATTGTACCTTTGCAGCAGGAGGAGCTGACAGTGTACGCTGTATATATTGCACCTGGCTCACGGATAAGTGGTGAACTCGAGCTTTCCAGAGTTTTCCTTTTGCCACTTTTGCAGACTCTGAATTCACTTTAAAGCGTGTGACAATACCCAAGACTGAACTTACTGCAGTGATGTTATCTTTCTATATTCTAGCATTGAAATGTGGAAACCACTTAGTCTGCTCCTGACATGATGCCCTAGACAGGTGGGTGTAACGGAGTTGCTTTTTGGGCATTGTTCATCCAGGAGGTCCCCAGCCTGGTGGGAGGAAAGAATAAGCCTATCTTTAGGTGGAGAGAGCAGGGAGTGAGCTCGTGGAGTGAACTGTCTTCCTGTTGGGTTATGTCAGAGGCATGACACTGCTTCGCATTGTAGACATCAGCAGATGCAGGATAAAGTTCCATGCCAGCAGCTCTTAAAATGTGCAATATTGACCTTTTTTTTTTTTTTTTTTTTTTTTTTAATGCAGAAAGCAAGCTGCAGATCATAATTAAGAGCAGGCACCTGGACTTTTCCGGTTTGCATGATGGCTTATGAGTCTGCTCTAGAAAATATATATAGCTATGTATAAATCGCAGCACTTTTAATGGTTGTTTTAGGTCGACCAATTTTATGCCCACCAAGTGTGGACTCGAGAGCAACGTTGCAGACGATAGTATTTTAAAGTAATTAATGAGCACTAAAGACTTGCAATTTAATTGCTCCCCTTTCCTTGTTCCCCTATGGAGAAAAGCCAAGTTTATTTGTTTAAAAGTTGTGTATGTGCACACATGCACTTGATTTTTTGTAAACTGTATCACTTTCAGCATAGGTATGCAAGAGAACCAAACGCTGGTGGAGCTTGTCGGTTGTGCTTTTGATGCTCTTCTCCAAGTAGCTTTGTAAGATTGCACTGCATAGCTGGTTGATTCACCTTCGGGAATACCTTCTTCAGAGACAGTTAACATGAAATGCAGCCTGTATGTGGAGGATTCACCCTGGTAATGTCCAGCTTCCTGACAGACAGCACCGAGATGATGATTGCTTTTGCTGCTTAAGCACCTGCCTAGGAAAATCCAAGTCCCACACAGGGTTATAATCTCAGGAGGCAGTTGGGAAGGCAAGCTAAAAGGGGGAGGGAGAGGAGAGGCTTGCTCACTTTTTCTCCATTGCAACTTTCAGGTCACTTAAGGTAATATTATCGTGTATATATGCTGCCTCATTCACCACATTTACTAACGGGGATGTAACTGCCAGCTTCTTTGGATCACATTCCTGACAGAATGTCACAGTGTCGCTGTGACTTCTTAGAGCTCGGGTATGTGCACTGCTGGGACTTTTACTAGCTTGCTTCAGGAGCAGTTTGCAGCTCGTTGCAACTTGTTTTTAATTTAGTGTAGGAAAGACGGGGGTTAATATAGGCTCTCTTTTAATTATCACATTAGCAGTCTGTAATATGGGTATAGTACTGTGTTGGTTTAAAAAAATATTAATGCAGCATTACAGAAATATTGAATGACAATCCAGTTCACATGGCTGAAGTAGCCATGGTATTGTTGAATGCTTGATGATCTTTGCATCGGTTAATTTGTGGATGGTGGCAGAATTCGGTGATGAGCATGGAAGCTGAACATCTGTCTTGCTTCTGGAAATCTCTTTGACGTGTCACTGCTGCTGTGTAATAGTACTGCAGGGTTGAAAAGCTTGCGCTGCTGTTGCTGTGTGCGCTGTGCCTGGCTTTTTTGGAGATGCTGAACTGTCAGGGTGCCACTAGCAACGCACGCTGCTAGCAGAAACAATCCATGGAGAGCAGAAACGCGGTGATACCCTAGGGTTGTAGAACCCCACTTGTTCTGTCTCACCTGTTTTCAGAGAATGTGAGCCGAGTACTGAAGGTGATGGGACAAAAGTTATTTTGTTGTTTTTCTTAACAGCAGCTTAAGTCTAGATCCTTTTTTTCAGAAATGGGTCTTCAGCAGTGACGGCTGAATGTAATTCCTGCGCACTGTCTTTGGCACACTCAACTTGCGTCTTGCAATCGGTCAGGAAGTGATAAAATGGTTTGAATTTGAGAATTCATTGTTTTAACTTGGATCATCCTAAGACTTCAGTATCCATGCAATCTTTGGTATAATGGAGCGTGCGTTCCGATCTGAAGGGCTTTGGCTGTTCAGTGGTTTGTTTGGGATCATTTCTCCCTCGGATATGTTTTCAAACCTCGGATATCGAGCAAATAGGTTCCTCTTTTTTTTTTCTATAGTGTTCATTTTAACCACAGTGAAGGCTGCTTGCGTGCATTATTTTCCTTGATGCGGCTTTTCACAATGCAGCGAGATGCATTAACGTCAGATTCCCTCCTGACTTCAACGTTCACGCGAGAACTGCAGGTGGAGGTGGGATGGCAGAGCTAGCCTAGCGCATTGCTGCGGTTTCTCAGGTGAGCACAGGCGCAGAGTTCTGATCCACTTCTGTCATGTTTTCCTAGTGCTGAGGTCAGAACCTACCGTTCTGAGAGTCTATTGGCTCCCCGTGGTTTATCCATGTATCTGTTGGTTACCTTTTGCTACTGTTCTGTAGCATTTTTGTATGTACTCATGTTTTACTAGACAATTTAACCTCTTCCATTTTTAATGCGTATTTGTTTACAAGACCCATCTCAGTGTTGTATCAAGAGGCTATCTTGGTATTGTCAGCTATGAAAATAAACTACATCAGTAGTTTCTGAACATTGTCAAAGGTGACAGGTATTTTTAAAACTTGATGTTTTGGGTGTCCGTAACAATTTTGTTCTGTTTCCTTCCTTAGTTCTCCTGTGTAAGAAATACACCTACCTTCCGGCCCCCGAGGGAGGGGAAGGAGGGTTTATTTTGTCTTTAACGATCAGGAGCATGGCATTGCAAACAGCCCCAGCCCCACAGGATCTCCCACTCGCAGAGAAGTTGAGAATCCATTAGAATTGCAATCCTGTTGCTTAGAAGCTTTAATGAGGTGTGGTATGTCTTGCCTAAACAGGAATTTTTATGGTTTGATTTGAATTTAATTAAACAGTAATTGGCGATGGCTGCTGTTTAGTCTGAACAGCATTAGCAGATCTGCAGAATGAGGAAGCCTTTGGCTGTTGCCATCCAGCTGAGGGGTGAATACGTGACACGCTGAAATCAGAGGCTGTCAGATGAAGATGGAAAGATAAAGCGCAGCGACAGTTGTACACCGTCCGTAGGGCTGCTTCTGCAAAGGGCTTGGTCTTGGATCGAGCTCTGCGGACACGGCATTCCGCTTTGCTTGAGTGAGTTTGACTGTGTAGGACAGAGAAGAATTGAAAATAGAACCAAACCTTTTCTCTGTAACCTGCTTTTAGCCATGAGGATATGATGTGGGAGCCCCAAAGCCGCAGCCGTGGCCGGGCTGCCCTGTTTGTGCAATCTGTTGGTCAGCAGCCGCTCTCCTGAAAGTTCCTGGCTCTCTAAGGTTAAACTTTGGGTTTGGGTGTCTAGTGGATCTTGAACTGAGGAATATTATTCTTCCCTTTGTACAAAGAACAAGCAGAAGTAAGGGAGAGTATGGTGACTGCAGAACGTTGATTCTTTTTGGAGGATCCAGCTTTGCTGACCACAACAATGCTTTGCAAAAATAAATAAAAAAAAAAAATAGTGACCTGCGAGGTAAGGAAGCTGGGCAGGGCCCAATGTTTCTTCTTGAATGTGTGTGCTGGTGTGTTGCCCTTTGGAGATAGCAAGCTATCCGCTGCATAGAAATTAATCTACAAAAAAAATAGTAAAACTGACCAGAATTTTTGGTTTTGTTTACCCTCCCCCCCAAAAAAAATTCCAACAAGGAATGTAGTAGAAGACTTAAGATTGTGGAGCTGTTCAGACATCTGATAAAAGCATCCCTCGAGAGCTGAAAACTTGTTTTTTAGCTGCATCATTTACCCGAGACTGGAGTAGCTCTCTCGGTGTGAACATACGTGTGTACACACGCTCGCTGCCGGGAGGATGTGTGGTCAGGATGGAGTCTGGCTTCCAGACCTGGACAAACAACTGACTGTGTACACTCAAATGCTGCACTGTGCAGTTGCCACTTTTAAATGTTTTGCACATGCTGGTGAGGTTTTTCTGGGCTTTTTTTTTTTTTTTTTAAGTACTCAAATTGACTATACCAGTGTGAACTAATTAGTTGCCAAAGGTTATTTTTAAATGCGTCTTTGCCATTGTTGTATGCCACATCTTCTAAAAAGAGTGTCTTAAGTGTGTCTGTGCATAGGTTTATCTCCATGGAACAAAGGTTTGGATTTCTTTTTTACTTAAAACACTTGCTTCTCTGTTGAGACCGTGCGTTACAGAAGGTTTTCATCTCAAAGTAAGGGTTTTGGCAGGGGGTGTAACAGGATAATTATGAACCTTCGGAAAACAGGGGTCTTCTAACGGAGGCACCGAACGAGCGGTGGGGAGAGGGGAGGAGAGGCTGGGAGGCGTGTTCGGAGCCCGCGTCAGTCCTGGAGCAGTACGTGCAGCAGTGCTGTACTCATAACTGGAAGCTGTTGTGTTTTTTGGGTTTCTTTTTTTTTATTTTTTATTTTTTTTTGAACACAGGAAGGCTTTGAGGATGGCCTCTGCATGGTTCCTAGTGTGTGCTGTGTGCTGGGGGGGGGGGGGGT
>WKFP01014326.1:308502-387459 GCA_011057875.1 Pterocles orientalis
AGATGCGTTGTGGGTTTTTTGGCTAGCATGTCTTAAATCTTCAGGCTTTGAAACTGCTTTAGAGAATTGTGTTGACTTTTTTTTTTTTTTGTTCTGCCGTTGTTCAGTTGCACAGAGTTTTATATATATGATGTACTAGTTTTAACGTTAATTCTCTGTGAACAGGGTTGAGGTTATTCATTGCAGTTAAAAAAAAAAACTGTATTCTAAAACTCCCTTTTAAAATCTTGTTTGTATTCTGTTGCAGTGTTACCAGATGGCCTTATGTACGTCACAGTGTTTTGTGATAAGTACAGTAGCACATTTAATGCTTATCTCCTCCCCCTCTCTGTTTTTATAGCTGAGAAGTATATTCTTAATAATAGAGATGAATAAATAGGAAAATTCTAGCAACATGTCCGGTAAGGAGAGGGGCTGTCTCCCCCGCTGTACATGAGGACAGCTGGAATTAATCTGGGACTGAAATGACTCTGAAGAGGGATCGGTAACCAGCAGGAGACTTTGTCTTGGGAATTCGGAGAATCTTTGAGCTAGCTGATGGCAGGTTTGAATCGTACGCCAGCAGCTTGTAAATCAGAATAGATCTGTTGGCTGCTCTGCAACTCGTCTGCCTTACGCCGGCTGAGAATCTGGTCCTTGCAGGTTTCTGGCTGGAGGCAGGGGAGGGAAGTTTAAGTTGAATTTCAGAGAACTTAAGCAACCTCCTCAGCTGCGGTAATGTGTGACAGTTGTGGAGCTTATTTGTAAAGTGCACATCTGTTTTGGAAAGTGGCTTTCTGATGCCTTTAGTGTTGATCAAATTGAATTTTCGGGTTAACCTGGGTTCTTTGCAAATCGGCAAGGTGATGTCCGAGGTGTTTCTGTGCCACAGGAGCTCTGCCACCTCTGCTGGGGCAGGCTGAGCTGACGGGCACAGCCCTTACCTTACTCTGTAACTCTGAAACGGATTTCATTTTACATTCCTGTAATTTTTAGCCACTGATGCTTCTACTAAAATGACATTGAAAGCAGCAGATGTTGTCAGTTACTCTTTCCAGAACAGAATTGCATTTAATATCTATTTTATATCTATATATATATAGTACCACATCAAGAGACAAAGCAAGTGCTGTTGTAGCGAGTGTCTGACTTCCTACACTGGAGCCTTCTTCTAAACACAGGTGTGTAGAGACAACTGTAACCTCACACCGCTTGGGTGCTCTTCGTTACAGTTGCCTGGGAGAGAATAGCTTCTCGCTCTAACTTTTTTTGAAAATAATACCTTATAATAAGAGTATCTTAATGCCATTGTGTTTAAAAAAAAAATGCTGGTATGTAATGCAAGTACATAAATAGCCAAAGTTTTCAGTAATTGTTCAGTGTTACTAAATTTGCTTTTATTTAACCTTCCACGATAACATATTAGGAAGACCTTCAGCGTGTTGAGATAATATTGAAGAAAAAAAAGTCTGATCAACTTGATTATAGCAGATATGCAGTTATTTGAACACATTTCAGGTTTGAATATAATTTGGAGGCAAAGGTCTAAGATGCAAAACTTAACTTTGGAGGAAGTGTGCTGTAATGACACTTCAAAGTGACAGCTGCTGCTTTCAGAGGGTGGCGCAGTGGCAGGTTTTAGTCAAACATAATGAAGGTCTTTCCTGAGAAATCAGGTGACTTTTCTATTGCTTCAATTTTTGTGCAAAAAAAAAAAAATCTAAATCAATGTATTGCAATCTTTTTTAAAAATGGGGTGGGAATAGTTAAAACTATTTTATGTAAGAACTGACAGAGGGATTTGCTTTGTATAATGCAAGCTGGCTTTAAAAAGCATTGTAGCAAATTATTCAAGTCAATCATATGTTAATAGTTATGTGCAACCAGACATGCAAAACAATTGTATTTTTTTAAATAAATATTTTTAACAAAGTTTCTCATCATTTAAGTGTGGGTTTTTTTTCAGTAGAGGAAATGGAAAGTTGCAGCTGCAGGGCAGCTCGCTCGGTGATGATGAGGGAGTTCATCAGACCCTGAGCTCCCGTTCCCAGCAGCACAGGCTCTCGCTTCTTCCTTGAATGGAGGCACCGAGGGAGCTGCGGCTGCCTTGGTCACGCTCTTTTCGCCAGCTCAGGTACCATTGGCAAGTAGGCTTTCAACCAAAGAAATGCAATAGCATTTAGCTGGGTGTTATCAAGCTGCAAGGACTTTTTTTTTTTTTTTCAATAGCTGTGATATGTAATCGGAGTAGACTTCTTCCAAAATAAACTCCCTCATTGTATTGTTTCATGCTCATTTCCTCTGTAAGGGATGGAGAGAATGCTGTCATGGTGGGAGGGACTCTAATCATGACAGATTGATTTTTTTTTTTTTTTTTTTCCCTGCAAGTGTTTTTTGCAGTACACCACTTTTTTTCATTCCGGGTATCTCAAGGAGAGGAACAGTGGCATCCTGTGGTGCTAGAGAAGAATTACAGCACATGCTGGAGTCCATGCATGAGTTAAGCCCAAAATTCAGCTGCATTTACCTCCTTCCTGCACGGGCCTGATGCACACTCACCTTTATACAAAGTCAGTTCAACCCCTCTCCTCTTTTTAAGAGTTTCTTTGCAAAAGCACCTGTGGGAGCTTGTGAAGATATCTTCTGGAAGGTAAGATCTACTGCTTGGTAAAAGAGAAATTCTAAGAATAGTTTAACTTCCAACAGCTGCCAGACTCAGTCTGAGTTTGAAAACCAGAACTGGAGAAGGGAGTAGCGGATAGTCTTAGCCAGAAACAGCTGAGTTCCCTGAATCCACTCATTCTGAGAATCTAGCAATCAATCACCTTTAATTAAACACTTTTATATACACACATACATATGTACATCCACATACAGCAGTTAAAGCAAAAAAAAAAGTACATGTCCAATCACTCACTGAAGAAATAGATGGATGTAGCTTTACACTCCTCTAAAGCCAGTCCTTTCTTCGTAGCTTGTAACGGGGCATGCGTGGGCGTGGGAGCACCTTACAGAAGGCACCTGCATCCCAGTATTGCACAGGTAAGCAGCTGGAGGCTGGCTCCCCAATACCTCTGTTTAAGCTTCAACTGGAAGCTAGAAATAACACCACCCTAAAAGACACTGCAACTGGAGCAGCTAAACTAGTGACTTAAAGCAAAACAAACCATCACACCTCATTTTTGACTCTTAAAAAAAAAAAAAGCTAATGATTTTAATAATTAAGAGGCCCTAGCATGCTGCAGGAGACACTGTCTCAGTGATGCTGTGTAATGTACAAGAATCAACTGTGCAAATATCGATAGGTCCTGCTACCACTGTGCACGTGGTGAGTTCTACCAATTGTGTCATTTTATTTCCTCCCCCCTTTGGAATTATACGTGGAGGTGACCTCTGCTCAAGTCACTGTTGCACAAAAATGAATTCAAATCCAGTTCTGTGCTGTAGGTTGGAAGGGCTTCTGTACTTTTTACAAGCCAAAAGAAAAATCTCTTAAATTCAATGACTAAGCCAGGAGATAGTCTTACAGATGGAACAAAGAGAACTTTTCTTCCTTCCCACCCTCCATCCTGCATTGGTAAGAAAGTTCAATTGCAGGAGGAACTGTTCTCCCATCATCCCTGCCCGACACCGCAGCCCTTCAGCCACCGGGTCAGCCTGACGCTGACAGTCTTCGTTTTGGTACGTGCGACACGGGCAGCTTGTGCTTAGCTTGACGCAGTGTTTCAGGATGTTTTCTTGGTTCTGACTTACCCCATCTAATGTGCTTTTGATTGCAGAAAACTCGCATGATTCAGTCATTAAATGTGAAATCATCCTTGATAGTAATGCGTAATTATGTGTTGGTTTATTGCTTGTCTCGGGCTTGGCCGCTCCTTCAGCGCTGATACTGTCCCGTGTCATCCATCGCTGCTGGTTTGTCAGGCGAGGCATCGTCCATGTCTGCAAAATCGATATTGGATACTTCAGCTGGACAGGGACCGTGCATGAGCTCTCCCAAACACCAATATTGTTACTGCATCACCCACCTCACACCAGCTGCTTTACTTTGTTGGTCACGGAAGAAAGCTTCCATTTCCAGTAACCTGGACAAGATTTTTCCCTGCCACAGCGTTCCTTTTGTAAAAGGTGCTTTAATAGCATCTGCAGGCTGAGGCAACACCTAAGAAATCCTGTATCAGCCAGGCTTTTCTAGAGAGCCCAACAGCTGCCTTTGCATGGCAGAGCCACTCGTTCCCTGGATTTTAGCCGGGGACTGGAGCTGGGAAGCTGGTACAGGCTGGGTGAGGCGGACTGACTCCTGCTAGCTCTGCAGCAGCACGGCCGTGCTTTCACAGCGAGCATCCTGCGTGGTTTATAGTTCCTCTGCCATCCACAGCCCATTCCTGCTTTTTCCCTTGCTTCTCCAACAGAAAAGAAAGCAAACCCTGAGCTGTGGCTGCCAAGGCTTTGTGGGCAAGTCCAAGCAGGAAGAGGGGAGAGGAAGCAGCAGGAAAATCACCATTTCCTTGCATTTTGCTGAAGTGCTGCACCCTGGTTCTGTACGGAGGCATACGCCACTCTTCCTCCCATTATAACACGGGGATGAGCGCTGGTGCTTTCTTACCTGACGAGGGCTTGGGGTACATCCTGTGGAAAAACACGAGGAGACCGTAGAAGGTAAAGGCCAAGCCTCCAAAGATCATCCCGCACACCAGGAAGCTGTAGCTGCCCTGATCGTGTATAATCTGCGATGGGAGGGGAAAAAGAGGGAGCAGACGTGTCACCATAGCACTCAAACACCCTGGGAGCGTTCAGCGAGAGCGTTACTGTTTGACAGCTCACGGGTAACGCAGTGCTGCTTCCCAGCAGCTGTCGCAAACCAGGACTAAGATTCCTGCTTGGGAATGCCAGCCCGTTTGTGGCATGCCTTGTCTGCACTTACCGATCCCACCAGCAGCTGTAGCACCATCTCCCCAATGCCAGCTCCCGTCACTAGCACGGTGGTGGCACAGCCTGCAAAGAAACAGCACAAGCGGTGTCGGCAGGGAGCAGGTGAACCAGCCGGGATCAGCCCCAAGCTGCTTCAAACTGCTCAGCGTAGAGCTCTCAATGCAAGATTTACAAACAAACGCTTGTGTGTGTCCCCATCTAGCACTGAGAATGCCTCTTCTAGCCTGTGGTAGTGCAGAAAGGTAAAAGTTCAAGGCAAAAAAAAACCCCATCTCCCATTCTGTCACTTGTCTTTGCTGGCAGAGGTGATGGTGCCTCTTGCTGGAAGGATTTCCATTCTGTACCACTGCCCCAGAGACAGAGATTGGAGCTGGCCCATCTCTAGAATTTTCAGTTTGCTGCTGATCTGGGTGATGCTTTCAAAGCCAGCTCCCTGTGAGCCTCTAAAGCCGACGTTCCTGTCAGTCCCCGAGAGCCCTACAGCTGCAGGGGGGAAGAACCAGGCTGCATCCCTGCCTGGGGAAGTTATTAGTATGATGAAGTATGAGCTTGAATAAAGGTTGTATTCAAAAGCAGATCTTTCTTCCAGGCTTCCTGGACATCCCCAAAGAGGAAAGGAGTTGCTGGGTGTGATGCTCCAGCCCTGAACACCCCCCTGCTGTCCCCGTGTCCCCGCTCACCTCGGTACTGCAGGATGTCCTCGGTGTAGGCGAGCATGCTGGGGAAGGTGCTGCTGAGGAACAGCCCCAGGGACGCCGTCCCCACAAACAGGAACACAACGCTGGAGGAGAAAATCAGGAGCAGGAGGAAGGTCACCAGGACTCCAACCTGTGAACAACACGCAGGGTCAGGAGGAAGGTAGGTGCTGAGTTGCAACAGGATCTAGATTTTATTATGTGATTTTGTAGAAAGTAGTCTGGAAAAGAAAATACTAAACAAAGATCGCAATTGCTGAAAAACTGAAGTAACTAGCCAAATAAAGCCCATCGACATTTACAGTGAATTTGGCACTTTTTATACCAGGACTTAGTGACTACAGACAATCCACCTGTCTCAGCTTCACCAGGTAGAGACGTAAGAGCATATCTGAAAAAACACTTTTTCTCCACACCTTTAAATACAACAGCACTGTTGCTTCCATACTATTTACATTTATCAATCACTAATAAGCCTTATTCAGCAGGTTAAAGAATTAACTCGCTCTCAGGAGCTAACTGCTCAGAAACCGGTCCCAGCAGTAAAGCCACAGAGCCGAGCCAGCACAATCAACTAAACCTGCTCTCACCTCTGGCCAGCTGTGGAGCCCTCGCCTCTGGCCAGCTGTGGAGCCCTCGCCTCTGGCCAGCTGTGGAGCCCTCGCCTCTGGCCAGCTGCGGCAGGAAAAACCCCCGAGATGCACCAAGTGCTGTGGCACAGAGGCAGCAGAGGGAGCTCTGCAACACCAGCTCCAGTTATTTTTTCTTGGTCCTTCACACCCGGGTGTGTGCACACACAGAGCGAACGGGGTTCTAAAGAACCGGGATTCAAACTGCAGTTTGCTATGAAGCTGAACTGGCTCCCAGAGCTGCTGTTACCGTACTCTGCCTCGCCACACCAGCCAGCGAGCACTGCACAAAGGGCTCACTGCCAGCCAAGTGAATTTTCATCCCTGGCTGATGCTACCCCCATCCTCTCCGGGGAAGCCAGAAGGCTTCCATGCGGGGCTGGGGCTGTTCCCTCTTCTCTCCAAGTGTTGGCAGCAGCTAATGCCGGAGTGAACACAGTGCAAAGTGCCCAGCAGCACGGTGCCGAGCAGGCTGCCTCACCTGCCTCCTGTCTGCAGGAGAGCCCAAACCTTCGAAACATCCCCGTGGGAACTGTCACACCTCTTCTCTCACCACCCTGTTATATATCCTGGGCCTCGTGATATTAATTGTGAAATTTTTGCTACCAAAATAACTTCTGGTTTAAATAGATAATTAACTGCCTTCTCATTTGTTTCTTTTCTGCCTTTTTTTTTTTTTGTAAGAAGTGTGAACGGGCACGACTCCCTCCCCATTGTCTGCCACATCCTCACATGCATCTTTCTTACGTATCCTTAAAGGATTCCTTCCCCTTTCTTCAAGGGAATGTGTTTTATTAATTTAATCAACCTCACATCCCAGTGGTTTCTTTGGCAGCTGCTGCAGCCTAAGCAGAGAATTTACTGAACTATCTGCCTTCCCTTTCCCATGGCTAACGCGGGCGTTAATTTCCCTGTAGGTGCCAGAGAAGACAGCGTGCAAAGTAAATAAAGTTGGCAGATGCTTTATGAGGTGCTTTCACACACCTAATGTAGACGTTCTGAGGAGCCAGCTCAGAAGAGCAGTGCAATCATGTTGTAAGCGTTAGCTTCCTTGTGCATTGGAATCGGCTGCAAACACGCAGAGGCAGCAATGCGGAGGAAGGCTGACGCAGCTCATCCTCATGGCGTGCTGGTCAGATCCTGCCCTGGGTACGGCACGAGAGCCGCTGCAGCTCTGCACACCCACACCAGAGCTGGACACGTCCCAGAGACAAGCAGAAGGAAAACAGTAAAACCAGCCTCACCACATTGATGAAGACCATGGTTGCCGGCTTCATTCGGTAGGACACGGGGATGGAGATGAGCCTGCCCAGCGTGATGAAGCCCCAGAAGAGGCTGGGCAGGTAACCGGCCACTTTATGTACCACGGAGAGAGGCTCCTCCACCGCGTAGCTGTAAACGAAGCCCGAGTACTCTCCCTGCAGGGAAACGGATCGGCGCGTCACATCGCTGGGATAGCTACAGGCTTTGCAGCTTCGGCTTCAGCCTGTCCCTCAATCATTCACAACCCCAGGGCAGTGCTGGAGAGCCCACCTATGGATTTGCCACCAAACCTCAACGAACATCGTTCCCAAGGGTTTGCAGCTGGAGCCAGGCTTCCACCAGAAGCAGGACACAGGACTAAAGCTCTCCTAAGGGGCAAGGCTTAATGGCATTGCTGGGTAAAATCCTTGCTAAGCTCTTATCTGTAGATATGCTCTATTTCCTAGGGACTGTCCTGTCCTTTTCAGAGTGCATACTCCTAAAACATAACACCTAAGAGCCCCCAGTCGCTCATCCTTGAGGACGGAGGCTCTGGAACGTTCCCGTACCCGACAGCTGCTGTGGCTAGCCCCGCTCGGCTTTAACCCCCTCCTCAGACCCAGCAGCATTTTACCATGAGGGAACAGAGACAAAACAGCACCTCACCAGGCAAGAGCCAGCCTTCCTCGCCCGGACAGAAGTGCTACAGACGGCGAGCCCCGTGTGCCTGTGCCAGCTGGGGACACGCTGCCAGGACACCACGGAGATGCTCTGTCCCTGCGTGTTCTCCTCTGGGAGTTCGTGGGCTCAGGAGACCCCTCAAAGAACCCCCACTTCGTATGGAATAAACTGAATCTGTTCCTGCCTCTGGGCTGAAGTGAGAGGAGACCTCCACTGCCTGCAAGCAGACATGGTCGCACCTCCAGCTCTGCGCTGGCTGGGAGAGCAGCAGTGGCAACGCAGCTGCAATGACATGGAACCTGCGAGAAGCCACCAAACCCTCCCAAGAAGCCGGGCACTGCCTGACTGTGATTAGCTTTAACGAGCTGCCTCGGGAACCAGCCTGCTGCCCCCTCAGCTCCAGCCCCTGGACCTGTGCGGGGTCGGGGCTGTTACAAGGGTTTCGGGAGGAAGAAAGCCGGGTAGCTTTGCTCAGACAAGGTCCCTCTACCAGCTGAACTCACCACAATCCCATCAGTCATGAAGAGAACAAGAGCCCCAGTGATGTGGACTGCGAAGTAGGTGTAAGAAGCCCCTCTGAAGTTTTTGCTTTGGCAGCAGCTAAATAAGTCATCGTGACCTGGTGGAAAACAATGCAAAGCAAACTCAGCCGGGAGGTCCCCCTGGGCTGGGTGGTTGCGAGCCCGCAGTGGGGATGGGTTTTGTGCTCAGCTGCAGGACAGAGACTCACAGAGGAGGGGGAGCACAGCTCATCTCTGCTGGCACAACCTCTTGCTTCACCCACCTCTACACTTTCAGAAGGAAGATGGATTCACTTATGGGCTGATGCCCACAGACTGGGATCCTGGCTCTCCAGGACACTCTCTACTTCTCTTACAGCAGCTGCTTGTGCTCCTCTTCCCATTTAGGGACAACAGACTGCTGGTCCTGCTCTTAGAAACCAGCCCATCTGACCCTAGCACTTGTGCCCAGAGCCCCTTGTCCCTGGTACCACCGCACAGGGGAGTCCTGCCCAGGACAGCTCGCCTTCCTCAGATAAACAATATTTAACCAAAAAAAACAGCTCTGGGAAAAAGGAGATAAATGCACAGCTGGTGTCACCTCCTCTGGATAGACCTGCCAGAGCAGGGGGACAGGACCCCAGGGATTCCTGACTATCCCCATCCTCCTGCTTACATCACACCATCCCAGCGCTGGTGCGAAGGGAGTGGCACCTGGAGTCCGGTGCACGCCAGACTCCAATGGGTTGTATGAAAATGGGCAGTGGGGTTGAGGAAAGAAACTGCCAGTGCCTCAGTTAAGGGAAATGCTATCAGATGAGCACAACCCTATCAGACACCAGAGAACCCACTCCACTAGGGATGCCTGTGATCCTTCCCTGCAGCACCTCACCATATCCCTAACCGCCTCCGCCTTCAAGTATGCCCTAAAATTTCCTTTTATTGTTCAGCTAAAGCCACCTCTTTAACACTGAACGCTCCTCTGGTAACCCTAAAACACGATTACTTCTGAGATCACCCACCAGCTGAAGAACTTGCTTTGATATGTTTCTCTTGGGTAGCACAGAACAATGTCACTATTGTCCCCAAAACAGGGAGTAGTCACAAATTCAAGAGCAAACCATTGCTCTTCAAGTTTAACTTCTCCCCTCAAATGAGGGCGCTGTCCTTATTCCTTTTAAAACTCTAAAAATCAGCGCTCTGCGGCACAGTGACCACTTTCAAACTGAACCTCAGTGGAGCCAGCTCAAAACCTGACCCAAACCAGAAGGAAACGAAGGGGCACAACTTCCACGTGTGCCGAGACGACTCGGGAGCCCAGGTTTGGCTTTAGCTCAGCGTGGAGAACAGCAGCCTGGAGCCCCACGGCAGGAGACTGCTCAGGGGTTACGGTCCCGTCTAATTCAAGGGCAACTGGGCACCAAATTGTCTGTTTGGATCCTCTGGGTCCTTCTGGATTACATTCACATGTACGTTTTGGAAAGTTTCCTCCTTAGACAATAGCGATGGATCCCATTTGTTAAACTCAATGCTCAGAAATCTGGCTTTCCCCCCCCCGCTCCCCCTTCCCCGTCCCCCCAAACCCACGAGGGGTGCCCGCAGCTCACCTCCTGCTGCACGGGGTCTCTGCACGGCGGTGGAGAGATCCTCCTTCTCCACCGGCCGCGTTTCCATCGCCAGCTCGTCGGCCGACAGCAGCGGGTGGCTGCTGCTGCTGAAGCACGGCACCATCCGCTCCTTGTAGAGCAGGAAAAACACTGCGATGGGGACGGGCAGCTGCGGAGGAACGGAGAGGGCAGGTGAGCATAACACAAATCCCACAAAAAGTCCAGGTCCCACTCACAAGTGCCTTTTAAGAAGCTGCGCTCAGCAGCTGCAGTAGATGTGCCGGGATTAACACCCAGCCTCACGCTGCCCCGGTCTCAGAGCAGGGACAGAGGCTGGCGACGGGGTACGGAGCACTGCCGGAGGGATGGAGGCTTGTTCTTTTCCCCCTCTCCAAACATGTGGAAAACAAAGACTCCCGATCCGACAGGACATCTCCTGCCTGTCCCTGGGGGATGCCAGGGGGGCCGAGGACCATTCACCTGGGATGGGGACAGGGACACTGGAACACAAGGCACCCAAACACAAACCTCACCAAGTGCTGTACTTGCCCTTCAAAACTGAAATGTTCTGGTTTCCAGGCGTTTGGCCACTTCTGCCCAGAGAATAATAATAATAATAATAATAATAATAATAATAATAATAATAATAATGCTTTTGCCTGTGGAGAGCAGAACAGTTTTAACGGGAGACCTTCTGTGGCTGAAACTCTTTGTGAGGGAAGAGGAAGCTGCTCCCAGACATGCTCTGCCCATCCCCAGCCATTAGGAGAGGTTGCTCAGCATCTCCTAAGAGATGAGCCTTTGGTTCCCAGGGCAAAAATGACAGCACCGCTACAGCCAAGCAGCTTCAAAGAGCCCCTTGGCACAGCCCCGGCTGAGGGACCTGGGACCAAAGAGCAATGTGCCTCCAGCCACTGCCCTCTGCGCTGCCGCTGCCTCGGAGACCCCCACACATCCCGGGATGCTGCTGCCCAGCTGCTCTCCCAGCACACGACAGTCCCACCAGCGCCGTTCCCTGCAGTCAGGGCTTTCCCCCTGGTGCCCACGCACTCGGGGACCATGGGCTGGTCCCTGCCCACTGCATCCATCCGACAGCAGTTGCAGCATCACGCCCTGGCACTGTGCTCCCTCCCCGGCACGTGCCTGGGGACGAGCTGCTGCCGGCACACACCCACGACTCCGTGGTGCCTCCAAGTCCAGAGGGATTTGCTTTTGGTTTGGTTTTTTTTTTTTTGAGAAAAAACAGAGGGAAGCAAATGAAGCTGGATCTGCCCCTCGCCAGCGCTCCTTTCTCCTCCCACCACAACCAAGTGGTGTTTATTCTGCAACAAACTGGGGGAGAAAGCCAGGAAATCCTAAGTGACAGCTCACTCTCCAGCCACCGAGCGCTTGTTTTCTACATGTCTGTGAGCAAGTGTGAGCTCTAGCTCCAAATTTCCTGCCTTTTGTTGGCTCGTGGCATGATTTAAATGTATGGAGAACTGCCCCCCCCCTCGCCTCTCTTGCCTGAATTCATTTACGAGGACTTCATTGTTCTGGGAACAATGGGAATAGGAACAGTTAGTTCGGTCCCATGGAAGAAAAATGCATTTGCTTGATAGTTCTAATCCTTCCGGAGGTCAGGACCAGATTTTATTCTTCTAAAGTGCAGATTTTGCAAAAAAAAATAAAAATACCCAGGCAGAGGGACCGGCTGTACAGATAATGTCTCTGGGCGCTTCCAGCCCTAAGGAGCACTCGGTGCCTGTGCAGAAAAGGGCCCCAGCTCTGACTCCCCCGATCCCCAGTCAAACCACAGGCGTGTCCCAGACCCTCATCCCTAAAGCAAGCAGCTCTCCTTCGCTCTGTCCAGCCTGTACCATCCCGAAGCCGGCAGCACCTCGGGTGCACGAGTGCTCCGACCCCACCAGCCGTGAGCTGCTCCCCAGTGCTGGCGGTTTCTGGTAGGAAATGCCCAAAAGCTGGAGACTCACCCAGGGTTGAGTGCAGCCCTGGCCACTGGGCTGCCACCTGGCCAAAGCAAGCTCAGGAGAACGGGGAAAAGCCAAAGATCGAGCTCAAGGGAAAGCAGGTTCCCAGGGCTCCATCTGGATCCTGCACACCGGCTGGCAAAGAGCTGTCAAAGCTCCCTGCAGGGAGCCCAAAGAGCCAGAACCAGAGAGGAGCTGCAGCCACAACCCCTAAAATAAGGACACAGGTCCTCAAAGCATCGCCCTGTCCCGCACCGTCCCCAACCACACCGAGCTGGACACCTCCAGTCCCCACGTCCGAGCAGCCCTCCCTTTGAGCAGGCAGAGATTTCGGTGCAATAACCATTTGCTCATAGCCTTTCTTCCCAGGGAAACCCTTGTTTTGCCTTTTCCAGGGGAAGATTTTCCTTTTTCAAGCGTGAGAGGGACATCCGAGCATCGTGCTGGCAGCCTGCATGGGCTGAAGGGCGAAGCAGGCAGCAGGAGCCCCACTGCCCGGACCCAGCGCTGCGGCTCCGCTCGCTGGATTACCGGGGATGTTCCCCTCCCCTGGCAGCTTTGAACCATTATTATAAACTCAACAAGTCGCTGCATCACGCAGTTAAGTGTGGGTATGATCCAGGCTCCTTCCATCCAGTTTCTATTTCAGTCTCGCCCCCCAGGAGCACGGGACCGTTCCCCGCTATTGTATCCTCGCTACTTTTGAGCGACCTAAGCACAATGGAGCGTCCCACGCTTCCCCTGGGAAACCACCTTCCGGACAAACACATCCCTCTCGGAGAAACATTTTCCTGATTTCCAGCCCCTTGGAACGGGCTGGATGATGAAATTTCCGTTCTGTGGGAAACTGAATTTTAAAATATGGGTTTTTTTGTTCCAAATCTGGATGAAAAGCCAAAATCTTCTCTTCGAATGAAAAAATTTGGCCAGGAGTCATCCAAGCACTTCATTTTGATAATGTTGAAACACTTAATTTCACTAAAGCAAAAGCATTTTGTTTCAATAACATCGACATGACTATTCTGTCAGCCCTACACGCTGCATTTACGCCAAAATCAAATTGAGACATTTCCACTTTAAACAAAGCAAGAAACTGAAATGAATCATTTCAGCTTGTGCCTTGTCAGAATACACACAGCCTTGCAAAAACTGGGATGGAAATGTGGTTTTGACTATTTTATAACAAAGTTGCTGGTCCTGGTTTCCATTTCTATAGCTTACTCATTTCAGCCACCTCCCTGGGGTTACCATCATCCTTCTCCGAAGTTTAAACCTTACAGAAGGGTCAGCAGCTTCGGAGCTGAGCTGCCCTTGTGTCTCCAGCCAGCGGGTTGGGTTCTTTAGTTTAAACAAGGAATCGAGTCAGCTCCCTCAGCGAGGCTTTGGGAAGGACAATAACAGCTCGGCTTTGGCAAGGGACAGGCTCCAGAGCTGTGTGCGCAGCGTACATCCACCTCCCTGCTCCTCTGATGTCCGTTACCTAACCCTCACCCCAAAACCACCAGTGTCCCCATGTCCCAGGACTCCCTGCCGTGTCCCCCGTGATCCTACACAGTGTGCACACACCTGTGCAAACCACCCAGACGTGCAAACAGCACGCGAGCACGCGGCAACGCACAAATCCAGCTCATGAGCTGCCCTGCATCAGCTGCTGCGCACAGAGGGGCTCAGCCTGGGGTCCCATCCTGCTCCCAGAGTGTCCATGGGACACTGCTAGGAACAGAGAGGGGGCTGGCAGTCCCTCCCATCCATGCTCCAGATTTCAGACACACCGCCACATTCAAAGCAGATATTAAACGCTCCCTTTGAAACTAAATTAGTTTGCTCAGGATTGACTGGCAAAGTAGATAATGCGCCGGTGTAATTATTAAAAGCACAATTCCCATGGCATACGCAGAGGCAGAGGTAATTAAAGCTTCCTTCTCCTCCTAGGCAGGGAGCATCCTTTCGGCACTTCTGCAAAGAAACTCATCAGGCACCCGCCCAGCTATCTGGGTCGCCTGCTCTCCTCCCGGCAGGGAGCTGTGCTGCTGTTGGTCTAACGAAAGCCCCGGGTGAGGTGCTCACCAAGAGCACAGAGCATAACCGGGCACTCTGCAGGCTTTGGGCAGAGCTGCCCTCAGCATCAACCCTGGCATGAACAGCACCGCTCGACAGGACCGACGCTCACTGCGCTCCTATCGCTCCAGATCTCCACGGACAATTACACACCCGCTCGCAGGGCTCCTGCTGCCGGGAAGTGACAGCGGCAGCTTGGCTCTGCTGCAGAGGGACCGGGGACGGGCACAGCGATGGCCACAGCCCAGCAGGGATGTGCGAGGGACCGTCTGTCTTCAGCCAAGCTGGGATTCGGGTCTTAACCGGGGTAAGGAGTGGGGATACACTTCAAAGAGAGCCCACAGCTTGCTGAGATCAGCTCAGGGACTCAGCGGGGCAAAGGGGACCGGCGCTAAACCCCATCGCTCTGACAAAGGAAGGACCACAGGGCTTCTGCATCTGCTGCCAGTCACCAGGGAAACATAAACAGGCAGAGACGCCCCAGTCAAGCTTTTGGCCCCAGTAACTCTGTCCATCAGTGGGCACTTTAATATGAACAAATCAGCGGCAGATTGTCCTCACCCAGCCATCCCCATGCCACTGAGCTCCTCCCCAGACCAACCGCGGAGGACAACCCTGCTGCTCCAGGTATAGTTACCTGTACAGCTCCTGTCTAGGGGGATGCTGGAGGTACAACCCTCTTCCAGCGAGATCAAACAAACCCTCACATGACAGCACACCCACTCTATCCCATCTGACAGAGCACCAATTGCTGGTTCAGCTTTGCACAGTCCTGCCCCGGGCACCGGCTCAGGGATGGGAAACTGGGCACTTGGCAAAAGCCAAACATTTGCTGTGGAACAGCACAGCCACCCTCACACCTCCTTCCATCACTGGGACCATCTAACGGGCACCATCACCCCCACAAACACCACAGCCGTCTGCAAAGCTGAGAAGCAGGGATGTCCCCAGCAGCACTCACGTTGATGAGGGCCATGATCCAGAAGGCGTAGGAGACACGCGTGACCACCATGCCCTTCATCGGCAGGTCGTAATGGGACAGGTTACCCGGGTGGTGCGGGACCAGGGACTTGCGGATGTGAGGGAGGTTGCTGGAGGCATTGGCCGTGGAGTTTGAGAGGATGCAGTTGGTGTCCGAGAGGAAGGGGTCAGCGATCAGCGGGCTTAGCAGCGCTCCAAAGCCCACGAAGAAATGAAGGGCCTGCAAGAGATGAGACATGCCAGTAGAGCCAGGGGTTCACTGCTCTTTGCAGGGAGCCTGGCCAAGCCCCTCGCTCCTCTTCCTCAGAGGAGGAAGCCCAGCCAGAGGGGAGACCTGGGCTCCGTGCTCACCTGCAGGAAGATGGCAGAGTCCTTCTGGTAGATCTTCACCAGCTGCATGTTGGAGATGGTGTCGATGCAGCCCATGGCCAGCCCTGCCACGGCCATGACCACCGCCAGGACCACCACATTGTGGCACAGAGGGATGATGGCAAAGACCAAGGAGATCACCAGCGACGAGGCAAAGAGTGCAAACAAGGACTGAGCCAACCTGGCACGGGGAAAGAGGAAGGACAGGACAGAATTACCACCACGAGAGCAGTATCCACACCACAGCCCTGCCTCCTGTTTGCAGCCCCAGGTCAGGGGGTGGTGTAGGCACAGAAGATGCACCCACAGGCTGTAGCTCCAGCACACACTCTTCTACAAGACAAGGGACACGCTACCCACCCCGCACCCCCATGCCTCCAACGTCCCAGCCAGAGCCAGCCTCGGGCACTGCCAGCTCCTGCATGGAGAGTGATCCTCAGAGAGGTGAATCTTCCACCCAGTTTTCATGGAGAAGAGCAACAATCCCTTCAAACCTGTGTTCTGCACGTTTCAAGGCAACAGAAAGTCCAAGAACATTCCCTTGTGGAAGAGGACATGGGTAGGTGCAGGCGAGCCCATGTTGTGACTTTTGAGTGGCTCCAGAGCATTTCTCCTGCAGGGCTGTACAGCACGAGCAGGCATGAGAGCTGCTGGGCAATCCCCGTTTCTGGCAGGGAGAGAGCTGCTGTCATCCCGGAGCTGCCTGCACGTGCTGTCCTGCCTCGCAGGGACCTGCTGCGGTTCCCTCTCTGTGCCCTGTGCTGGCTCTGTTCCTGCAGCACTGTCCATTCCCCCAGCAGGACAGAACGGGATGCGGTCCTGCTGCTGCTCCCGGTGCACACAGACGCTTCCCAACCCACAGGAGCAGCCTGAGGGATGTGCGTGGCGGAGGTAAAGCTGGTGCATTCCACATCTCGAGTCTGGCAGCAGCACCAGCAGCCTTGCTGCCCGCGAGGCTGCTCTCGGTGCGAGCCCAGTGCCAGCCAGCTCGCTGGAGAACAGCGCCCGGGCTGGCACCACGCGGCTCCGGAGCTGCCAAGCCGAAAGGCAGGAAGGAAGGAAGGAAGGAAACGGGGACCAGACAGCAAAGCACTGAAACCAGCAGAAAGATGGGACTAAAACATCACGGCAGAGAGTAAGCAGCACAGGCAAGTCCCCTCCTCAACCCGGTCTCCCAAACCCTGGGAGAAGCCCATTGTAACCGCCAGAGTTGCTAACTGGGGTCTGCTGCTGGGGGATGTGGGGCACAGCCACTTGTCCACAGCAAAGGACCAGCAGTGCACAGGTATGTCCCCAGCACAGACACAGAACCGGCGAGCAAAGCACCTCCGGCTCTCTGCTTCACGCTCTGCCCAAAGAGGGAGGAGAAGGCAACCAGGAGGCAGAGGCTGGAGCTGCAGCGGAGAGCCCCCGCAGCTGCCAGGCACCGTCCCACCAGCCCTCCTGCCCTGACCAGAACGGCCTGGCCTTGGCCATGTCACCGCGTTTCTGCATGGCCCTCATTCATCTGCAAACCCAGAGGGATTTGGCCTTCCACGTCCTGCTTGTTGCTTACACTGCGCCCCGACAGCGCTGGGGAGGAACAGGGGCCAAGGGCACGGCTCCTTTATTCTCCTGCCCGGTGGCACGAACCTGGCTGCACAGAGCCGCAGTGCGCTCGCATCCCCCAGCCCGGCCCCACTCACCCATCCGCCAGACCACTCTGGAGGAGCCAACGGTTTGCAAAGCCGTGATTACTGCTCGTCCTCTGACAGCGAAATGGGGAGCCAGCGTGGGATTTCTGGGGGAGGGAGGGAGCAGGGCGAGATGTGCACAGTCACGGCAGGAAAAACCACCAGCGAATGAGAGGGAAGCAGCTTCGAGCCTGGAGAGATGAGGCAGCACTCTCCAGGGTACGGCAGGAGAGAGGCAGAGGCACCGGCAGCTGGCGAATCCGAGGCCGGGAGCGACGGGGAAAGGCACACCGAGACATCCCAGAAACGCCTCTTCTCTTCTGCAGCCCCAGCAAAACAGCCACAGCACTGCCTGTGCTCAGCCAGGGAGCACGCTCATTACTAGAGTTAAACATTAATTGCAGATGATGCTATGTCCTTAAAAAGCATTAAAAAGATCACCTCATTTTTCCCCAACGAGCAAAAAATTCCTCCCTCCAGCCTTAAGATGTTAACAACACAATTGCAGCCCCCCTGCAAAGACCAGCAGCCCCCAGCCCAGGGGGGCACGCAGCCCTGCTGCCCCCCATCCCTGGCTCTGACACCAGGGAGGACCAGGGGATTGCTGCGTCCCATCCAGATCCCCAGGCTGTAGTCCAAGGGCTCTGCTCAGCACTCCTTCCCACACCATGCAATAAACCCCACCTCGGTGTTCCTGTTGTAGCAGGCACTCTTCAACTTCAAGGATGTTCCTCCCCACCTCAGGGAGTATCTTCCAAGTCCCTCACATCAAGAAGAAAAATTATAATCAGCCTAAACCCAACTTGCAAAACCGATAATTAAAAACCCAAAGCCCTAAGGGGATGGGGTGGGGACACAGAGGAAGAAGAGGACACGGATTATCCCACACCTGCTTTCAGGTACCCTGGCTCCAGCAGGAAGCACTGGTCAGGCTGGCAGAGCATCACCTCTCCTGAGGAGCTCGTGCTCAAGTCACCATGCTCCCTGCAACAAAAGCCTTCACTTTCCTTTGCGGCGAGAAGTGTCCTCTGCACCAGCCACATGCTTGAACAGAAACCTTCAGAAGCGGGGAGTCTGAAGGGCAGGCAGAGAACAGGGTCATCCGCTCTCAGCTGATGTGCTGTGACGTGCGCAGGTGCCAGGGGTAAAGAAGGGTCCCACCTCATCAGCCCTCCTGGTCCTGGTGTGGATCACTCCTTTGGGCTCCAACACACCACAGACCCGCCAGCCCCCTCCTCTCCTCTGCTAACACCAGCTCAGGGCTGACCCGAACACTGGGAGCAAAAGCAAAACATACAGAAAGGCACAAAAAACGCAGCTTCTGAATCTGAAAAAATAAAAATTTAAAAAGGGCAAATTGGGGCACAGGTGCACAGTTATCCTGGTGCTTCTGTCACAAACGTGTGCAGCACAGAGGGAGTGCGACTTCAGCTTCACGGTGCAAAGCTTAAAATGGCTTTGCACCTCCCGGCAAGCCCGGGAAGGGACCGCGCAGCAAAGCTGGGTCTGGTGCAGAGCACCACAGGAGATCACCTGGAGGAAACTTGCAATGGCAAACTTTCTTCTTCCTTGAAATCTTGCACAAGAGGGAATTCTGGAGCTAGTTCTGGCATCCCAGGCTCTGTAACGCTGAGCTACAGGAGGGATGGATGCCATCATTATGCTCTGTCGTCTCCATGCGCCAGGACTCTATCTGCCCCAAGAGAGCAGAGACTACAACCCAGCACCCAGCAACTCCTCTGGTGAGAGGAGCCAAGCCATTATTTAGGTCCCACCACCCACTTCTGCTGCAGAATCCAGTAACAACAACGCTTTCCCTCGCGAGGCCATCGTTCAGAGCAGACGGCTCAGACCAACACTTTAATCGAAAGCAAGCACCAAGGCCCGTGTTCCCCAGAATTAGAAATTAAACACAACTTGCAGGCAGACCTTGGCTCCGCTGGCTTGCAGGGAGGCGATGCTTTGGGACCCTCTACCAGCAGTTATCTGTCTCCTAACCAGACAAGATGACGTGTCCAGCACACCTCCCTATCCGGCACCGCGGCCAGCCCAACTTGGTTTATAAACCCACAGCACGGTCCAGAAGTAGAAATCCTTCACAGGACAGTTCGATCTGTCCGTCTTTGGAAAGGCAACAATGCAGGAGTCTCAGCAGTGAACGTTCTCATCCAAACCCACACATCTGCATGCTGCACCGTTCTGAATAACCCCCCAGAACACTTGCAACAACTATCCCAAACACACCCTCCCTGCCTGGCAGGGCTGCCGTGCCTCAGCGGGGCACACAGATACTTTGCAAAAACCCATTACTCCAAGAGGCTGCGATCACAAACACATCCTGGTTCGTAACCACAGCGAGCGACAAACACGCTGCCACAGAATTAAAAGTCTGGGAGTCTCTGAGCATGAAACCCCAAAGGGCAGGAGCTCTGGGTAGGAAGCTGACAGCAGGAAACAATTCTGCATTTTCCTTCACTGCTCCTGCAAATACACGTGGGGCAGGCTGGCGCTGGCAGAGGCACTGCCCGCTGACCCAGTGGTCCCAGATCCGTGTCAGACCCAGGACAGGTTCCCACGTGCCGTCTCCATTCCCATGCACCCCACCTCACACCTCCCCTCCCAGAACAGCCCAACAGCCAGCAGCTCCGGCTGCTCCGTGAAGCCTTTGGGCTCTGTCTGGACAGGGACAGTTCAATGCACCAGGATGGTAATTAACAGGTGCTAATGCCATCTTCATTAGCCAACACTCTCCACAGTTCACAAGAGTTTAACAAAACATTTTTAAACAGGCATTTTACAGAGGCAAAGGACTCATGCAAAATTCTCTCCTATAAGTGTTAAACACCTACATTAGACACGTATATCAGAGATATGCACAGAGCTGACACGTTACATCACTGCCTGAAGATCGAGTGACAATGTAAATAATCAGCTGATTCCCACAGCAGAGCATAGGTGTCATCAAACCTCAAATCAAATGCCTGCTGGGTGATCTTCAGGGTTGAGCCATCATGTATTATTTATTTTAAAAACATCCTGGACAGAAGCCTCAGTGCAAATCCCCACTTGGCTGTGCCCAGGTTTCTCGCTGGCCCGTGAAGTTTGCTGCTGTCCCCGGCCACCCTGCATGGCTGGGACACTGCCTCTGCCCTCGTCCCCCCCCAGCAGCAGGACCACAAGTTCCACTCGCATCTCGCCTCGTGTTTGCCCAAGCTCCAGGGGAGCATGGCAACACTCCAGATCCTGACACCGAGGTTATTAAAACAGGCTTCAAATAATATTTTTGTGACAAACAATCAGGTTAAGGAAAACACCCTCCAGGAAGTTCTGGCTGTAACTTCACGCTACAGCTGTCTCCGTCCTGAGCTCCAGGGGACCTGGCAGCTCCGCTCCAGGGGTACGGAACCGTGCAGATGAGGAGAGCAGCACCCCACACCTATCCCGGCCAGCCCCCTCCCTCCCAGCCGCTCAGACGAGAGGGCTGCGGACCCTCCGGGACACGCAGGGAGCGCTCGGGCAGGGTTTTCCCACGCGGACCCGCAGCATCCCAGCTCAGCCCTACAAACCCTGCGGGAGAACGCGGGACGGAGGCGAAACCCGGGCTGGGGGGAGCTGCCGCTGCCCACCCCCGGCTCGGCAGGAAAGCAGGGGGGCTGCAGAGAGCTAAGGCCCCCCGCGGGAGGTGCGATGAGTTGCCAGGTGCCTTACGTCCTCTTGAAGACCCCTCCGAGGCAGCTGCCGAGCAGGAGGCAGAACTGCTGGGAGAAGAAGACCCAGGTGATCTGGGAGAGGGAGCTCTGGGTCTGGCAGCGCAGGTCCAGCAGCGTGGGCCCCAGGAAAGCGATGCAAAGGCCGAAACTGAAGAAAACGCTCCAATAGGTCAGGGTGGGTTGGAGGTTCCTCCGGAACCGCGCCGATACCCGCTCGTCCCACCACATCCTGGGCGGCGGCGGCGCGGGGCGGACACGGCGATGCGGCTCCCGCGCCGCCCGGCCCCGCTCCCGGTCCCGGTCTCCCCGCTCCCGGTCCCGCTCCTCCTTTGCGGGATGTGGCTCCGGAGCCCGCGGCGCCGGGCGGGCGCTGGCTCCGCCTCCGGGGGCCGCCGCCGCCTCCCGGGGCCGGGGCTGCGCGGAGCCGGGCGGAGCGGGGCCGGGGCGGGGCCCCTCTCCATCCCCCGCCACCCCCCGAAAAACGGACCCTGCTCCGGCGCATCCCTCCAGGGGCTGAAATTCCCACGCAAATCCCGCGGGGGTTACATCATCTTTGGCAAAAGTGGGGCAGCAACCCCTCCTCTGCGACCCCCGTGGCGTGGTGCCGCACCTCGGGGCACGAATGACACTCAACTGCGGCCACAGCAGCAAACCTGATGGAGCAGGGAGCACAGCCGAGGAAAGAAACCCAGAAATCCCCTTTTTTTCTGCTACCAACCGTCTCTGCGGTCTCTGTACCCATAAATACGTGCCACCGTTCCAGACAAATGCAATTAAAGTTGCCCCTTTGCTGGATAAGAAGCAAAGATGGCTTGGGGGGGGGGGGGTTGCGTGTTTTAAAGTCAGATTGGTTGATGCTTACGCAAAAGGTCTCCTCTAGAGGATGGATTTATAAATATTTCACCTACTTTAGCTAGGAAAGACTAGCAATTTTTAGAACACTCTTTCCAGGCAAACCAGAATCGATGGAGCTCAGCCACGGCAGAGGGCTGGCTCCAGGCCTGCACACCGGGTCCCTTCCCACCACAGCAGACCCCACGCACGTACTCACGCGTTCTGTGACCCGTGCCTCAGGAATGCCGCTCCAGGGCCGTAGGTGCTCATTTCCACCTGGACATTGCTTAATGTTTAGCTAATCCAAATTGCATCCGAGTTCTTGTTCTTCCCTGGCTGTGGCATCCACTAGAATCTTCTGAGAGTAAGGAGAGCAGGACCATGCCCTCTCCCACCACCAAAGTGAACAAAAGGACTGTGGGCAGCAGCACAGAACAGGTGGGGACAAAGCCCTGATTGCCCTAAGGGAGAACTCCTGTGGCTGTAGCACGGGCACCTGAAACCATTAAGCAATCAAAGAAACAGCTCAGCTGCCTGGAGGGACCGAGCAGTGTTGTTATCCTGCTTTACTGATGGGGAAACTGAGGGCTAGAAAGGAATGAAATGATTTGCTTATGGACACGAGTGAGTCAACAGCATGGCCGGAAATTGGGTTTTATCAGGACATGATAAACCATCTTCCTGAATAGCCTGCACGGCAGGATGGAGAGGAGGGGGAGGCTGATGCATGGCCCGTGAGCCGCAGCCTCGGGCTCTCCCTGCCAGGCAAGAATGAGCTTTGAGATGCTGCACCACTGCAGACTACCTTGGCTTGTCTTTCCCCATCCCTAAGTGGGGACAAACCACCACAAGAGAGGAAGGATTGTGACAGTAAAGGCTTTTCCATCAAAATGCTGCTGGGAAGGTCACCTCCTGACCCTCTCTGTCCATACATCTGCTTGTGCAGAGAGCTGGAGTTAGGTGATGAAGCAGCAGATCTTTATCTACCACACTCCAGGTGCCATGCCCCAGGAAAAGGGCTGACAGGGCTTTAACCACGGTTCCCCTGGACCACATTCTTGATCTCAGCCTTGATCTTGGTTCTCCCTTTACCGGACAGGGAGTCCTGACTTCCATTACTGCATCACCATCACTCGATAGCATCAGCTCTCTGGGCCTTGACTTCCCCAACAATAAAACGGCTGAGCAATGCTTTCCCCACCTCTGCAGGTTCACCGCATCCACTCCCAGCGGAAAAGGCAGCATCCAGGCACCAGAGGTTACAAATGTCACTACAACCCCCACCCCAGCTGCAACAGCTGACCCCACTTTGCTCAGCAATGGACTAAATGCCGGTACACTTGCTTCCAGCAATACCAGGCCATTTTATCAGGGATAACACAAATCATGCAAGATATGCTTGCAAATATGAAACAGAGTGTAGGTGGGTTAGTCAGCACAAGAACACACAGATCCTTTCTGGCTCCGCATACTGAAACCCAGATCTTCAGCGGTAGCTGATAAAAATGCAAGCCACAGGACTATGAGTATATGCAGTACCAGAATTAGCTTCACGAGGAGGCACTTTAGGCTGTTTTCCAAACTGAATTCGATGTTGTACTTGCAATGAATTGAACACCCACATTTGCTGCAAGCTGCAAAATGAAATCATGAATGAAGGAACAGCAGAGCAGCAGGATTACAGGCACCAGCGTCAGGCGGGGCGTGCCATTGCCACTCAGAAAGCTCTGACAAGTGTTTGAGAAACACCTTCCTTTTGCTTCCTGGGGCAAGCAAGAGGCACAGCAGGTCTGGTTTTTTTCATACAATATCCATTAATCTTTTCATCCAGGGGAGCAATTACTTCTTTAACACGATGGGTCCTGCTTTGCAGTGACTATAGAGCTTCACCCCAGAAGATAGATTTTGCTCAGGTTTGCTGTTGTGATGCTGGCATCGCTTCTCTTAGCCCAGTCTGAACACAATGTGGAAATTCAATTCTAGTTAATAGATTTTCTAAAAGTTTCATCGGGGTAGAACCAACTGAGGACCCACGGGAGGGCTTGGGACAGCAGGTGTCTGGGGACAGACTCCTTCAAGGCTTTTGCCATTGTTTGGGTTGGCAGCTGTGACCAAGAGCCTGGTGCTGAGATACTGTTGAATATTTTTCCCTGTCCCCCTTTTACCAAGAGATCACAAAGGGGAAATCTGGGCTGACACCCTCAGGAACCCCAACACATTATCCCAGCAAGCACGTGTGGCAGTGTGACGGGTGGAAGAGCTGCACCTGCATCCGGAGACAGGAGCACCAATGCCTTCCAACAGCTGGACCTTGGCCCCAAAAAGCCACCACCCACTTTGAATTACTGAACCTTACTGACAGCAGACGTGATGCTTCTTACAACACAGGGTAAACTCTCCACACGATGGGTTGAATTATTCTGGGCTGCAGGTGAGATGCTCAGCAACCCAGCATGAATGGGCTGGGCAGCTGGATCGGCAGCACACGGGAGAGGTGTTCACCTTGTGTATTTCAGGGTCAAGAGTTTCAAAACACGCCCTTGGCTCCACTTCTAGGTCAAACATTAGCCTGAGATCTTGGCCCAATTACTCCAGATCCTGTAAGACCTGTCTCAAATGAGGAAGCGCTCACCTACACGCCTTCCTCCCTTCCAACAGAAATAATTCACACACCCACTCCATGGAATCAACGTGCTTCCTCCTTCATTGCACTAAAACTGCACAGAGGAGGTTGGGCTGCAATGAAACAACCCATCTGAGCCTCCCAAAATGCACCTGACACACAAATAATCTCATCGAGGGCAGCAGGTATCACCCCTGCTTTGCGGAGAGACCCGGGGAGCCATCGGTGACCTGGCTGGAGCATCCTGGTGAGGCAGGAGGACTCCCCAGGAGACATGGACTGGGGCGGTCATGGCTATTTGGGCAGCTGGGAACATCTGGATGCCGGATGCCGGCTGGGTCCCCAGGCACAGGATGCGGGCTGGGGCTGCTCGGCAGCATTCCCCCAGACCCAGCGCCGGCAGCTGCCACCGCTGCTGTGAGACTGGAGGAATGAGAGCGGCAGATGGAGGAACTGGTTTGGCAAACAGTTTATTACTGGGGATCTGCCCACACCAGCGCCTGAACGTGACTCAGGCAGGCTGGGTGCTGGCTGGTGGTACAGCCCAGGGAGGAGGAAGAAGGATGTTATCCCCTCCCCTAAACCAGCCGCCCATCGTCCCCGGGGTCACACCACAGGTCTGGCCCCAAAGTCCCCACAGGTCCCCTGTGCTCCATCGCTGGCTCTTCCCAGGTCCCCTGGATGTTGGTGGCTGTAGCATCTCTTCCGCACTGATGGGCCAGAGAGCAGGAATATGGAAAGGGGTTGTTGTGCCGGATAGCTGTGATCTCAGGGAGGTTTTTAGCTGCTAGAGCTGCGGGAAACAGGGCTGCCCTGTCCCTTCCCCAGCTCTGCCCTTCAGTTGCTTTTGCTGGGCTGGGCACGTCAGCTCTGCGCTTTATTTGCCTGATAGGCTTATGGCAATATTTGTTTAGGGTCTTAAGACCTGCACAAGGAACCATAGAAACATTGTCCTATTGTGCACAAGTTTCTGAGGGCTTGTGTTTCAACCCGCTGCAAGGTCAGGTGGTGGGAAACTCCTTTTGCACAAAGCCTGGGAGTTTACTGCAGCCAGCTGCAAAGTGCCCTCTGCTAGCAGAAGTGAGGATGATCCTGGAGCTGCACGGAAAGCTGCGGTGGGGAATGGCTCTGCGGGAAGGCACACAGACGGCACAGGACGGCATGGCACGGTCCCTGCCACGGTCCGGTCCAGCAGCCTGCCTCCCCTGCACACCCACCACAGAGCAACCCACCGCCCTGGAGCCTGCCAGGGGACCTGCGCCTGAGACCTCAGCGCTGCCTGCCTGCAATTCAAAAACAGCGCGGACCCTTCTCCTACCAAAAGAAAAAAAGAAAAGAGAAAAATTATATCCTGTACAAAACTATCCCGTATTCAGTAAAGTTTATTTTCCAATCTTGGCTTTGGAGCGTTCACAATACAAGTGTAAAATAAGCCTTAGTGATAAACTGGCCACATCCACAAAATAGTCCATGTCACATCTGGAATACAAAAATTGAAATATTCTTATAAAACATTCAGACACAAGATTGATAGATGGATACAATCTTTTATTCTTTTTTTTTTTTGTACCTCTCCATTTATTCCAGAAAAACTTTCTATAAAAAAAATCATTGCTTCTGTTGGAATAAATCTTTAAAATCATTTCTTTTTAAATGCATCTTTTGTTTGTACAACACTAGTTAAATATATTATTGGTATTCTGCAAATGAATCACACCGGAGAATATTCACAGTATGTATATCCTGGCTGCTGGGATCTATTTTCCTGCTGTAGGACAAGCAGGATGCTGAGGATGAAAGAAGGCAATGAAGAAACCAGAAAGTGGGTTTCATAGTATTTGTGCCTGGTCCCCTCCCCGTGCCCTGGGACACACACACTAAACCTGTTACATTTCTCAGTCCAGCAGGTTTGACTCTTTCTCTAATGTTTTCCCACCTGCCTGCTCCTGGGAAGCTCCGGGCTCCCATTTCATGCCAGCCTAACTTCTGACTGAAGATAAGTCATGGGGAAAAAAACAAATAAAACAGTTGAGAAGCTTGGGAAAATGGCCTTCTGATTTTTATTTTTTTTTCCATCGTGTGTAAGGGAGAGGAAAAAATTCACTTATTTTGTCCTCAGTCTCCAAGATACAATGTAGTTTTGTTATTTAAAATCTTAACATAGATCTGGCAATGGGCTGGGCCAGGAAAGGCGTGTGCATGTGTGTATGGAGAGGGTGACATTAAATTGCTCTGTCTGTAAGTTTTATTGTTGTCCCGTAACTCGGACATTGCTTTACACATTATTTACTTACATTTCTTTAACTAGCTAACAACTGGAGAGACGAAAGAATACAGCCTTTCCTGAGGGAACGGCCAAAACTCCATTTTCCACCAGAACTAGTGAAAAAAATAAATAATTGCAAGAAAAATATCTGGAAGACAAAGCAACGGTTTCCTTTTGTGAAAACTCCCCATCTCCGAGGACTGCCAGCTACTCTGCAAAGCGGTGGATGGGAGAACCCACAAAACGAAAAAAATGCTGGAGAGATATTCCCAGCATTTTCATTAGCGCTACTTTAAAAAAAAAACAACTTGGGAGCTGGCTGGTGCTCCAAAAGCTGGGGAACGCCTGCCCAGGGATGAGCTGCGGAGCAGGCAGGGAGTGATGCCATCAGCAGCAGGAGTCCCGCTGCAGATTTCCTCCCGTTGCAGGCACGAGGAGCAGGGCATCGCTCTGCTCGGGGCTTCTATAACCAGGGACATCCAAGGGATGCTGGTCCTCATGCACCCAGCCAGACCCTGTGGTCCACAGGGGGACCGTGACACTATCCAGGGGATGGAGCAGGGGGATTTGGCTGCGGGCTCTGATGGCTGCCAGCCTGCAGCTGCTTTTCTCCAGCCGGCAGCGTGCCGTGGGACATCAGACAGCCGGGGCTCTGCACGTGGAAGTGCAGCAGTGACGGGAGCTTATAAATCAAACTTTGCTCAGTGGGGCACCAAATATTTACACACACTATCGCCCTCCTGAATAGGAATCAAATATCCACTAAATGCAGTGGAACAAAAAGGGTTATCTTCAATTCGGGCTGTTAGGTGCGCACAGGGCTAATAAATAAGAGTGTCTCCTTCAGGCAGGACTTGTTGGAGGAAAGGCAAAGGCTCCGAAAGAATAAACAGCAGCTAACAGCCCCTTTGTGTGTGCTATCCGATCCCGGGTATCTGCGTGGTCATTCCTGGGTCTTTTCCCCAACGGTTTCCATAGGTGACCTTGACCATCAGCAGGAACACTTCTCTTATGGGAGGACAGCTGAGACCCCACTGATCCAGTGGTCTGGTGGGGTCAGCCTCCGTTCTCCCAGCACGAAAGCGGGGGGGCTCAGGGGGTGCTTTATGCCCAAGGCAATCTCAGTGCATGGGGATGGTAAAGCCAAGCAAGAAAACTGCACAAGGACAGGTCAAACACAGCCTGAATGGGCTTCACAAGAGCAGGTGGAGGGGGTTCCTGCTCCTTCTGGTCTGATCTGGGCTCACAAACCACAGCGGGGTCTGTGACCCCCCAGGCACGCCAGCACGCTTCGCCCCATGTACCTGGAGGTGCTGCCGCGGGGGCACGGGAGATGCTGCATCCGTGAGCTGCCCTGCCTGCCGAGCTGCTAATTCCTGATGGGAGCTGGCTGCCCTGGGAAGTGCAAGTCTGCGCCACAGATCCCCGCCATGCCAAGGAAATTCCTGTACAAAAATGCTTTTGTGAAAGAAAAGATGACAGTGCGGAGAGTTCAGGCTTATTCCAGCCAACACCTCCCTTTGGGAAGCTCCCCACCGAAAAGCCCCATGCAGCAGGAGCCGGGGGTGGGAAACCAGGCAAAACACTGCGCTGACATCAGGGCGAAATGCGTCACTGGTGGCTGGTGGCTATTCATCCTCTTCCCTATCAAATGGAAACAATTAATGAACTATTCATCCTGCTGTATGCTGGACATACCGAGAAGGGAACTGAGCAGGGATGGGCAAACCTCAAACAATGCAGACGTCTGGATGCTTGTCTAGGACAAACCCGAATTAACAGCTTTGGTCTGATGGGGGAAGCTCAGCGAGGGCATCGAGCACTGGCACAGGGACAAATCACCCCAGAAGCTCTGGGGAGCTCTGCGGTCTCTGCATTTATCCTCACGCTTTGCATTTTCTGAGGATCACAGGAAAAAACGCCGCACAGCAAAGCAGAAAACAGATCCCTCACTCCCTGCTCGGTGGGGAAGCAGCAGCACGGAGAGTTACGGGTTAAGACATCAGCATCTCCTGCCAGTCCCAGTGCCAGGTGACAGTCACAGCACCTGCCAAGTCCAGAGCCTCCTGGCCACATCCATGGGCTGGAGGACCGGTGGGCGAGAGAACGAGTCATCCGGGACAGCCAAGAAAAGGATGTGAATATTACACAGTGGAGAGACTTCTCGCAATGTTCACACACTTGGAGACGTTTCAGGCTGTTTGCAGGCTGTGGGGGAGAGGTGCAGCAGAGTCTCTTCACTCAGGATGGATTTGGCACGTTCCTGAAGTGTACGGAGAGGAAAGCGCACCGGGAGCAGCCCTTGGCCAGCAAAGCACGCTCAGATCCACGCACGCACCTCGGTCCCACGGCATGGATCCGAGTCAGGGCTGGTACGATCTGGCGTTGGCTACAAACGTAGAGGCCAGGCGATGAGGTTTGAGGGATGATTTCCTTCTCTCCAGGTCTATTTCTGGTCCCCACAGCTGAGCTGTGGGAAGTTTGGCACTCCTCCCCCTTCCTCCGGGTAGAAATGCACCGAGGTGGGCGGGTGAGACATTTCGGTACGGAGAGGCTGCGCGGCTCGGGCTCTGCCACGTCGCACGGGGCTCAGCGATGGGACATGGGGGGAGATGCCAGCGATGGGACGCTCCTGAGACACCAGCTGGGAACCGCGTCCTGCCCCTTGTGACGATGGCAGAGAGGGTGGCATGCTCGGCGATGAGAAAGGGGCTGCTCCATCGGTGCCTGGGGAACATTGCCCCAAGGGCTCGGTGCAGCAGCAGGAGGTGGCATGGGGCTGATGCTCATTTGGCCCCACTTCTGTGCAGCTCTGCCAGCAAGTCCCTGCACCTGGGTGGGCTAAGCCAGCCCTTGGTCTCAGCTCAGGACACCCCTGGGGAGCCCAGTTGGCTGAATTTGGAAATGCAATGGTGGCAAGGAGGGGGAGATGCTGCGGGAAGCAACGGGAAGTCCCCTCCTCCCAGCTGCTCCATCGTTGTCAGGGTTAAGGTACCAAAGATGGAGAGAGAAAAAGGGGTTATGCAGGCAGAGGCGGGGGCAAACAAGGGAGGGCTGCCTCTCCAGTGCCAGGCTGGGTCATGCCACCAACTCATAACGTGGCTGCAAAGGGTTTCCCCAAGAAACAGGGGGTGCAGAGCAGGCTGGCTGAGCAAACAGACACTTGCAGAAATGCCTGCCTGGGCCAAATGCTGCGAACCACAGCCCAGCTTTGCAGCTCTCTGCTCACAAACCCTCCCTGTGCTCAGCTCAGCCCCCGAGGCAGCACACGATCCTGCCCGGGGCAGCTCCTCGCTACAGCACCTGCACAGAGGGTGGCAGCTCATGGCTGATGGGGGCAACAGGAAAACAGGAGGGGACAAAGGCCACAGGTCCATCACCAGCAGCTGCTAGGGGCTGTGGGTGTGGGGATGGGCAGGGGAGAGCCTGTGGCCAAGGATGCTTCAGCATCGTCCTGCTCGAGTCGGTAATTCTGCGGTGGGTCGGGTGGGAGCGTGTTGCCGTCTCCTTTCTCAGTGCTTTGATCTCCATGGTGACAAGGGGAAGACGAGATCCAAGTTTAAAATATACTCTGCCTCCTGTTCTTCCCTCGGGCTGAGGAAGAGAGAAGGAAATGGGTCAGAGAGGCCAGAGGCGAGCAGCACTTTGCAGAGATGCCAAGCCCTGCAGTGCTCCGGGTTAGGTTAACAAGCCCACGGCAGCCACAGAGGAGGGAGCTGTGACTTTGGCCCCATGGCAGGTGACAAGCGAGGATGCCCCAGGGGTAACTCCTGCACTAAAGCAGGGAGCAGGAACCGGCTTTGGCTGCTTCCTATGCGGGACCCTGTGCTCTGTGGCACCCGGGAGAGGTCAGTGTGGCTTTCCCCAGTCCTACCTGACTGCTGAAAGGCTGAGCCTCGGTGGCCAGGGTCCTTTTGAAGCTGGATCTCTTTCAGGGAGAAGATGGAGACATCTAGGCAGAGGGGGCAGAGAAAGAGGGGTCAGTCCAGCTGGCTGAGCTGGCAGCGCTCTGCAAACCCAGAGCCAGGAGGGACACCAGTGCCCAAGCAGCATTTGCACCTCATCAGAGCTTTTCTCTCACGTTCACTCCTACTTTACACCATCCTGCCCCCCCAAAAATGTTTATTGCTCTAGCAGCCCCCAGGCTCCCACCCCACCCTGCTGAAGAAGCACCCATTTCCTCTGAGTGAGCAAAGACAAGAGACCTGGCTGCAAACCATCACCCTGGGGCTGCAAACCACCACCCTGGGGCTGCAAACCACCACCCTGGGGCTGCAAACCACCACCCTGGGGCTGCAAACCACCACCCTGGGGCTGCAAACCACCACCCTGGGGCTGCAAACCATCACCCTGGGGCTGCACAGCAGCTCTTTGCTCCACGTCCCCAGGCAAGGGGACAGCGTGCACTTACTGTCAGGCAGGAGGTGCACCCGCTCTCCCAGGCTCTTGAAGTAAGCGTGCCGCAGGGCTGCCTCCGCCGAGATCCGGCTTTTGGCTTCGTACTGCACAAAGCCACAGAGAAAGGCAATTACACACAGTCTGCATGTGCGAGACGGCACAGAAGCCCTGTACAGGGCGTGTGCACATCTGCGCACCTCTGCACGTGTAAGTGCCCAAGGAATTTCATATGCTGCATGGGTGACAGCGTGTCCAAACCCTGTGCACATCACGGGGGTGTGCAGGCAGCTTCCAGTGCCATTGCATGTGCACAAGGGACAGCACATGCTGCATGACCACAGGAGTGCACCGGTCATGTTGCACCTTATGGATCATCAGCTTTGTGTGAGAGCACACAGGGTGAAGCATGGTTCACCATCCTTAATGGGAGGTGGTTTGGGGTGGCACCATAGCTGTAGGGCCATGGCTTATTCTGCAGTCCCAGCTCCTCTCCTGCTTGCTTCGAAAATCAGCAGGAGGGCAGCCAGAGTAACGGCATCTCAGCAAATCCCTCTGCCATCCACCCGGACTGCTCCACCACTCACCAGAAGGAGATTCGTCAGTAAGTCGATGCCTTCTGAGTCCAGCCTGAGAGAAAGAGGAAATAAAACCAGAGCATTATTGCACCTACGTGACATTGCAATAGTCAATGCAAGGGACAAGTGGCAGCTGGGACCGCCAGTGCACAGCTGCATTCAGAAGCTGCCAGCACCAAGAGGAGGAAAGGAGACTGGTCTCCCCAGGCTCCCATTTACAACCAGTGCAAGCCCCCATCCCTGCTCCAGGAGATACCTTGGGGCGTGATTTATTAACGGCTGAGCTCGGTACTGCGTGAAATTGTAAGCCTTAAACTCCTCGTTGGATGTTATTCCAGGCCAGGTGTCTTCTGTTGGGGTTCCTGGGAGGAAAGCAAGTCACACTTATTTGGTTTGGAGGAAACAGCCCGACACGTGCAATGCCAGCATCCTCCCCAGGAGAGGACACGCACGGGACTCGCCTGCGCATCCCAGCACAGCCAGCCTCTGCTGCCTGCGAGCCCGGAGGGGGGCTGTGGGCATCCCCTGCCCACGCCTGCCCACGCCTGCCCACGCCTGCCCACGCCACCAAAGGCTTTGCCAGCCCGCTCCCTGCAGGCTCTCGCTTTGTCACCGCTCCTGCAGTCAGCCACTGCCCTCGCGTGGGGACTCGGGAGACAGCAGACGACTCACCCAGCAGCCTGAAGATCAAATGCAGCTCTTCCTTCACCGTGGAGCCGGGGAACATGGGCCGGCCGGTGACCATCTCGTAGTGGATGCACCCAACTCCCCTAGAGCAGCGGCAGAAGCCCGGGGATTAGTGAGCGAGAAGCCCTGGGGACACCCCACCGCCCCTTGGGCAGGGCTGAGGTTCCTGGAGAGGGAAATGAGCTCCAGGAGCTGTGTCCTGGCTCTGCTACAGGTCATTGTTCACCCCTGACGTGGACAGTGTGCTCCAAAGACCCCAAGTCCCAGGGGACATGGAAAACGTGCGGCTCTGGGAGAGCCCACCACCCCCTGGTGTCACCAACACTGTGGGCACGGACGGTGCTGCACTGGCAGAGGGATGGAAATGCCTGACCCACCGTCTCGGAGACCCCGGGAAGCTCGGTTGGGACCCATGGCTCACCACATGTCGATGGGTGTGGAATATTCGGTAGATCCCAGCAGGACATCGGGGGGCCGGTACCACAGCGTGACCACCTCGTTGGAATACGTTTTTGTCGGGACGGACTTGGCTCTGGCTAGTCCTGAGGATGAAAGGGATGGACGTCAGGGAGCTGCACCTCCTCGCAGGGCTGCATCCTCCCCAGGGATGAGACCCACCAAAGTCAGCCAGCTTGAGCTCTCCTCTCTCGTTGATGAGCAGGTTCTGGGGTTTGAGGTCTCGGTGCAGGATCTTCCTCCCGTGGCAGTAAGCCAGACCACGCAGCAGCTGGAACATGAAGATCTGGGGAGGAGAAGGGGTTTGCCTTTAGCATGGGGACATGGGCAGCCTCAAGGGCTCCCAAACTCACGGCCAGAAAGCCCCTTGAAGCTGGCCTGGGGGGAGACAAGTGTTCAGACCCATCACCCGCAATGCAGAAAAGGGGCTGAACAAAGTCTGCATGCACAGGGATTTTATTTAGGGTGACAGTGACTTGAGAAAATCTGGTAGAGCATCAGAGCAGGCTGAAGAAGGTCAAGGAAAGGCGATGTAAGAGGGCTGAACTGCAGCGAGAGGGGGTGTACAGCCCCACCCTGGGCTGCACTTGGGGGGAGGTCCCTGCACCCCAATGTCCCTGCGGGGACAGGCAGGGGGACGGGGGACAGGCAGCACTGTCCTACCTTCACGTTGTGCACGCTCATCAGGTTCCCACAGTTATCGAGGTACTGTTTGAGGTCGTTGTCCTGCAATGGGAAGCACACATCAGCCTCTCCTTCCCTTGGCCCCCAAAGGCAGCCACGCCCCCCGTTCCTGCAGGAAACCCCCCCAGACCCACCAGGTACTCAAAGACGAGGGTGAGGGAGCGCTCCGTGTGGATGATGTCGTGCAGGGTGACGATGTTGGCGTGTTTCAGGTTCTTCAGCAGCGACACTGCAAGGAGAGGAGATGGCAGGTCGGGGCAGCGGGACTGGGGGCTGCCCTCTGCGGGATTGCGGGAACACCGGACCCACACCGCCCGTCCCCAGCCCGCCGGTGACCTGGCATTGCTCAGGAGGGGCTGCGATGGGGAAAAGCCCCTCCTGACCTCACCTTCCCGTATGGCCGTGCAAGGTGCCCCTTCCTCGTGCTCCAGGCGGATTTCCTTCAGGGCGACAAGGTTTTCGGTCAGCTTGCTGCGCCCCTTGAAGACAGTGGCGTAAGTGCCCTGGGGGGCAGACAGACAATACAGCCATCAGACCATGTACCGGGGGGGGGGGCACATGGCTGACACAGTCCATAATGTTCACAGGAAAGATCATCTGAAGCTAAAGGGGCCAAGTCTGAAGGGCACAGAAAGACTTGGTCTAAAAATTGCCAGATATTGGACAAAATTGGTGACAATCTGCCCTTTGCACTTCAGGTTGCACTTCTAACTTAGTTTAAATCCTTGCAGGGGTTTCAGAGGCTACTCACCTCTCCCAGTTTGTCCAGTTTAACATAGGTTTCCAGCTTCCCAAACCCGATATCTGACTGTAAGAGAAAAAAGGGAAAATATCACTGGGAGAGATCTCATCCAGGGATGGCTTCGCCTCCGGTGGGGAAGGTCCAGAACCCTGAACAGTCACAGCTTTGGGGGAGGATCAGTCGACAGCCCCCCCTGCTCCCCAGACCTGCCCCATGGGAGGGCACTGAGCAGACCCCCAAGCAGACCCCCCAAGCTCTCCCAAGCTGCCACACGCCGCAGGAAAGCTGCTTTCTTGCCCGTGCAGGGTGGATGCGGACTGGCAAATCCCAGGGGAACACGGTGGTTATTTTGCTCCATTTTAGGTCCTGCAAACCCTCTGCACACCCAGGGAACAGACGTGTCCTGAGCAGGGAAATGACGGGGCTGCCACAATCCGAGGTGCCCCAGAGCCATAGCGCTGCGTTTCCCAGGAGCATCTCTTATTCATGGAGGGGACCATGAATATTAACGGCACGTTGCTCTGGCTGTGTCTGTTTTATTGATTAGACAGAACAGGCAGGTAAATGCCAGCTCTCCTTTTCTACTCCCTCTCCCCGAACAGGCACGCCAGGTCTGAAGACGCCTGCTGAGACCTCGCTGTTGTATCTGTGTGGCACCGAGCGCTGCTGGGCAGCAAGACACATGCTTGCACATTTGTAAACAGGGCACCGGGTTTTTGCTCCTACATGTGCTGATGTTCTGCAGCAAAGAAACTGAAAAGCCAACGCTAATGCAAAGGCTAATTTATTATTTATCATCATTTGCATTTCAACTAGCAGAGTCGCCTCCGCTCACTGAGCAGCAGCAGGCTTTCCACCTCCTCCTGTCTGGAAGGAGCCGGGCCAAGAGGAAAGTCAGGGATGTGCAGAGGTGAGTGAAGGAATGTGCAGGCCTGGGGATTTGCACAGATCTGCATGTGTAGGAGTTACAGAAGGAAGAGATGCATATGTGCCTGTGGGGGGAATGTGCGCCCCTGGGAGCCTGCAGAAAGGGATTTGCATGGGCAGGGATGTGTGTGCATGTGTCTCGATGGCACACGGGGCACAAGGGAGCTTGCACAGCGGGGCATGACTGCATGGGTGGGCAGCAATCAGCACATCCATGTGCTGGGTGGGACTTGTCTGCACAAAGTGAGATGCTGTGCCCAGCACTGCTCGCTCTGCACGGTGAGACTTACGAGGGAAGCCCGTCGGGACATCCTGCTGAGGGGCTTGGGGAACTCCGGGCTCTCCATCTGCAGCTTCTGCAAGAACTCCGGGGGCAGGCGGATGTCCATGGGCAGGGAGAGACGCTTGCTGACGTCCTGTGGAGACGGCCAGAAGAGCAGGGGATGAGTGCATCTGATGAGATGACTGTACAGAGGCATTCAAGGGGAAATGCTCGCTAACCAGAGCTGCTACCAATGCTGAAGCAATGGGTGCAGCATCTGTGGGACCCTCAGTCAAAGGAAAAGGGACGATGTGTGTGCACGCGAGTGCATGGGGATGCACACTGGGCTCTGTCGGGTACCCCAGGGTCATGCTGAATGCACCCAAGAGGATGTCAGGGCTCGTGTCTGGGACTGCCAGGTCCCCACGAATCAGCCAGCCAGCAGGCAGGTGACAACCAGAACCTGCCACATCCCTTCTGCCCGCTCCAGCCTGCAGCAGCACTTGCCTCCATGGAGAAGCGGCGCTGGTTGTTGTTGCGGTAACGCACGGCCATCGGGGACTGCCCTTCCACCTCGGAGGGGGAGATGGGGCTGGTGTCTGCGCGGAATTCCCTGCCCAGGTGTCCCAGCTGCAGGTGCCCTTGAGCCAGGTCTGAGGACAAAGAGAGAGGAGAGTGAGCTGCCAGAGCTGTAGAAGAAGTGCCAAGGCCCACGGCACTTGCTTTGGAGAAAAGAGAGCGAGAGCAGGGCGGGGAGCTCCAGAGATGCGCTGGGGCCATGGGAAAGTCCTTTTCCATCTCAGGATCCAGCAGGCAGAGGGAATACCTGCTTGTTCCTCCAGGTTCCTGGTGCATTGCCAGCCACACAGCTCTGCTCCACTGCACCCCCATCGTGCCCTTGTGCACCCCCTGCAATCAAGGTCTCTTTGGACAGACGGGGAGGGGGATGCAAAGAGGCCACCCTGATCTCCCACGTCCCAATCCAGTGCTCAGCCCCCCAGGCAGCACTGCCCAGCAGCTCACCCCTCTGGCAGCACCATCTCAAGTTCCCAGCCTTATCTTCACTAATTAGACAAAGCACATTAGACAAAGCACCGTTTGCGCTTTAGGAACACCTAGGAGCCTGACCGAGGCTCTGGATCCCTCTGTGCTAGCTTTGAACAAAAGCAGAACAGAAAGAGAGTTGCCTCTGAGGAGCTTACAAGCACACATACCTCATCTGCTCCAGGAACCACCAAAACTAACAGACACCAGGGTACTTTCCCCCAAGGATGTGACAGTTTTTCAGAAAAAAGTGTTTGGGGTTACAAGCTGCAGAGTCACAAGCTGTCCTGCCGCAATCGCTGCACTTAGCCAGATGCACATTCCCGAGAAGCACAAAAGCTCTCTTGAAAACCAAAGCAGCTCAGAAAAGAACTCTTCTCCTGGGACCCCAGGTGTGAAGCCTCACCAAACCCAAGAAACCCTGAAAGCAGCAAGAAATCTGAACAAAATAAGCCATTGAGCTCCCTCTGGTCTCCAGTCTGAGGCTTACACTTAAACCTCCTCACTCTGTAATTAACAGCTGGCTGGCAGCAAAACACAAGGAGTTCAACGCAGGTCGCCAGGACCCCAGCGAAGTGGATTCCCCCGATTCACATGGATGCTGTTCCCCAGGGGCCGTGCAGAAGGAGGCAGTGCTAACTGGGTGTGCTGGGAGGGAGGAGGCAGTGCTAACTGGGTGTGCTGGGATGGAGGAGGCAGTGCTAACTGGGTGTGCTGGGAGGGAGGAGGCAGTGCTAACTGGGTGTGCTGGGAGGGAGGAGGCAGTGCTAACTGGGTGTGCTGGGAGGGAAGAGGCAGTGCTAACTGGGTGTGCTGGGAGGGAAGAGGCAGCACTAACTGGGTGTGCTGGGATGGAGGAGCACCAGGGTCCCCAGGGGAGAGATGCATCTCCCTCTGCAAAGGTGCGTGGCCAAGCAGGGATGACCGCTTTGTCCCCTTCCCGGTGGCCACACAGCTCTCCCCCTTCTCATCCAAACTTTGCAGTTACCCTCCAAGTCAGCAAAGCCTCCAGGGTCCGAGGGTCCTGCCATAAAGCACCAGCATCCTCCCTGCATCCAGGCACCCTGCAGTGATTTCCCCAGAGCAAGGAGGAACGTTGCAGCAGGGAAAACCTCCAGGGACTGAGGGACCACCGAGTCCTGCCCCTTTCCCTGAGCTGCACAGAGACAATCCTCTCCTGTGCCTAACGCAGGTTTCAGCACTCCGATCCCGGCGCGCTCCGGCAGCCAGCGATGATCTCATTGCTGAGGACCGGAGAGGGAGGGCTGGCTTTCACGGGCGGTGAGCAGGGCTGGGACCTGGCTGCAGTTTGCTCATCTGATGGATGAGAGGTGGCAGGCAAGTGACCTGGGAAAAGATGTGGTTATGTGCCATGGTCACTGGGGGACCAGGGACCGGTGAGCTGAGGGATGCAGGGTGTCCTCAGGAGGCAGCCTGCACCTAAAGGACGGGCTCAGCCCATGGCCCTGGGCTGGGGAGCATCTGGAACAGTGCCAGGAGTTTTTGGGCAGACAGGCAAGAAGGAGGCACAGTCACCCCTGCTCCCAGGACCGCTGCGGGACTCTGGTCCCTGTCCCTCTCTGGCCATCTGTCTGTGCAGGAACAGATAGGAGACTTATCCAGCATTAACCACAGGTATGAAATTAACATGGATCAATTAAACCAAATCAAATCTTTTTAACCTGCTCGCTTCCTAAGCAAATTATCTGGAAAAAACCAAAGGCCATTTAAAATCTGGCTGAACAGAGTTTAACTAATCCACTTTTAACGACAGTTTGGGTGAATTTGTGCTGGTTCCCAGAGGTAAACAAGCCCAAAGTCTTGCTAAAAGATGCAGCCTGTCCCCAAAAGCTGCAAACCAGCAGCACTGTCTCTCTGGACCAGCAGCCCATCAGGTAGGTTAGTGCCAATCTCTCCTCATCTGCAGGAGCATCAGATGCAAATCCAGAGATATGACGAGGACCTGGGCATTCTAGTGCATGCACAGGGGAAGGGGATACGCAAAAAGTGTGAACTACCACAGGATGGGAAAAGCATGGAAAATACACAGAAGACTTGGGAAGATGAGGGGAACAGTGTTTTGGCTGCCCTGGGGCCAGAGAGGGCAGGCGGGATGTGCCAGCCCCGTCCATCCTGCATCACTGCCCACAGCGCTGGGGATGCTCTCGCAGGGCTGGGGTTGCCCCCGGGCTTGGAGGACCTTGCTGGGTGCTCGTGGGAGGAGACGTGAAGCTGTGGGTGTGCAAATGCGAGGGCCTGTTTGATTCTGCTTGGCATTTCATGTGGATTACGGTGAGCCCTGACACTCTGCAAATAATGAGGCTGCATGGGATATCAAAGCAAATTAAAGTGAGACCGCAGACACGGCGGCTGCCTTTGACGAGCCTCCCGCCTTTTTTCATAAATATATTTAAACACTGCCTCTGCCAAAACAAGCTTTGATCTCCCAAGGAAAGGGGCCAGAACCCTTCACTGCTTGCCTGACTTCTAACTTTTAATTACTTTGCTAAGTGTGAACTCTCCTCTCAAAGCTCTGTTGTGCTCACAAGGCAAGGCTGCACTCAGATCCTGGATTATTCATCCTCCTTCCTCCCCCTCATCATCACTTCTTTGTGGCCTTGCTCTCCAAAGGCCAGATCCGGCTCTGATTTATGCCATCGCAAAGTGGGAGTTACGCAGGCTTTGCAGCCCGAACACTGAGACCTTATTTGGCCTCGGAGGACAGACCAGGCAGGAGCTGCTTTGGGGCAAAGCCCTGGCACAGATACGATGGATGGATGCCACCAGCTCTTATCAGAGCAAATGGGAGCCACCAAGACCTGATACCTCTGAAAATCTGGAGTACAGAGAGGAACGTGTGACTGGGGAAGCTCAGGAGAAAAGGAAGGAGCCCCTTAATCTGGGGCCGGAGCAGCCACGGAGAAGGTTCCCCATCTCCAAGGACGTGGCGATGGTGCTGAGCTTTGCCAAGGATCCGACACTGCACAGAGCCCAGCCTGGGCTCTCCTTAACCCAGTGGCTTTCTGCCAGCCCTGCCTCTGCAGCTGAGCACCCGCTGTGGCCGAGGAAAGGCTGTGCTGCCCAGGGAGGGATGCACAGGGGGGCAGAGGGGTGGCGGATGCCCCAATTCAGGGAATTAGGCTCTGACCAAGGTGACCGGACTCTGCCAAGGTGACATTGCCCGTGACGGGATGTGTCCAGGCTGGAAAGCTGTTTGCTTTTCCATTTGCCAGCTCTGCCTCTCTCAGGCCCCGTTTTATCAGACTCTGTGGGTGAGGGCATGGGAATTACGGGATGGAGAGGACGGAGCTGGGGATTTCCCACCGCACCACCAACAGACAGGCAGGTTTTTACCCTCGGAAAGCCCTTGCCTTGTTCCATGCCCAGAGTCAGAGCAGCTCTGCACGTGCTTTTGGAGCATCTCATGAAAATGTGGCCCCTGGCCTCTGCATCACCCTCCTCCCCAAGGACAAGCGGAGGCTCTCACAGCCACCCAAGTGTGGATTTGCAGGCTGCTGTGACCTGTGAATGCTGATAACCTGAGATTTCTGATGCTGGAGGCAAAATAAATGCTGCAAGCAATTCCCTGAGGAGCTGTACGAGGTGATGAAAGGAGAAATGATGTGCTGATCTCTGCTGCGATTAGCACTCTTTGCTGGAGCCAGCGACCACAGCGCCTGAACTGTCATGGGTCATGCGCTCACATGGAGAGAAAAGATCACCGCGGGCGAGCCTGGTGCAGACGGCTGAGACAGCCCCGGGGACACGGTCAGAGATCCCCAGCAAGGATGGTGACACCTGAAGCAAACCTGTTTTCTGGGGAGCAGACGCAGCACAAGAGTGACTGCCACAGCTCTACTCTCAGCTTTCTGCACAACCGCAGCCAAGCCATTTTTCCTCTCCGCACTTTGATTTCTCCATCTGCAAAACGGAGGAGAACAACACCTCAGAGAGCACTAAAGTCAGAGCCCTCTCCGGACCAGGCAGCTCCCACGAGATCCAAACCTCACCATCAAACCCTGCAAAAAGGCCACTTGCACATCCCCCCCCAGCACCTCCAAAACAATCCCGTCCATCCCCACATCCCAAGCATCACCCTCCCACCCTGCTCACCCCGGGGTGCTGGGGCTCATGCCCCCTCCCAGCTCTGCCCCCCGGCACTGACGCCTCCACCTTCCCTCTGCCGAGTCCCCGCCAAGTCCCCTTGGCACAGAGCTGCGGGCAAAGAGCTCCCAGACGGGGGCTGGGGGTTTATTAAAGGGCTGAGATGCCGCAGACAAATGTGGCTGTCAGGGCTCTTCATAAACAACCGCCGCAGCCCGCAGGAGAGGGGGATTAAGGGCTCTGTGGAGGTGACTTCTCAGGGCTGTTTACAATCCCCAAGGGAAACTTAATCAAGAGATCTTGGATAGAGGGGAGCTGGCATTTTGCCTGTCCTGCGTGGGAGAGGGCTCCAGTGCAAACTGGGAACCATGCACCAGGGAGCAGGGAGGGAAAGCCGTGGCAGGGGGTCAGGACATCCACGTGGGGAGGGATGCACAGAGCGGTGGGGGCTTGGCACCAGGGTGTCCTGTAGCAGCACACGAGGCAGTGCTGGCAGACCCTCAGCCCCCGATGCATTCCTGCGTCCAGGCAGGAGGGTCTCCTAATCATGCCATGTCCTGGGCTAGTACTGGTCCAGCCTCTACTCACAGGGCCAGGAGCATCCTCGGTCCTGGCCCCAGGCTCAGTCCGCTCTGACTTTGCTCTTATTCTTTCCTGGCAACCTCAGGAGTGAGACCAAAAGCTGGGGAGCAGGGATAAGCAGATGCTGCATGTACTGATTTGCCATTCAAGGGCAAGGGAAGAACCGTGACCGAAGCTTCATGAAAGCAGAAGAACAGGGAAATCGCCTCTCCGACAAACCCTTGTTTTGCACGGTGGAGATAACGAGCCCAGGCTCAGCCATCCCAGAGCAGAGGTCCCCCAAGGAAGAGAACAGCAGCAGCAGCTGTCAGTGCCCAGGACTTTCTTAGCCTGGCACCACTTTATCCCCACAGCTTCTGCACATCTAATTAAGGGCTCAAGTCTAATTATAGCCCTCGCTGCTTGCTAGAGTGTGAGGGGAGGTGTGTGTGCGGGGGAGCAGGGAAGAAAGCCGTGAAGGGATGTTGTTCAGGGCAGCCTGGGTGTCTGGAGGGATATGAAGAGCATCAGGAGCTGCGGGAGTGAGTAAAGCCAGCTCTCACTTAGGCTGCTGCATCTCTTCTTTCAGGCAGGTTAGCTGGCACAGAGACAATCCCTCCCTGCCGGGGCAGATGTGAGTGCCAGGCAATTACATCATGGCCTCAGCCCCTGCTTGCAGCTGAAGTTTCTATCCATTGTGGCTGCAGGGTGAGGAGAAGAAGAGCTTGAACGTGACCTGAGCGGAGCTGAGGGCACCGGCACATGCACGGGCTGGCTCGCGGTGAAGCAAGCTGTTTTGGCAGGAGGCAGCAGCAGCAATGACGTGATCCCCACGAGCGGTTCAGCCTTGCACCCACAGCAGCGGATTTACCCCTGGATGGATCCAGTCTGACTTTATCAGGTTTCCAAACGCCTGCCTCTCAGCGGCTCTGCCTGCTTGTCTGTGCACGGCTGCCTTGCCGCGATCTGCTCCCGGTTTATGCCTGGAGCGTTGCCTCTCCCTTGCCATGCCCAGAGACAGCAGAGCCTGCCCCAGCCTGCAGCGAGGCAGCTGCTCCTCTGCAGAAGGGATGTGCCCAATTCTGCTCATGGAGCTGTTAACCCTAAACCTCCCTGCTCCCTGGGACCTCGAAAGCTGCATCCCAGGAGGAGGCTGTGTGTCCGGGAGCAAGGGATGGTTGAGCGAGCCCCAGATGCTCCCCTGAACAGAGACAGCAGCTCCTTTGGCCTGGCGGAGGGGTCAGCCTGCAGCCCTGGAGAGAGGGTTCAAACTCCGCTGTCACTTTTGGGCAGGCAGAAGGAGACTCCATCCTTTCACACTCGCTACCTTAACCGCAGATGTGCCATTCCTCTCCATCCTGTGCAAATACCTTTCCCTCCTATAAACCTTTCCTTATGCAAGTACAAATCTCTCTTCAGATCAGATTTAATGGCAAGGTGTTATTAATCCTGCTGGATAGATGGGGAAAGCAAAGGGGCAGTAACTTTCCACCTGTCAACACACCCAGAGAAAGGCCAGGGGTGGAAGCAGAGATGCTCGCTGGCAGCACCAAGGCAGATGCTCCCGACCAGCCCCAGCACCGTGGCAGGGGCTCGGGGGCTCCTTACCTTCATTCTTCCGGTTGTTGAGCTGGTTGAACTGCTCCGTGAACTCCGTCAGTGACTCCTCGATGGTCTCTGTCCGCGGAACCGAGAGTGAAAACCTCCGCTTGAAGTTTTTCATCTTGTTCATTTTCCCTTCTGCTGCGAGGGACGGCAGAGCCCTGCGGGGAAGGAAGGGGAGAGAGCAGGCTGAGAGGGATGGACAATGCATGGGATGGCCCCACAAAGGCAAATGACCTGAATTTCCCCTGCTGGGGATCTGCAGGGGTCCCGGGGGACATCCTCTCCTCCGAGGCACCGCTGCTGCATCACAGGGCCAAAGAGGAGCCCCACGGTCACCAGGGACATCAGGTGTCTTCATCAGCAGACAGTGTTCAAGAGGTGCAGGGGGCTTTTTCTGAGCTGGCTATCAGAGATGAGCTCAGGGCAGAACTGTGGACACTAAATCACGAGTATTAACACAGGCTGTGCCTTACATCATCCTTGGAAACTCCAGGAATGCCTGGAACAGGGAAAGGCAGGACAGAAACAAAAGGAAAGCAAGAAAGAGTAAACAGGGATGGAAAAGATCCAATACCACGCTCCTCCCTATACAAGCAGGCATCTCCCCCTGGCAGTTTGGGCTCTGCTTTGCCCTTGCAAGAAAGTCTTCCTGAGCCAGCAGCAGAATGCTGCCTGGAGCCAGCACCGGCCGGGGGGATCCCCAGGAGCCCCAGCAAGGGGAGATGCTCCCAGCTCACAGCTTGCTCACAAGTTCCGGAATGACTCATCCTGTGCAGGCTTTAGATTTGCCTTAGCCAGGGATCTGATTAAAGCAATAAACCCCTTAAACGAAGAAAACCCTCAAGGGGCACGTGGCGAAGCGTGCTGAGTCTGAGCAGCCACACGAGCAGGCTGCAGGAGCTCGCTCTGGGCGTCCCGGAGCCACACGCTGCTTTGCTTTTTCTGCTTTGGCTCTTGCCAGGCCTGTCTGTAGCTCGGCAGCACTGATGGAACCTGGCTGCAGGAGCTGTCTGTGCACGGTTTGATCCTGAGCACCAGCACCGCTGCACTCAGGCGGTTTGGATTTGTCCCTCTCCCCTTCCTAGTCTGATGGGTGCAGGGCTGCTCCTCCACCAGCCTTTATCGTCTCAACCCTCCAGCCTGCCCGGCGGGGGATTTCCATTCAACAGCGCTGGAGTCCTGTAGTGCTACTCTCCAGCCCAAGGTTGGATCTTAAGGGGGAAATCATCCCTTGGTACCAAACAGGCATCAGAAGCTACACAGAGCGGTTCTTCCCCCCACGGACACACACATCCTGTGGCCTCTCCTGCCCCCCTGGAGCAGTCCGGGTCCCCTGCTCCTGGGTGTCCCTGTGCAGCCCTCTCCCCGGGCTCTCCCCACTCCTTCCCAGCCCCCTCAGGGCTTATCAGCACAAACAAACGGTGATCACATTCCAGACTGATGCGATCAGACACAGCATCCGGGAGCTAATGCATCGTGTCACCAGGGCAACGGGAACACTTGGGTTGACATGCCTGCATCTGAAAGCTTAAAAGATTATCCGTCAGCAATATAAACACTCCGTTTGCCTGTCTGCCATGCTCCGCTGTGAGGCACGGCACCCCGCTGTGTGTGCAATCCCCGGAAAATCCCTGGGATTCACCTGAATCCGGGGGACTCACACCCCTCAACTATCCCCACTCATCTCCCACCTTTAATGCCGCCAAAATCCCAAAGCTGAAGGCTTGAGGGCAACGCTTGTGTGCCTGGAATCAGCGCTGGGGTATTTGGCTGGGGGTGGGACTGGAGGCTGCTTTGAGTTGCAAAATGAGGCAGGAGGATGCTAGACACATCCACTTCACGCTTCAGACATCTAAATGTTTTCTCGGCACTACAGAAACATGCTTTGACAACAAAGACGCTGGCACTAGTGAATGCTGCATTAACAAAGTCTCCAGGGTGGCACTTTCCTCATGGACAAGAATAAGCCTCCAAGCAGCGCTGTTCCTTCTGAAGGGAAGGCAAAGCTTGACACTTGCTTTGGAGACCATTTTCCCAGCCCATGGCTCTGGTTTTGGGATAGGTTTAGCAATGCTGTGCACCCCTAACAGTGCATGAAAGAAGGGTATCCAGCTCCTGGATAACACACTTGTAGGACCAAGGAGGACAGATCCCAACCCTGAGCATCTTACCTTTCCTGCCCTTTTGGAAAGGGCACCCCAGCTGTGACTGGGAGGGACTGGGCTGGAGGGCTGGGGGCTGCTGCAGAGCCGCTCGATTCCCCCACACCTGCCATGCCCAAAGGATAGCAGTCAACCTGCCGCGCTGGGGAGAAAGTCCCACCCTGGAGGGGAGTGGCACGGGATGGTCAAGACAGCAAGCCACAGCGCAGGACCAGCAGGTCCCGGGAAGGTGCTAAACACGAGCCATGGAGCAATTCCAGCTCTGACAGCTCCCCACCAGACCAGTCCACAACCTCCAGAAGGACCCTTCCAGGAGCGGGAAGGACAGAGGGAACATGAAAGACACTCCATCTTCAAATGAATGAGGATGCAGATGAGGGCAGGGGTCTTTCCATCTCCCTCCCTGTCACTCACCCTCCTCAAAACGGTGCAAATGGTTTAGAAGGTGAACAGCTTTGCACCGACACAAATCTGTGCTCCATAAACTGCAGCCTGAATCCTTCCCCTCCTTGCTACTTACTGGAATGCCAGCAGCTCCAGGCTGCTAAATATAAACCTCCTCGGAGTGGAAGTGGGGTGGGGGTAAAAATAGCCGACATCACTTGCTACCTCTCCCGCTCCGCACCAGCCTGCCCTGCACTCATTATCTTTATGGCCCCGTGCAACTGGGGCTGTTTTTTCCAGCTAGACCTAGACCTACTTGGCATCTGGCGATGGGGTTCACATTAAAGTGTTTGTCAGACAGAATTTATGGGACTGTTCTTGTTCTCAGCCCTCCACTCCTCCCAGAGAGGAATTCATCCCGCCCTGAGCGGCCATTTGGATCCAGGTGCCCTAAAGCTGGGATGTGCTCCCCTCCTGCAAACAGCATCCCGGGACCTGCACGCGGGGAGGCTGCAGCACATTGCATGGGGCAATTAGTGCGGGGTCCTCGGGGGGCACCCCTCCCCGCACACCGCCCTGCACAGCATCTGGGGGTGCGAGGGGTTTTGTCACCCTTCGAGAAGGGCAACAATTTTTTAGAGAAGAAATTTACCTTTTACAGCCAAACAGAGCAGCCCAGCCCTCTCCCCCAGCACAGATTTCAAAGGGACAATTGCTAGCGACTGCCTCTTGTTTTCCCCCGCTTCGCAGGAGTGCACTAAAGGAAGTGGAGGCATTTATTGACTTTGTGAGAGACAGCGATACTTGCTAAGCAAAGCAATGACATCACCTGCTTTAGAGCCTGAAGGATCTCAAAGGGAATTACAGCAACCCCTGAACCGCAGCCACCGCTGGGGTGGAAGAAGCCGGCTGATTAACAACGTACAGAAACATGACGTTGCACGGTAGAACGGGATGGGAAAAATGGCAATAAGGAGTTCAGGCATCCACAGCAAAAATGAAATCACTCGGGCTGGAATGTGGCCAAGGAGCAGGGATTAAAGCCAGCAGTGTGAATGATCTGCATTTACTGTGATACAGTCGGAGAGTAAATACTTGGCTAAAACACTTCAAAGAGCCCAAAGCTGAATCCTGTCAGAAAAGCTAATCACAGGATCAGGACAAGATGTTAACTATTCTTTAAGCACTGCACTCAAAGCCCTGTTCGCTGCACTAGCAATAACTGCACTCGCTATTTTTCAGCGAACTATTCCCATAGGCATTCGGGCGGTGACTGTCCACATGAATCTCTTTTGCATTTGTACAGCAAAACCCTCTGGCTCTCTGCTGTGGAATTCAAGAGGCAGGTATTTTAGGCACAGACAAGCCATCACCAGTGTATGAAACTGTCCCCCTTCTCCTCCAGCACATTGCAGGGACGCAGAAGCAAGGCTTTCAAGCAATAACCGCTTTATTTCGTTTCACTAATGATAAGTGGTTCCATTTTTTCCTCACCATTTTAACAGGCTCTTGTCCCCATTTCCCAGCGGAAAGGGTGGAAGGCTTGGAGGGAATAGTATGCTTTTTTTAAGCTGTTTTTTTTTAATCCCCAGAGAGATTAACTGTAGTGTTTACAAGGCAAAATGAACAGTCCTATTCAGCAGTTATGGCTCATGCTTCCAGCTATTAGGTAGCCTTGATTCACTCCTGCAAGTATCAGGGAAATGGTGAATTCTGCTCCCAGAGCCCTATTTGCTCCGCAAACGCAGCCATCACGCAATGCTGCATGTGTCTACAGGGCTAAACAAACAAGCATGGAGAGACAAAAGTCAGACCCAACAAAAGCTCCGCAGCGTGGCCCATGTGCCCTCTCCACCGGCCACAGCAGGTCTCCTTCACCCAGCTGATGGGCTCTGTCCCACCTCCAGCCCAGAGGAGCGGCAGGGAAAAGCAGCATCACCTGCCAAGACCACTGCACGCAGGTGATGGGAGAGATTTTGGCCCCTCCATGCTGCACATTCCTGTGCAAACAGGAGCTCAGCACAACCCGAATTCCTCCTCCGCTTCAAATTTCCTCAGCAGAGCCAGAGCCGGGTCCTTGGGAGGTGTCCAGAGGGGAAGGGGGAGAGCTCTGGGGTGTTCTGGGGTGTGGGAGGGGAATTACAGCATGCTGAGGATGACTCTACCATACACCAGGGGCGATGCCGAATTTTCTGCAGCAGCTGGGAATTCCACCCAGGCAAGGCTGGAGGGGCAGGGAAGGGTATCAGCCCCCCATCACCAACATTTCCCCGGCTGCTCAGCTGTCAGCATGAAGTCCTCCCTGGAGTAACGAGCTCCCAGCTACTCCCTCCCCATGGCAGACGCTGCAAAGCACAGTCTGAGTGCCCGGGTAGATGAGTTCAGATGGATGAGGCTGCTCTGAGCCGTAGCAGACACCAGCATGGCCCTGGGATGGGCAGCAGACCCTGCCCATCCGACGGAGCTGCCGAGGAGGATTTTCTGTGGAGCTGTTTGCAGCAATTAGTCTCCCCAAAGGGTGAGTGATGAGGGGAGAGAGCGATGCCAGCTCTCCTCCCTCCACATTTGCCTCCTGACGCTGAGCTCTGCTATTCAGGGGGCCTGACGTTTCCCTCCTACACAGGGAGCAAAGCCCCTGCCAAGAGGTCAGGGTCCTGCGGGGAAGGGAGTGCAATCAGTTCCGATCAATCTACAGGAGCCTTGTAGCAAACAGCAAGACCATCATCCCAGGGCAGTGACCGCGCTGGGCAGGACTAAAAAGGGAACTCGGGGTCTCCAGGGAGTCAGTCCATCATCGCATTGCAATTTTTAAATTTTTTTTTCTCCTGTACTACCGGATTCCATGATTACAACAAATGCAGTGCACTAGGAATGTGATTACGGCAGCCAGATGATGGTCCTCCCGTCTCATGTCTGCAGTTCAGGGGAGGCTGGGGAGGAAAAATGATCCCGTAGCAAATGCGTAAGACTGGCTTCTACTCCAGCTCTGCCCCTCTTGGCATGCCTCGGTGTCCCCAGCTATAAATCACAACAGACGACGCATCCCTCCTCCCTTACAGCTTGTTTGCATTCTCCTCGGCTGGGAGACCCTTGCAGGCAGAAGGGGTTTGTGGGGTGTCCAGCGCCCAGCCCAGGAGGGTGTTCATCCCTCACTCTGCAATTAGCAGCATTGCAATTAGTGCTTGAGAAGTGGTTAAGAGACAACTGCCCAGGCAAAGCACAAGCCACATGGAGCACGTACAGATCTCTGAGACTCAGACACGAAGACAGCCTGGGAAGGGTGAATGCTATGGAAACCTTCCTGCAAGCCCAGCCTTTGGAGACTTTCTAACCTGTACCTGATGCACGGGCGAGAGCAGGAAGGAAAGCTGTTTTGCCAGATGTGCATTTCCACTCCCGTTTGTCCCGGTCCTGACAATGAGCCCAGTAACAAGAGTGCACAAAGGAGGTTTGTTCTGCCTTTGTATATTTTGCCTTTCTCTGTGTCCGCAGCCCTGTGCGGTGCAGTCAGCAGTTCTCACTTGGCTCTTCCCTTCCCAGCTCTTGGTGAGATCAGGGCAGCTCCGAGGAAGGCATTAAAATGACAGTCATTATTCCAGCAGCCTCAAAACACTAGGCGTTTATTCCCCAACCTGAGAAAAGTGTCCAGGCTGGATCAACAATAGGCTGCTAATAGCCAGTTTGTCCATCACAGACCTCCCAGTCACGGGTGGGAGCCCAGTGCTGGCATTGTCTGGAGCCGTGCCGAGCTGCCCTGACGGTGGTCGTGTCAGTGTTTCCATGGTACGTTCGTCATCTTTGGGGGATGAGCGGTCCAGACCCGCAGCCGCTGAACATCAGCAGATCCCCTGCTCCAGCTCATCCATCACTGCTGGGCTGCAGAAGGGCAGGCAGCGGGAAATGAGTCTCAGCAAAAACACACGACTTTTCCCCCTGGAGCCCAACACAATCGCGTTTGGCTCTGAGACAGAAGCGCTCCCTCTGATACTCAATTTTGCTACAGCAGCTATCTCAGTTATTGAGATTTAATTTACGGTCGCTTGGGAGTTCAGGGCGCGTGTCCCACTGGCAGCGTTCACCGTGACGGCAGCCCTGTCTCGCTCGTACGGCGGTGCCAGACCCCGACCCAGGGAACCCATGCTGCGATGTGATGCCTGGAGCACGGAGCTGTGCTGGGATTGCCGGGGCAGCAGCACCTTCAGGCTCAGGTATGCTCCTGGAGGTGCTGCTGATCTGCTCCGTGATATTTAGCCATCCTCTCACCTTTTCCATGACTCACTTTCTCCTTTCATCCTTTTACCACACAGCAGGCACGTCCTTCACAACAAGCATCGCGCTGTGTGTACAGCAAGCACAGTGATCAGCTACTGCAGTATCAACACAGTAATTGTGAAGAGGAACATTACCAGCAAAGGCCAGCCTGGTCCTCGCCTTCTACGACACTCGCCTGATTACTGCCTGCCAATTAACTAACACAATCCCAGCTGCAGGGGAAGCCTCCCTGCTCTTCACCAGCCCCCTGGAGCCCCGATGTCCCCTGCTGCCCTCTCCCAGCATCACCTCCCCATTACCTGGTTGCCATCTCACGCCTCAAAAGTGACAGAGGCTCCTGACTACACAAGCACAACGAGGAGAGCGTTCATGGGTCCTGCTGAATGACAGACACTCCCGAAACACAACCCGAGCCCCGTCATCCCCGCGGCTGGCCGCCAGCGTTCCCAGGTGGCTGGGAGAGCCAGCTGAGAGGGTGCCAGCCTCCAGCTGCCAAAGAAAGTCATTCTCAGTAACACAAAGCCTCTTATTTTCTCTCCCAGGAGTGTTTAACCTGTGGCTGTGGCTGTCAGCACCTGCCCTTCCTTTATTGCTGGATGGGAAGGAGGATCCACGTTACGGGAGAAGATCCCACATCCCATCGAGCCTCTCCCCCAGCGATGTCCCCGGCAGCTCCATCCTGCTGTCATCTACACACTCACACAGCATGGGGTGTAGGGTCTGCTGGCTTCTTAATTGCTATTTTCTTTCCTCCTTTTCTTTTTCTTTTTTTTTTTTTTTAATTAGAGCTTTCGTTCTTTCCCCAGCCCACGCAGAGCTCCCAGAGCTGCGAGCTTGTCTGCAATTGCCGTGCACACAAACAAGAGCTCAAGGAAAGCCAGGATCCACTTTCCCTGCAGTGATCAGGAGGAGCCGGGATAAGTTGTTTCCTTCTCTCTTCAACAGAAAATACTGGAATTTTCCTCCCATGACCCATGATTTCATCTTCACCTAAGACCTCTCTTTCTGGCATGTGAGAACAAGGCTGAAGGGACAGTATCGGTGCAAAACGAGGGCTGGGGGTCATTCATTTCTTCAGCTGCGGTGTGGAAGGCAGGCACAGCTTTGACCTGCTGCCCAGGGCTGTGATCACAGCTCAGCGGGCATCACGCTGCCTCAGCTCAGCAGGGACAGCTGAGCAGAGGGATCACACAGTTCTGCTGCCCGCGTCCCCTTTCTAAAAGCATTCCTAGGCTGGGTATTTAAAGAAACCAGAATTACATCCTGTACACCCAGTAGGCACATGGAATTTGTGAAATGCAGCTACCTCTGGTGCAAAGAAAAGGAGAGGGACGGCAACCAGTGCACAATGAAAAGGTGAAGAGATGAAAGCCAGAGCATTGGGAAAAGTCTTGCCAGAGGGAACCTGGTATCAAAGGATCTCAACAGAACCTAATTTCCCAGAAAAACAGAAAACAGGTTTAATATAAGCAAAAGCACAACATTTATAAGAAGCAGCACCACCACAAGCACTCAAAGCAATTAAGAGCTCGGCTCTTCGCCATGCATTTTCTAGGAGACTAGAAAGCTTGCCTTACTCTGCCCTGATAAACCACACTTCGAAAAGGGCTGAGACCTCTGCCAGCTATGCTCTGTAGTACCTGATACCCAGCCCCAGCTATGGGAGGAGGAGCTGGAGAGGCTGTACAAACAGCTTCATACGGGATTAACGCTCCTTCCTCCCCCAGCAAGCTCCCAGCTCAGATCCAGCAGAGCCAACACTGCTCATAAACCAGCCCCCCACCGCCCTCAGACAGATCTTTCTGCAGCAACAGGAAAAGAAATGAATGAAAGGGGACAGTGTTCCTGACCCACTTCTCCCCAGCCCTGCGCAGTTACGGTACCAGCTACAGACCGGGTCTCCCCAGAACCACTCTTTGGCGTTAGGCACATAAAACTCTTTGCAGCAGGGTTCAAATCTGTTTTATTTAAAGCTCTGGAATAGTCACATGGTAGTAAGGTACTGAGCAAACACTGTGAGTCCACTTCCTTGCCAAGGACTGCGCTAATCTGCTATTTAATCTTAAACCAGTCGTGCACCCATCCTCGGAGGGCTTTGCGCACGTGTGTGTGTATTTCTCCCTGAGATGGGAGGGAAATGCAGCCACACAGGTAGGGAGCATGACGAGCCAACGCTTGAGGAATCGGAGGATTTCAAAGCACCGCACAAACTGTAATTACTTTTGGCATCCCTGTCTCCCCCATAATGGGAACAGTAACGCTGCAACATCTTTTATCCAGACCCTTCCTCATCACCATCACCGCAGGGGTGCTTAGAGCACAGCCTGGGGGAGATGTGCAGGTGGGCATTCAGGTGATCTTCCTGGCTTGGCTTTGGTACCCCCACCCAGAGCCCACACCTCGTCCTCACAATGACAGTGCTGTACCTCCTCTGCTCAGGAAGCTCTTTGTCAGGTATTTTGCACCAGCAGCACCATCTTCCTTCAACAGAGGGATGGCTGTGGGATTGCCCAAGAGCCCAGCCCAGGCTCTGCGATGGTGCAAGCTCCCAGGATCCCAAACCTAGTGGGATGCCGGCTTCCAGGGAACCTCTGTCCCTGAGAGAGCAGCACACGCTTGCAGGGCATCCTCAGCCATCCCTCTGCACTGCCTGCCTCCCCAGTATCCTCACCGCGCCGCAGCTAAGCACCACCACAACCGTGACATTTCCATGTGAAGCCAAACACGGACACATCTGGATACCCAACAGAGATATCCCAGCTGAAACATGTGTAAACAGATCAGGCATGCCTCGGTGCCTGCAATTCTCCGCTCACTTCCCTATGGAGGGCAACATTTCATGCGTATCTGGGAACCCGGCAAGCGCGCACTGTTCAGATAAACCTTGTTCCTTATTGAACTGTAAATAACATTTCGCCAAGCCAAGCCCCAGCTTGCTGCTCGGTGTCCTGGAAGTTGCAATGTCAGTTGTGGGAATGGTAGACAAAACAAGGAGATTTGGTGGGTTTTAAAAGAAAGAACTTATCTCCCTTTTTTTTTTTTTTTTTTTTTAAGTTCAATTTTCCACTTCTCTCTTCACTCCCATCCCATCTCCCCCCTGCACTTTAACCACTCTCACGACTCTCACTGCATCCTGGCTGAGCCCCCCGCACAGCTGCCCACAGCTCTGGTGTCCTTGACAAGCTCGATGGGTTTCTGCACAAGCCTTGGAAACTGGGGGAAGATAACAGAGCCCAGCAGGAGATAAACAGAGCGAGGGAGAGCGATCTCTTGCAGGAAAACACATGGCTGGACTCAGTCCTTGGGCGCTGTTAGGAGGAGATAGGTGATGGGCTGCACCGGGCGTTGACCTGCTGCCTGCGGTCCCCCGCCCTTCTGTAAGACATCAGGAGCACGTCTGGAAATCATTTCACATATATTCCCCAGCACCTCCCAAATCAAAACACAGACGTATTTCCATGTGGTTTTCAGTAACGGGCCGTGAGAGTCAAGGAGACTCAGAGCTGAGAAAGCGAGATGAAAAGGGACGGCATCAGGCAGGGCTGTTCAAAGCTCACTGGGTTGCGTTCAATTCCACTCCTCTCCTGCTTCACAAGCTGATAAACTCTACGCTTCATAGGCAACGCTCGAGATAAGAAAGGATTGTAATCCTGAGACTCAAAGAGAGGAGAGATTTGGCAGCAGAGCATCCGCCGGGCTGAGGTGCCCCCCTCTCATCACCACACCGAATTCTCGTCTGGTTTAATAGGGGTGAGGTTCCTTGTACGCCTGCAACCAACGGCACTCGCAACGCTGCTATCATAGCGCGATTAGTTGCACAATTAATCGTTAATAAGAAGGGATTGAAAGGGATTAAGTCCTTAAATAGAACACATGCTGCTAACAGTAATTTCTAAAAACACGCCTTCTCCTTCAGGTACTGTGTCGTGTTTTCCTGGAAGGAAAATTATTCAATCAGACTTTCTCTCCGCACCTCCTGCACAGAGGAAATACCTGTTTCCATCACTGCACTGTCTTTTAGATGACACACAAAACAACCCGAGTATGACCAAAAAGAGCATTAAAACCACCAGTTCTGCCTCTCCTCAGACTCCCAGGTGGGTAATGTTGCTCCTCTGTCTCACACACTCCAATTTACATCGCAAATGGTGTTTGCAATTCCTGCCCAAAACCCCGGTACCAGGAAAGCTGCCCAGGTGCTGCCAGACCATCCACAGCCTCTCTGGGACCCTTCCAAAGAGCTGAAATGGCCCCGAGCAGCCTGGTCAATGCCCAAACGCCCGCTCCTGCAGCCTCATGTCCCCATGTCCCCATCTCCCCTTGGCTACAGACACAGCATCACCTCTGGATGCTGACGATGATTTGTGACAGCCCTGACAGTCCATCCTCCCCCACCTCAGAGAAGTTTTCTGCCTTGAATCCAAACCCAAACCAAGCTGGCTCCCCTGGAGCAGCCTGAGGCATCCTTAGGGGTTTCCTGCCTTGACCACACAAGCCTACAGTGAGACTTGGCCCTGCAGAGCTTTCCTCTGCACTGGGCAGCATTTCAGACTCTAGTTCTTTCTCAAAAAAGAAAATACGCCAGCTGATGGACTAGGGTGCTGCATAGGTTTTGCCCCTGCTCCGTCTGAGGCTGCTGTGAGGAGTGACATGGGCTGTCCCCCAGGTCCCATGGACCCCCAATGACAGGCAGCTCTGCTCAGCACACCCATCCCGAGCGAGCCACGGGGACCAGCTCCATCGCATCCTGGGCAGGAGGTCCCTGCATCCCGCGGCACGCTGGTGTGGCACTGCTGGCAGAGCGGCTCCCGTCTGTGCCGAACCTGCTCCTGGGACAAACAGAGGCTTTCAGTCGCTGGGGCTGCTAATTCCCCTCCTCTGGCCAGTGCCCTGCTCAGGAAATACACGATATCAATGCCTTTATTGTAGAAGCGGATCGCGAGGGCTGTAAAGGCTCAGCCCTAGATGCGGTTGGTCTTCTTCAAGCAGGACGGGGAATATTGGCAGACCTGCAAAAGAGGTCCTCCTCCAGCCACAGTCTGGAATGTGGCTGTTCCCTGTTCTGGACTAACACTGGCCTTCAGTCCCCTAATTGCAAACATGAAAAGCAAACAGTGCACAGAGGTATCCGGCCACAGGCTGACTCCTTACGTCCCTTCTGAAAGCCTGACGGGCAGGGCGGTAAGTCAGATACCACCATGATGGGCAAAATAAAAAGGACAGATAAGGAAAGGCTGGGGTTTGTGAGATACGGCTTGTTCCCGACTGCCTATGCTTCCTGTATCCTGTGGCACAGTGATTACTGTGCAGTAATTAGTTAATAATTACAAACTGACCAACTCTCAGGAATATCTGTAGCAGAAGGAGCGATACATGCTTTAGGCTGAATGCAGATTTTCCTTCTTGCGCTTCAATCACTGCTCCCATTTGAGGCACGGAGAACAGATGCCAGAAAGGTTATTATGCCTAAAGTAACACGGGAACGGCTCCTCGCCCTTCTGTGAGCACTGTTTGTTCAAGGATAGCCGAGCGTTTCACCAACACCAACTGTACCTCAGCCTAGCTGTGAAATTGGCTGTTATCCCCCCCACCGAGACGGGAAAAACAGAAGTGCAGAGACGGGACGGGACTCACCCGAGGTCAAACAGCAAGCCAACGGCACAGCCAGGAAAAGAGTCCTGGAGATCTGGCCCTGGATCCTACCTCCGAACCACTGCTGCAGCACCATGCCTTCGGTTTGGAGATCCCTCACTGTACCAGGGCTGGATCCTGCCCGAATTTCTGAAGCATGCTCTCCACCAGCTCACTGGGGATGCTGGCACTGCAGGTTCTAGTTCTCTGTGTTATCTGGGTGACAGCAGAGATGACACAAGTGCACATTGCAGAAGAGATCCTACCATGAAACTAGAGAGGATTTGTGACACTCGCAGCCTTGGCTGGAGGCAAAACGGCCATGCCTTGTGCTGCTGGGGGTCTACCGACTTCAGCAGAGCAATGCTGATTTACACCACGTGAGCACTGGGGGAAGTAAGGCAGAAAGTGGGATTTAACCTACCAACATGGACAGATGCAATAGGAGGATGCGTTTTCTGGTTGAAAAGAGATCACTTCCACTGCTATTACACCTTTCAAAACAGATTTTTAAAATCTAAAATACAAAAAAAACCCCACAACCCCAAAACCCTCAATTTGGGCTTGCGATTGAAGATCCCTGCAGATCCCTGGGTATCTATAGATCAGCAGCATCTGCTCCAGCACAGGCTCAGTGCCTGAGCTGCCAGCCTAAGAGGCTTTCCACCAAATAATTCAAGTCATGCTAGAAGGCATAAAACTAAGCTCCAGGTGTTGTTCCACCCTGGAATACAGACAAAAACCAACACCGATGAATTTATAAGCATATGCATGTTCACAAGCGCTGAGTTAGGGCTCCCGTTCATAAACCTCGTCAGATTTAGCAACTAAAAAAAGCTACGGCTGCAAGAGTGGGCAGTGCTGGGGAGAAGCGGGTGCGAGGGAGAAGCGACAGTGGGGAGGGGGCTGCAGCTAAATCGAACTGGATCATGAATCATAACCCCCAAGTGACCAGCATGTTAACACTTCCCAAACAATTAGCTAGACTGAGTAAAAATAAACTATTTAAATCAAAATAGAGAAATAGCAGAAATAAACGGAACGTTTGGAATGTTTCTGCTTCCCAAAAAAGGCACATTTTGATTTGCTCCGAGGTTTCTGTGTTTATGGTTGTCTTCAACAGCCTCTTCTTTTTAATTCAGCAATTCAATTAAAAGTCATCAAAACAACGGCAGCACCCTGTGAACCTGGTCCAATCCAGCCCCTGCCCCACTCCAAAGCCCCCAGCTGGGGAAATCTGGGTTGTTTGAAACGACAGCTGAGCATTGCAGAGGTTGAGGAAGAAAGAGAGGGAGGGGGAAAGGGTTCATGTCGGTCTTCACTAAATAAAAACATTACAGCATGGCAGGACATGAACAAAAACTGAAAGGGTGGCAAAAGACGAAATTTATGTCACCCCAGACCACAGCGAGAGATGGGCTGTTAGCTACAGGCCAGCACAAACCAGCACACGATGGAGAGTGTATCAGACCTCAGGTCTGAGACCCAGTGCCCTCGGTGATGGGACCTCGCTAACACCAGGAATATTCTCCTTGCCTCAGTTTCCCACCTGATAAATGAAGATGACAGTCCTAGCTCAAGGGTGCTGCGAGGGTGAGTTGTTCAGGTGTAATGAACAAAATGAAAAAGTAACAAAATAATTAGATTGAATGCACGATTAATTGCCAATGAAGTGTCCTCATTAGCAGCGCCCTTCCTTCCAGGTGCACACAGAAGCTGTGCACTTTCCCTTCCCCGTGTGCTAACGAGAGGGCAGTGAACCCAACACCGCTCCATCCTGTTTGCTTCCTCCTCTGTGCATCACGAGCAGTACCAGCTCTGATGTTTCCCTGCAACACTGGCAGAGGTGAGTGGTACCAGGCACTGACAGCTGTGTATCAGAAATCTGCTATAAAATAATTTTTTATTTTTGCTATGGTAGTGCCTGCTGGCCCCAGAGACTGAGGACTCACTGTACAAAAGGCAGCGATGAGAAATTGTCCCTGCTTCAAGATGCCTGTGATTTAAATCCCCAAAGGAAGATAAAAGGGAGGCAGAACACCGGGCCAGGCTCACAGCGGGTCAGTGTCAGAGCCAGGCTGTCCGTGCACAGCCTGAGATGCTCCGAAATGTCTCCACCTGAGTTGCTCTGGGAGACCTGGTTCCCATAAAGCCATGAACATCTTTGAAAACAGCAGGTCAAACATCCCTCTGCGCTGCAGCGTGAACACTTCTGGAGTGATTTATCCTCCCAGCACTCTGGTGTGGCAGGGATGGTACCTGATGTAAGACAGGAGCACAGCAAAAACACAAACAAACCCAGAAGAGCTTGTGCTGGCATCTGAATCCAACTCTCTAAAGCAAGCTCCCCAAAGCCTGGAGCATCCTTCCGTTCCACGAGCTGTATTGCTGCAGGTCCTACCTACACTTGAAACTGTGGCGCATTATGTATTCAGCACACGAGTGAGAATTTTAACAAGAGCCCAGCTGCTGCTCAGGTGTGAAAAGAAACGGTCAGATTTTCAGCAGAGATCAGCCCAGCAGGCAGGCATGCTGTGCAGAAGATACGTGGACATTTCCCAGTGGGAATACGGCGTGCCTTGCCTGCCTGCAAAAATCCAGCCTTAATTGTGGCGGCTTGGAGCTCATCCCTAAAATGGGGAGGAAACCCAGAAGGCAGAAGAATACAGATCTCAGGTTGTGATCGGAGATACAGCAAGAACAAGCTGCACAAAAAGAGGGAGGGAAAGAAAGAACAGGAGATGAGAGATTGCAGCAGCGTCAGAAGCACAGGATGAACCTCAGCCATCTCTGAAGGCTTGCTGGCTCTGCTCTGTGGCTTGAAAATAATTTCACACCAGCTTCTTTTCCAGCCAGGCTGGCTAGACAAAGATACGAGCTAAGATTGTGAGCGACTGAGCAAACAAGCAGCAGATGAGTAACACTGGCTGCAGGCAAAATGCTACCTGAAAAGAAACCTTGATTAGAAATGTAAAGAGAGCAAAAGATGCTCCGGCTGATTACAGATCGACTCTGCAAAGTTAATTGTTCACCAGATCCTAATCTGGGCTCTTGTATCTACATTAGTCAACAGGCTGCTTTCTGTTATCAGGTTTCCCTTTGCAAACAGCAGAAGCGATTTAATTTGGAGAAAAGCAAACCCAGCAGGTCAAACCCCTGCACGGACAGTTTGCTGAAAGCAGCTGAAGGGCCTTTTTACAGAGAGACCTTATTGGTTTTCTGCCTGTAAAGATGCAAACTGAGACCATGTCACCAACCAGAGCTGACCCCTCAGGGTTTCAGTACACTAATTACCCAGGGTGAAACTCACCCCCGGTGGAGCTGGGATCTTTCCTGATCTCTGTAGCTGGCCCCAGAGTCAAGACCCCCCTGTCCTGTTGTCTGGAGCAGCTGCTTTAACTTTACCTCAACTTCCCTGAGCGTGGAAGGAGAATTTGGGAGGCTCTTACTCAGTATAAACCCTCCTGGAAGCTCTTACTATTCTTTGGACATGACTCCAAACATGTGTCCCAAGTTTTCTGGAGATTCTCAGACCTCCTGGCCCAAACCTCAGGTCTGTAAGGAAGCCAGAGGAATGTCTCAGGGTTTACAAGTATTGACCAAACATTCATTTCTCTCCAGAAGGCCAGACCAAGGGGATGGTCTCAGTGGAAACTGCAACGCAGACATTTTAATGCATACAAGACATATGGAGAGCACGTACACGGGTTTCTGTCTCACCAAGTGGCAGGGTGCAGCACACAGGACAGAGAGAACGGAGTGATCCTCATGGACCTGGGAGATCCAAATCCAATTCCCAGCGCTACCAGAGGCTTCCCGTAGCACCTTGAGCAAGACATTTTGTCTCTCCACTATCCCATATGCAAAATAAAGCTGCCTTCGTCTATCTTGTCTAGTCACAGTGCCAGCAACAGAAGGCAAGAACTGTCTCCTCCTGTCCCCGTGCTCCTGGCACAGCAGGGCTGTACCCCAGCCTGTGCCCAACTGTGACAAACGCGACAGCACCGATGGCAATAAATGCACACGAAAGGCAGCAGCGAAAGATTTAAAGCAGCTAGTGTGGAAACCAGTAAAAACCAGCTGGGAACGTCAGCTGCATTTCAGTCACCTGTAACGTACGAATATGTGACACCATCACTTCGCTCTTTGTCACACGCTTGCCAGCAAAGCCTGGCTGAAGGGTCCATTCAAGGGACCACAAAGAGTGCTTGTTCAGCGAAAGGGGCCTCCGCAGCACCCAGACAAGCGGTTAGTGCCTCCACGCCTGTCTCTGCCAGCATCCCAAAGCACTACAGATCACGCGGAGCAAACCTCTGAGAACAAAGCAAGGTCAAGTGTTAACAGATGGGGGAATGCAGACACGGGGATTCAGGGACATGTCCAAGGTCAGACAGAACCCATGGCAAGGCCAGGGACAGGGTCACATCTCCAGAGTCCTGTTCTTTAGCCACAAAATTTCCTCTCTTTTCCAAGCGGGATAAGAGAGGAGGAACCATTGCTGGGAAGGTTGTTCCACTACTCATTTGTTAATTGCCCTCAGCCGGACATGGTACCACTACTTTCCCACATTAGTGTGTAGATCTGGGCTCCTGGAAACAAAGCTGTGATATCTGCAAAACCTCCCATTAAAAGTGGTCCCACCTGGAGAATGGGCACAGGCACGACAGAGGGAATCTAAAAATCAGCAAACTGTGAGCTGAATGCCTCACACACACACAGATGGAGTTTCATGGACATGGTGCCAGTTCCTGAACCAGGTGCCCTCCTATTCCCACCTCTGTTCCATCTTTGCATCAGGAGCTCAGACGTGTCACGTCCCATCGATGTACCTGCACCTTCTCCAGGAAGGAAAGGATGCTCCAGACTACAAACACACTTTGAGATCTCAGCCAGCCACCACTGTTCCCACTGACTCGAAATGACCAATTATCAAATGTTCTGGGGTTTGCATCAAGGGAATCTTTTCAGGATCACGGCAACAAGTTTCATGACCTCTCCACAGAGGGGTGACCCAGATGCCCTGCCTCGTGAGGCTGGAAAACAAGACTCTGCTTGCATTTACCACACTGCAGCTCTGGGTGTTAGCACATGTTGCAGATCTCCATGCTGCCCCAGAACCACTGAGGAGGAAATTAATCCTATTTCCTGGCAGGAAGAGGGTCTTGTCCAATGCCACTCACCCTTTCACAGATTCCACCCGGAGGCACTAACTTTCTGCCTGCTGCCTGTTCAAAGCGCTTCCCCTTAAGGCACCATCTCCAACCCACCGCATCGTTCAGAGCACAAAACCCCCAACGCCAGCAGCCCCCGGCCTGACCCTGATGCTTTCTCTTTTTCAGACCTAATGCCACCATTGTGCCCACCAGCCAGCATGCTCATTCCAGTTTGTTTTCATGGAGAGAAGAGCCAGATTATTAAAGTCTCACTTTACAGGAGCTACTGCTGGCACAGCAGTGAGACCAGCTCTCAACGGGCAGCCTTGTCTGGGGAACTCCTGGACAACGAGGAGGGGACCAGGTGTTCCGGGGGCAAGCTCTCCACACCCCTGGGAACTTATCAGAGCAACAGGCATGTTGGAGAGATACAGATGATACCGACAGCCACAAAAAACTGCAGTGTAAGGAGAATGCCATGCCGCCGGCTAGCCGGCAGCAGGACTCCAGCAACCCACCAGACAGACCCTGGGTGCCAGCCCCCCTGGAAACTTCCACAAGGGAGACAGAGGGGTCCCCCCAAGGCCCTTCACAGCGGGAACTGTGCCGGGGTTGTCTATCAAACGGCGCATGTTGAAGCCGATAGTCGGTGAAGGGTTGACCGGGACTCCTTAAAGCATATTTAGGACCACAACACGCGCAGGATCTCCTCCCCCAGGGAAGAGACAGGTATCAATTCTTTCTGTGTTCGGCATAGAGCTGAACCCTCCCTCCCCGCATCTCCAACTTTTTCTGCCCAAACAGTCACAAAGGCAGCGACAGTCCCCGACCCAGCTGCAGGACCGGCGGGGCTGCGGGAGGGGAGAGCAGGGGGGTCCCCGGTCCCGCCGCGGTGCTTTCCCCGGCACTCACCGGCCGCCGAGCAGGTCTCTCTCCCTCCTTCCTCCTTCCTGCCGCCGCCACGCCGGGTCCCGGGGAAGAGCAGGGGCGGCGCTCCGGGGCCGCACCGGGGACGGGCGGGGAGCGGGGCCGCACCCGGAGCGCGGCCGGTGCGGGAGGAGAAGCGGGGCCGGAGCGGGGCGGGAGCGGTGCCGGAGAGGGACAGGAGCCGGAGCGGTGCCAGTGCCGGAGAAGAAGCGGTGCCGGTACCGGAGAGGGTCTGGAGCAGTGCTGGAACCGGAGCGGTACCGGAGCAGAAGCGGTGCCAGTGCCCGTGCCGGAGCTGGAAGGGTTGGAGCGGTGCTGGAACCGGAGCGGTACCGGAGCAGAAGCGGTACCGATGCCCGTGCCGGAGCTGGAAGGGTTGGAGCGGTACCGGAACCGGAGAAGTGCCGGAACAGGAGCGGGAAGGCGCAGAGCGCTGCCAGTGCCCGTACAGGAGCCGGAGCGGGAGCGGTGCCGGTGCGGTGCCGGAGCGGTGCCGGTGCGGTGCCGGCGGTTCGCTCGGAGCGGCGCTGGCTCCTCCCCGCCGCAGCCCCGGGATGAGGCGCCCGCCCGGCCCCGCTGCCCTCGCCGCCGGCCCGGGGCCGCACCGGGAGCGCTGCGGGCAGGAGCCGGCCCCGCTCGGGCTGCGCGGGGGGAGCGGAGCGGAGCTGCTCTGCGGGCGGGGGGGCAGAGCCCGGCCTCGGCACACGAGTCAGGGGAGTTCCCTCCTGTGGCTCTTCCTACTCGTCCTTGAGGCTCTCGGCTGATGCGTGTGAGCCCATGAAATCGGGGGCACGGTGGGGACCCGGCAGGGACCGTGGGCTGCCCGCGTCCCTTGGGATCTCAGCCCAGTTTCAGCCTCTGCCACTCCAGAGAGGTTGATGTGTTTAGTAGCAGCTTCACCTCCCATTACAGCTATTTATTGTTTTATATTTAGCCAAACATTCTCAGTTTGCCAAAAATAGATCAGCCATGGAGATAAATCAGGCTGACTGGAGGTGCCAACATTGTCTGTCTGAAACTAATTAATTTCTTATATCCTCAGCTATATTAATCCTCGCCCTCCCGCTACAGACCATCCTGTCTGTCAGTAGAGTTTTTGTAATTAGTGGGTATTGTGCCTAAATCTGGGGGATGCGCAGGAGGTTTAACGTGGCAGGGGAAGGCAGAGGGACATCAGGACACCTGTGCAGGGAAGGAACAAGATCCATCTGTAGAGTAAGGGGAGCAGGAACCAAGAGGACACTACAGAGCTGGTGAGGAGGAGGAGAGGGAGCACAAGCTCTCTGGAGGGGGAAATCCTATTGCAGGGAAGCATATAGGATCTTCTTCTTTCCAGACACCTGAGATTCCACACGGAAGACTGTCCTGAAGACACAAATGTAGGCTTCCTTAGTTCTGCTGCTGACAGAACTCCTTTTCCCATTTTTTCTTTTTGAACGTGGGAGTCTTGGGGGACTTGCTGACTCTCATTTCTTATATTAGAACCATCAAGTTTGCTGGGAGACACTTCGAGGAACAGGGAAGTGGCTCACAGATGGCATTGCAGAACTGTAGAAGCTGCGCCCCCATGGAGGAAAGGGATGTTTTACCAGGCTCCATTTTGTTTGTTCACTTTAGCCTGTCCCATGGCAACACCCAGACAAGATCTGAAACCCTTAGTAACGCTTCTCCGCTCTGTGAGTGGGGTAAAACGTTCAACACCAGCTCTTCAGTCAGCTCCTCCAGCGAGCACGAGAGCTGAGACTCCTCTGGGCACACAGGGCTGAACGAACGGGCTCTGAACGGGAACTGCCCCCCCAGAAGCAGATGGGGAGTTCAAGCTGGAGGCACATTGCCCCGGCTGGGTCATGATGGCTTTGCAGCAGGGGTCATACCCAGTCCTGTGTGACACAGGGCAAGCAGCCTGTTTCTCACTGCCCTGAGCAGCGCGGTTCTCACCTGCATCATGGGGATTTGCATCCTTTGCTGTGCAGGGCTCAGGGAGGAGCAGCAAAGGATAAGACCCAGAGGCACGATGTGTAGGCTGCTCTTGGCTCGAGCGAACGGCTGCCCTCCCCTGACCCCTGGTCAATGAGTACCTGGTCATGCGGGCTGCAGAGTCAGCGCAGCTCCGGGTGACGTTAGCCATCACCCTGCCCCACTGGCTGCACAAACTGGCGTGTTTTCTGCAGCCCAGCAGCGGTCCAGCCAGGCTCTGGCATGCCTTTGATTTCCATCCTCACCCGTCCCCTCTATTTAAAGGGGAGATGTCTCCAAGGGAGACAGATGTCTCGAACACTTATGTGCTGTTCCCAGCACATTGCAGCCCTCGGGATAACAACTGCTGCCACACACTCCATACCACAGCTATCAGACCACCTGGCACTGTAAGTCCATTTTAAAACAGAAACCCAAGGAGATCCCCAGCAAAAGCTACAGCTGCTTAGAGAGAGGAAGCCCCCAGACAAGAGATGGACAGAGAAACCCGCTCTAAGTGAAGGAGGGATGTGCAAGGGGCGATAATGTTATAAGCGATTAGTGGACAGAGACACAAGCGCAGTGGCTGCGTCGCACAAACTGCTTATTGGTGCGTAACATTCCTCGTAAACATAAATTACAATAGTCAACATGCCAAGGAAGGGATTGCTGAAAGCCTGATGGGGATGGCATTGGGAGGAGGATGTGGAGAAGGAGGGAGAGCACCCAGTGGCTGCAGCCAGCAGAAGTCCTGGACATGTGTGTTCAAAGAGGGGATGGGAGAGAAGCTGCATCATGGTGCGATGGGTGTTCACCAGCATGTGGGACAAGAACACACCACATGTCCCTGGCAGCCTGACGTGGTGCTAACGAGACACTGTGTAACAGGGCTGGGTCCCTTCCGCCAATAATAGCCCAAAGCAAACTGTCCCTTAATGTGTGCTCCGTGAAGGGCAACATGGGCTGAGGTCGCTGGTGTTGAACTTGGCACCCGCCAGCGGATGCCTCTGCAATCCTGCGTTGGGCATTTGCACGGCAGTGCCTGCAGGGTGTTTTTCAAACATGCCAACTTAAAGGCAGGCATGCTTGCTTTTTGCAAGTTTTTTTTTCTGAAATTACTTTGGGTTCTGGGGTTGCTTTTTTCCCTTTTGTATTGTCCCAGCGTCCCAGCCTCATGGAGTTCCGGGGGAAATCACATGTGAAAATAGGCTCACTGGAGTTAGGAGCATTTCATAAAAAACGGGTCTGGCTGGGAAACTACAAGACTTTGTGTAAGTCTATGGTTGTGACCACCTCAGCTCATGCTGGGGGAGACTTTGCTCAGCAAATCCTTCTCCTCCGCCTCCAGCTATGCAATTCCGAGGGTGTCCCTTGCCTGGTGCAGCCAGGGGAGTGCTGGGTTGTGACCCACAGCTGTTCACCCTTTTGATATAAATTGCATCTTTTGAAGATAACACAGGCTGTGCTTCCTCACCCCGGCCCTGGGCCCGTCTGCTGTCACCTTCCTGCAAACAGCGCCTCAGCCCAGCTGCGCATCTGGCTGGAGAGAGGAAGGAAGGGGGAGGTGTGACGGCGAAAGGGCTGCAGCGAGCAGAGAGTCAGGCCTGGCAGAGCCGTGCAGGCTGGTGTCTGCCTCTATCCAAAGGGCACGGCTGGCTGGATGCTGGAACCCAGCGGGGATGTGATGCATATAACCTGGGATGATGGCTCGGAGATGTTCATGCCATGGGCACAGTCCTAGGGCTTCCTCCAGGTGGAAGCAATCCTGTTTCTGCGGTGCACCGGGAAATCACACCCCCTCTTCAGCCCTCCTAAAAGCCAGCCCCAGAGACACACCAGGCAGAGCTGCTGGGCTGGGCACCTTTGCTAAGCCAGGGGAAAACGTTGCCTCAGTTTCACAGGCTGCAAGCAGCATGCGGGCTGGAGTGATTTTCAGAGAAGGCTGCAGCATCCTGAGCAGCATTTTAATCACAGACCCAAGGGGTTTGCTAGAGCTGCTCTTCTCCAGAACCTTCCTTGTCAGCAAACACCACTGCAGAGATGTGACAGAAGGACCGCAGGATGCGAGGGGTCAGCACAGCCCTGGGGAGGTGGGGAGAGCAGCCCCAGCCCCATGGCTGATGCAAAGGCAAGCACAGGGTGCGAGACCCTGCTGTGCTCCCCTTGCCCCTGTGCAAACCTGCACACGGACAGGGCTCCAGGAGCTGTGCGTGGACTGACACAGAAGTAGAGCCTGGCAGTGCCTGTCCTGTAAAACTGTGCTCTGCCCCAGGCGCGCTCCCTGCGTGGCTCCCGGCCAGAATCATTAAATCTCCCGTTTCTCCCTCACATGGTGAGGCCCCGGCGGGGACGCTTCGGGAGAGAGGAGGGAGAGTGCCAGGGTGGCTGCAGGGACAGCCGGAGGGCTGAGGGACTGAGGCACTTCAGGCTGTTTAGCCTCGAAGGGGAAAAGCTGAGCAGAGGTGATGGCACTCTCCAAATGCATAACAGTGGAAGGGAGCAGCCTGTCCGCTGTCCCAGCCGAGCCAAGCATCCTCTGCAGACAGTTGTAAGAACACACAATTTTTGCAGTAAGCTGCCAGCCCCCCATTTCATACCCCTTCCCAGACTGGGGGGCAGCTCTGCCTGTCCCCCAGCGTGTGCCCATGTGCAGAGGGGCAGGAGATCACCTCCCTCCATCTCCAGGCTGGGGGGCTGGAGTCAAAGCCCAAGTGGGAGCCATTTGGAGGTACCTAGCAGGGGGCCGAATGGAGGAAAGATGTCAAAACACACTAAGCAATGATGTACCAGGCCCAGTAAAAACCAGTTAAGAAATATAAGCCACCAAACAATGCTCTACCCATCACTGTCTCCCTAGAGAGAGGTCCCGAGAGCCCATCTGCAGCCCAGCGCTCTCTTGTAAGAGTCCTGGCAATCCCAGTAAATATAGGAAGTGTATCAAACCTGACAGCTTAGGCTGGGGCGTTAGAGAAACATCAGCAACACGAATGTGTTCGACTTATTGAGGAAACGCAGGTCAGCTCCAGGGGGGTTTCACCTCTTTTCTTCCTGCAGCTCCTCCAGTCTCATTCCCTTGCTGCACAGAGCGATGTCGGAGCTGCAGACCCCTCCAGATCCCCAGCAGCTCAGAGGCATGTTTTCTCCACTACTAAACTCACATGGGCATGCATGTGTGCTGCTCCGAGGCAAGCGGCTGCGTGGAGGTCTGCAGGGAATATTTTACAGTCACTGCATCCAGGCGGCAGCTCCCTTCCCCGCTGCCCCGACATTCAATAGTAACGCAGGCACCGAGTCATGGAAAGAAAATGTGTTCAATGCCTCCCCTGCCCCTGGACAGTTCTCCCTTGTGCACACGCAGGCATGTGGAAATCATTGCCTGGAGTCCAGCGCTGCGTTTCAGCAACAATCAGAGCACTTTAGTTGAAAGGCTGGCTGCTAAATCGAGGAAAACTGGCAAATCCACGCTTAACTGGCCAGCCTGGGCCGTCAGGATCTGCTCAGACCCAGTGCTGGAGAGGCCAAATGCACTCACGGCTGGCACTGGGAGGGTGGCTGCTGCGGCACCACAAGGCTCAGTGTGTCCCTGTGACGGTGCACGGTGCTAGCAGGGGGTGTAATGGCCGGAGGTCACCCCTGTTTAACAGCACCCCCAGCAAATTCCATCTCTGGTGGGCATCTGCAGCTCCACTGACTCTGAAAATGTCAATGGGCAGGATGAAAGGAGTATTGTTATTCCCATTTTACAGGCAGGTGTGCCGAGGAGCAGGAGAAATGGGGACAAGTTCAGATATCCTTGTTAACACAGACTAGAGCTTGTTCCCGGAGCAGAGGGAGTTCCCCGAGGTCCCACTGCAAACCTCTGCTGACATTCATAACTGAGCCCAGATGAACTGGTCTGCTCTTGTCCCACACAAGAAATGACTCCCTCTGAACACCAGTCACCCTGAAACTAAGCTCAGTGGAAATCCCTGCACAAGGCAACGTGCTGCATGCAAAATAAAGTCGCCATCCACAAGGTACAGCTGGCCAAAGCGCGGCTGACCATGGCAACCACCAGGCCAATTGCAAACCGGTGAGTCCAGCAGCATCTCCTCTTAACTTTGCCCATGGAGCATCACCATAACAACAGATCCACCAATCCACACCAGAGATTCATGCACTTAGCAACCAGGAGCTGCCAAATTATAAAAAAAGTAAAAATTATACATAAAGTATTTCCTCCACGATCCTGCTGTAAGTGTGTAAAACTCCAGCAGCATGATGGGCAAAGCCAGAAAAACACCCAGAGTACGACAGATACCAAAACTTCTCCCCCAGCAAGTACCTCTGGAACAAAAGCATCCATTGCCCTGCCTGTGGTATGGCTGGAAGGTAAGTTTGGCATTTCACTTTGGGCTACAGGCACCCTCCTCCCAGTGACACAGCAGAGGGGAAGCCTCGTGCCAAGGTAAGACTGGCACAGAGAATGGGGGCTGACACCTCCCAAAAACACTGATCCTCACCCAGCCCTGGGACCTGGAGGGGAAACCAAGCACGCCTGCTCTGCTTGAAAGTTTCCAGGCGGGTCTAGCAGCTGCTCCGCAGGGGTTAAAGCATCTCAGCTCTGCAGAGAGCAGCCCAGGCGCCAGCGCTGCAGTTCAAAAGTAACCGAACACTGTCCCCAAAGGAGTTTGCTCCCGTGAGCGGACCTTGTCCCTCATCACCCCGTGTGAAGCAAGTGTGGGGAGGAGATAAGTGATTTTTTCAGAGAACAATCCATCTCTCTGACTCATGACAAGCTTCCCCTTTCCAAGGCAGCTCACGGGGTGAGCTGCAGGGTGAACAGTCAGTCCTCGGGAAAGAGGTGAGTGAGTGCACCGAGGGCTGAAATCTCTGCTTCCTCTTGGGAACAAGGAGCACCGGGGTTAAAGTACCGCAGGGGAATGTGCCTGGGCAAACCTAACAGACCAGATGCTTCTCTGTACACCAGAAACACCAGCAAAGTGTCTGGTGCTTTCCTGCCGACAGAAAGTGGGAGTCCCTGCTTGGAGCAGGACCAGCTTTACAAGAAATTCCCCGTGGTTAAGAACATCAGATGGGGTTTTCCAGCCCAGAGCAATAAGACCCCTATTAGCAGGATGCGATCCTTGGGCCTAGCCAGTGCAGGAGGTCTAGCTGGAGAATAAGGACTTTTCTGAGCCTTTGGCCACAGGGATGGATGGATGGATGGATGGATGGGTGGATGGAAAGGGAAGAGGCACAGCAGCAGACTGGCACTATTGGGCAAGAACAGCTTGGGTGGCACCAGAAAGGGACTCCCTCACTGCTGACTGTGACAGCCTCGGGATGCTAAGCCAGGATCTGCTGCCTGCCTCACAGTCTGTTAGTTATTTTCAGTCCAAATGAGGAATCCAACCCAGCTTTGGCTTCCCAAAACATTGATGCAGGCAGAAACTTCAGCAGGCGTTAGAGGGATGATAGATGCAAGAATATTTCCTAAAAAGAGAGACAAGAAAGGGTTTGAACTGCAGTGCTGGACACGTGCACGGTGGGGCACAGAGCAAAGCATCTGTGAGAGGGATGGAACGGGAGGGATATGCCCAAGAAAGATGCTTGGCTTAGCTGGGAGTGGAGTGGGCGCAGTCCCACCTTCATGCGTATGCCGGTGTTTGTGCCAGCCGAGCCCGTGGTGTCTGGGAGCTGCTGCAGCCCACACGGGTCTATCGAGGCCACTGGAGCTGATGTTCACCCCACACCGCCCGCTAACCAGTCTGACATCCCCCACCTCTGCTGTTGCAATTAGGGAACTGGAGCAGATAGCAGAGCTAGCTGAAAAGAGGAAAATCTCAGACACAGCTGCTACCTGCTGTGAGCAAGTCCTTCCCTCTCGAGCAAGTCAGGAGGATGACGGCTCCTGTGATCAGAGGGAAGCTGACGGGACAGGGTGCTGCAGCCACAACATCCCCAAAAGACACCCAGTTGGGTGCTGGGGGCTGCTGGGAGGGCAGCCACGCACACCATGGGCACAGGGTGTGAGCCACAGCGTGGTCCGTGACACCGCAGCAGCCCCGGGCTCTCTCCCATGCTGCCCGAGGAGCCGTGTGAGCTCCCGCAGGTCCATGAACCTCGGTGTGGGCTCCTGTCTTCATCCCAGCAGGCTCTAGGGAAACCTGCACTGGAATACAACACTGCTCCAGTCCAACAATAAACATTTGCACGCTGCTCTGTGCTGCTTCTCCCCTGGGCGAAACCAAAACTGGCTGGGGCAGGCAGGGCAGACAAGGACCTTGCCCCCTCCTTCCCAGCGAGCAAACATCAGCGTCGGCAGCAAAGGTTGTGACGGGCAGAGAGAAATTCCTGGAGGTGAGACTTGGTGGCAAAGCCTTGCAGGACTGCCTTGCACCCCAGGGAAAACCCAAAGCATCCCAGGGATAACGCACAGCACCGGTCCTGCTCCCAGCTGTGCCGGGGAGGGGTGGTGGGCTGCTTTCCCCCCCTGGGGAAGGGCTTTCGGGGTGCAGCCCAGAACTTGCTTTAGCTGGTGCTGAGGCGTCTGCCCAGGAGAAAACCACCAGCGGGCAGGCAGCAGGCAGCTCCTTGCAAGACAGTCCCTGGGGAGAATCTACAGCACAAGCCTCTTCCTCGCTGAATGCACCTATTATTTCATTAGCGCGGTGATTCCCCAGCCAATAAATGCTCTAATGGCACGTGGAGTCTCCTCTTCTGCTCGCACGCTGCACACCTGCTGTCAGCACAGCCTGAATTCATCTTCCCTGACAGGCTGCAGAGAAACTTTCCTGCTGACTTCTGGCTGGAAGATGCTCAAGATTCATTCTGACAGATGCTGAGTGCTCTGTGGATGGGGCAGCCAGAGGCCAGCACACTCCACGGGTCTCAGCCTGATCCTGCCACTTTTGAGCAAGTAAGGCACTTCTGAGAAAAAAAAAAAAGGTGAAATGCAGGTTTAAGGCAGGACTGTTCTGGATAAATCTGCACTCATGCTGTCTCACAGATTAAACCAATTAGCACCCCAGAAGAGGTCTGCATTTGCAGATGCTGAGGCTGACTCTCCTTGTGCTCTTGCTGGTTCAAGTCAGGAATAAACAAAGTCCCTAAAACTACTTTGATGTAGAACTGAGAGTGAGAGGAAAATACCAGCTCTGTTATCCAGCATACAGCCTTCACTCTCTCGGTTTAGTGCTACTCAAAAGCCCCTTGGGTATAACCAACTTATTTTTAGCTGTTTACTTATTAAACAAACACAAGGGAAGGCTAAATGTCAAGGCATTTTTGCATACCGAGCTGGACTCTGCACAGTTATTCTGTCGCGGACAGGGATGCTGAACCAAACTGGAGCTGGGGGTGGAGCAGGGCCAACCAGGGAACGGGAGTGCTGCCTAGAACCTGCTGCTGCTTATAACCCCCCAAAACATCTGGAAGTCAAGCACCTCCTGACTGTGGGATCATCTGTCAAAGGAGTACAGTACTAACAAAGCTGGCTGTATGTATGATCTCCTCCCCGGTTTTTACCGTATTTAACCCCTCCACAGCTGCAGCTAACATGGAAACATCCAACTCCAGCGTCACAAGTTGGGAAGAGGTGAAAGGACTTGCCCAGGGTGGATGGGATAGAGCGAATCTCATTTCACTGCTAAGTCCAGTCCTCTCCATGCCTCACTTATAAAACATTTCAGGGAAATGTGTGCTTTCAGCACATGCACAAAGCTTTTGCAGGAGAGTGGAGTGTTGTTGCATAGGCTGCTGGAATGACATTTACGGGGTCTCTGTTCCCACCCCGCTTTGTGCCAGACCCCGGCTGACAGTGGCCCAGCTGGGAAAGCACCAGCCGGCATCTCCCATGTGCTGAGACAACTTCCCATCCCGCCAGTGCCTGGCATTCAGCAGCGTGCCGGTGATTCCTGCCCGGCCAGGAGGGCTGAGCAGGACGGAGCAGCTGTCTGCTCACCGGGCGAGATAAGGCACAGCTGATCGGCGGTGACTCAGCGCACCAAGCCTGTGTCGAGCATGATGAACAAGGGCTGAGCGCGATGCCGTGCCAAGTGCCCTGCTCCTGGCTGTGTTACCTGGTCGCTGCCAAGCCCACAGGAAAGCACGGGTCCTCCCACGCAAGCAGAGGCAGGTCCTGGCCGTGGCAGTGGGACGCAGAGAGGAAGGGAGGCTCGCAGCCCAGGGGATGCTGTGTTGGTCCTCCTGAAAAAGGGGGTACAGAGTGGGCTGGACAGAGCTGCTGCAAACCCAAGTATCCAGGAGTTCTGTTTGCAGGAGGAAAAAGAGGAACCTGGTCATCTCTCCAGGATGGCTGGGCTCAGCATCTGGGGACCAGAAGTTACACACAAATGACTTCCAGGCAGAAAATCTGCATGGAGCAAGCATGGAGGGGTCTAGAGCACGGTGCATGGCCCCAAGCAGTGTGTGCTCCCACATTTCTGCCTCTGAGCTGCTGAATAAAAGACATTTTTCCCGGGGTAGTTTGCAGCTAACATCATGGACAGCTGTAGGATCCTTTTCCTGGACAAGGGGCTTTTGACCTGTGCCCCTACTTGATCCCTTCTCTGCTCTTTTCTCCACGACACAGCCACCTCTCAGCCCCTTGGCTGGCTGTCCCCCCTCCTCAAGCCACAGGCAGGTGGCCCCCCAGCTCCCAGGTCATCGCAGGAGTTTTTGGAAAATGCTTCCACCTCGTGGCCCTCTGCAGAAATGACTGGCTGGGAAGTGCCAGGCTGCACCCGCGCAAGCCAGCTGAGACGGACAATGCCATGCCACCCTTTCTGCTGGCTCTGTTGCCTTTGCCCAGTCTGAACTGGGGTACCCAGTACCTCTGCTCAGCCCTGGAACTGCCCAGGCACAAACCACCGTGCCAGCGATGCACACACCGGCCAGGGAGCAGGCAGCAGAGCCCAGGCTTCCCAGTGTGCTGGGACCAGCACTGGTGCATCCCATAGGACAGGCACAGGCTTCTCCAGGGCTGCTGCAGGGCTGAGGAGGAGTTCAAGCAGCCCATGGTCTGTCAAAACACCACCCTCCCAGCCCACCTGTGCACACATGCAGGCACACAAGCACTTGCAAAAGCTCAACCTGGGGCGACAGAGCTGCCGAACCCGTTCTGCCAGAGGACAGCATCGCCACTCCTGCTTCCCCTGGTTCCCAAATCTGCCTGTGCAGGCAGGTGGGGTGGGGAAGGAGGGGAAAAGCCTTGAGCGCACAGTGATAAGCACCAGACACCTTGCGACATTCAAAGTGTCACTGTGCAATCTTCCTTGGCCCATGGGAAATGCTGCAGGGAAGGGGGATCACATCCCTGCGAGGGTCCCCATCCTGCTTCAGCCACCAACACCATCCGAAATGCTAGGCAGGTCACTTCTGCTAAAGCTGCCTGGGCGTTAATGGAAAAAAAAACATCAGCTTGCAGACAGATTTCCTGCTAGGACACAGGGTTTGGCGGGTTATTGCACAGCATCGGGACGGAACATCTGCAGTTTTCTTCTGGGCCACAACTGTTGCACTTCACATTAAATGTTTTGAAGACAAACGATCTCTCTCTTGTAAGTCTCAAGTGACATCTCATTTCTCCCATAAACAACCTCTTGTCCTGCTGCCCGCCAGCAGGTGGATTTTGGAAAAACACTTAAAAACCTGGCAGCGCTTTCCCCCACATGCTGCTACAGGAACCAGGTGGGCCTTTGTAAGAACACTGTGGCTTAGGGCAGCTGCATCTCTCTGAAATATCCCCAAGGATGGACAACTATTCCTCTTTCCTGCCCTCTGCGGAGCTCAGCGAGTGCTATAGAAATCCAACTCAATTCGTGTATTTTAGAGGACCGACCCACTCTTTTAGAAACATTTTTCTCAACATTAGCTACAGCTGAGCTCTGCAGCTCTCCTGTAGCTCGCAAGGCTGTAAAACTCCTGCAGGAAGGGATGCATTGCTCGGCTGTGCCTGTCCAGCAGCAAACACAGTTTAACCATATCACCAGTTGTGTGAGAATCAGATTTCTTACACTACGCCGCAATTTTGCGGGAACTCACCCTAGTGTTCCTCCAAGTGCTGTGCTAACGTGATCTGCCCCTCACGAGCAGCATCGGAAACGCGTTTGTCAGTGGCTTTACCTGTTCTCAGAGGTTTGCTTCTAGGCAGGGTACCAAGGTCTTTAGGTCCAGGAAGCAGTGTCCCAGGTCCAGAGGTGCTGCCAAAATCTTCATCCTGCGCATCAATCAAACAGCAAAGCTCTTACTACCCACACAGCTGATAGGATGCTCTTGCAACCTTGGGGTCTACTGAAGAACAGAACAAACAGAAGGGTTCCCCAATGCATCTGCTCTCCAAACGATCCCGTCTTTGCCTGGACAGAGGTGAACGATTCAGTGTTTGCTAGGCATGAGCGAGACTCTGCTTTGTTTCGTAACAGCAGCAGCGTAAAGTGATTACACTTTTAGTAGTTTTTGCTTTTGTTAAGAAACAAAGTCCATGAAGATGGCAAATCCATTCGCCATGCTCCTTATGTGCAAAACACAACGGGATTGTTCCTTCTAATGCCAGCGAGAGGACCGGAGCACCATGGCGATGCTGCAGTGAGACGGCAGGGCTGGATGAGAGGTAGGAAGCACGCACACATCCTCACCGAGGCAGCAGCAGCTTCTCCACAATCATTCATGGACCACAACCCACAGGCGAGGGGCTCCCTGCTCTCCGTGCTGCCTCTGCACCGAGGACCACACGCAGGAGCAGCGGGGCCTGGCTGATACAGGATGGAGATAAAGCAGTGACATTCCTGCTGTCACAGCCAACACCGTACAAACGAGAAACCTTTCTGCACCAGAGACAACCAGGCTGCTCGTTGCCCACTTGTGCTCAAACGCACCATCCCCAGCCCCGTCTCCGTTTGAACGCTCTGCAGAGTGAAAGCTATTCCCATGGGGAACCAGTAATTAATGCAGAAGAGTGAACACACCTGGGGGTGATCTGCAAGCACACTGTACGTTGTTGGAAACGGTGCGTTAACCAAGAGACATCGCACAGCTCCTTGTAATCACGCAGGGATTTGTCACAGAGGTGGACGAATTGCTCATGTTATTAAGGACCTAAAATTTTGCAAGAAAAGTGTCTGGAGCTGCAGAGGAAGCTTTCCCAGCAGGACCCGAGTGAAACTCAGCGACTCCACCTGTGTTTGCAGAGAGCCTGAGAGAGCAGTCCTGCAGAAAAGCTGGATTCTGGCGTTGCCGCTGATTTAAACGTTCAGCTATTTCCCTTGGCAAGATCGATCCTGCACCGGGCTGACATGTAACAGGTAGGCAGGGTTCAAAAAAGGATTATAGCCGTGCTCCTCTTCCCAGCAACAGTTCTCACCTGCCACAGCGTGGGGAGAGGCAGCTTTAAAGGCAGGACGGGGAACTTGCTGTCCTGGCTGGGGCTCAAACGACGAGCTCCCGTTAATGAGAAGGAAACAGGGAGCGGTGGAATCGGGAAGTGCTTTGTTCAGCCCATACGGACAGTTGGCACGTCAGGATCTACCGGGGGTTAATCAGTGGCCTGTTAAAGCGCAATGAGAAACCTGCCAGTCCCGAGGAAATTAAAAATCACGCACCATATGTCGCGCAGCACGGGGAGGGAGCGGGGCGGCTCGAGCAGAGGTTGCATCTGCCCCAGCGGCCCCGGGGGGGGCAGGTGTGATGCACGCTGCCGCGGAGGGGGTTCATAACCCGGCAATAACTCGGCTCCTTCCCCTGCCTTCCCGGCACTGAAGGACAGCGATGGGGAAAGAAGGGGAACGGAGGGGAAGGATGACACATGTTCAGCCCAGCCCAGTGGCAGAGCAGCCGGGGAGGCAGAGCCAATAGCTGCTTTTCATGCTCAGTGAGTCCGTCCACCTCCACCCCCCCTCGAGTCCTTAAGTTGCAGCTTTTAACTACCTCGGTGTTCAAAGAAAAGATGATGCTCAGCGTGAACAGAAGGAAGAGCCTGCTGCCAGGTAGACAGCATGGACACTGATCCCGGCAGGGCCGGCTGCTGAGAGAGGTACGTGCCTTCCAAGGCAGGGATCCGAAAGTAATCATATTTGGGATGCAAACTCAAAAGAGCAGACTTTAATTTTCCAGCAGGGGGAATTATGGAAATCTGGCTCCCTCGAAATGATTCATCCCCTATGCTTCCCACCCATCCTCTCCCCACCCCTCCCAGCACCGAACACTTTGCTGCAGTCTCTCCATCTGGGTGCCTTCACGTTGGGTGTCTCAGTGCTCCCGCGCGTGCCCAAGGTGGGAGCGGAAGCAAAGCGAGACCCGGGGAGAGCAGCAGGAGAGAGCGGGTGGTACCCGTGGGGTTGACGGGCTCTGGACCCGCGGGGCACGAGCAGGGTGGCTCGTGCCAGGCGCTGAGCAGGGATCCCGGCTGGTAAGAACCGTCCGTGGGGTTCCAGGCACTGCCCTGCTCAGCACGCGGGCACTCGGGGTGCAACGAGCGGTTCACCCAAACTGCTGCCTTGTCCCAACAAGCGTCAGGCGCCCAGTGCTCCCAGGGGGAGGGAGGGAAGGGGAAGGGGGGGAGACGCTGCAGGGACATTGGCAGAGTTAAAATCCCCCTTCCCGAGGCTTTAGACGGAAGGAGGACCCCAAGCCAGTGCTGTGTTCTTCTCAAGTCCCCTGCCCCGAACAGGCACCGGTTTGGGGAGAGGGGAGAAGAGAGGCCTGACCGAAGGATGCTTCTTCAATGCACTGGTGCTGGTGGTGCAAACCAGCGCTGCTGTGTGCTGTGTTGGGGAGACCCTCTCCTTTCGGCTGGGGGGGATCCGACCTGCTGCTGGGCTATTGCAGCTGAAAGAGCCCCGACAAATGTCTGGGTGGCACCCGTCTGGGGAGGCAGAGGGAGCTGGAGATGACACCAGCGTGGCAAAATCCCTCATCTGGCGGTAGAAGAAAGTGACTTCTTTCCCGCTGCCGTGTGGGAGGTGTTCAGGACTCGCAGCCCCCGGGATTTCTGTGCGATTCGGTCTCGCAGTTATAAACACTGAGCTGTTTTCTCAGGCGTGTCAAGGAGAATGAAAAAGGGGGGAGTTGTGGGGATCTCCTGACCAGGGCTAGCAGGATCTGCCTGGCTCCTGGGTAGCGTGGAAGAACTTTCATGGTCTTGAGAAGAAGAGAGCAGCTGGTGTGTGCATTGGCTGAACTCAAGCTTTGTTCTGCCCCATCCTGGGGACGGGCACAGAGGAGGGTGCTGAGACCAAGGGTGCTCTCAGCCAGTGGCTCTATTTTCGTTTTCCACCCTCCCTGGTGCTGGAGCGTGTTCCTGCGGCTCTGCTGGTATAAATATTGTCTGACAAGCCCTTTGTGGGGATGATGCCATCAGGTGGCGCTTGGGAATAGGCAGCGTCGCTGTGGGAGTCCGGAGAGCAAACACTTGTTGCTGTGAGCTGCACATTGCATGGGGGGGATGCAGGGAAACCTGGCACCCAGAGCCACCGGCCACCCAACCCACGCCTCTGGACCACCAACTGCCGGGAGGTGACACAGAAAGGGAGGAGAGACTGTGCAGGTGCAGAGCAGTCACAGCTGTGGAGACAGGAGGATAAGCGTGAAAAGCTTTTTCTCGCAGCTCTGGCACTGAAAAGCGTGATTTTAATTATAGACTCTATTTCTTAGCCTTGTCTGGCATGTGACTCCAGCCCTGTAACCTCCTTGGCAGGCTTTGCTTGTGTGAGTGGCTCTGTGCATGCAGTGTGACACAGGTCTCTGAAGGATGCTCCCCAAGGTAAAAGTTTCTGTGCAGTCTAGAGAGCTTTTGTACACTTGGGAACACTGTTATGGTCAGGCAGCTGCACGTGGTGCAGAGCAGAATGCACCTCTTTTGCCCTGATAAACCTGCTGCTCCTGGAGTGGGGCTGCCCCAACCCTATAACACCCAGAACAAAACCTGCAGCTGGGCCAGCCCAAAGCATCTCGAAGGTCAGAGCAGAGCTGGGCCTGGGCAACCACCCGTCCCAGGGCACACGGTGGAGTTCACCAGAGGGGCTGTGCACAGCAAGACCGTGAGAAAAACTCCCCAGGCCAGGAGCACACAGCGAGGCACGGTGCTGCCCAGACTTACCTGCTCCATCCCACATGCCACCATCCCATACCACGGGAGAGAACTGTCCCGGTGAGCTGGGTGGCAGCCAGGACCGAAGCAGCTGGCCACCCTCCAGTCTGTCTGTCTCGGTAGGGTGCTGCTCTCCACTTGCAGGGTCAGAGAGAGTTTGCCACCCCCCCAGGGCAGGCACAGCCCAGCCCACAGAACTTCAAGGATAACCCTCCCACTGACTTCAAAGCCAAGGCATGCTTGAGAGGACAAAGAGAAGCATTGTAACTGATAATGCTTAGGGATATTACTAAGTACATAAGGTTTTTTTTTGGAGATCCCAAATGCAACAGCATTTTTGCAGCCTGTTTAAGCACACACAGAACAGACAGATGCTGAGGAAGAAAAGAGCCGCTCAAACTAAAGTAAGAGCATCCACATCAGGGTTTGCATCCAGTTTCACTATACCAGATCCAATGCAACTTCCACTTGGAGACAAAAAGTCACAGGCACAATCCCAGCTCAGAGGCTAGGCAAGACAGTGGGGAGCTGGGCACAAGGGGCTTGCCTGCCATGACCACCCAGCACCTCTCGGTGCCCTCAGTGGGGTACAAACCACGGGACAAGGCTGCCTCGCCCAGGCTGGTCCAGCTCCCGAGACTCTCCCACCTCTCTGTGGTCCCAGGCTCATCCCATGGGTGCCAGCAGGCGGGTGGCATTGCCCGGGCTCTCTGCAGAGCGCGATGTTACCAGCAGCATCCCTGGATCCAGCGCAAGGGAGCACGTCCCTTGTTAATCAGCATTTAATTAAAGGACATGCTGACATTTGGAAATCAGAAACAACTCTCCTGTGTGGGCTGCCTCTCTCTGCTGCTCGCCTCTTCTCTGAATCACTCCTTGACATTTTGCCAGATTAGGATGTGACTCTCTCTCTCCCTCCTTCCTTATAAAAATAAATCGAAAAGGAGATGCAAAGCCACCGCTGCTCCTCAGGGAGAGGACGTCGGGGACGGGGTTTTGCTGGGGAAAAACTTCTGTTGTTACTGGTGCTGCAGCGATGTCCTACAAAGCCCCCGCTTGCGGGGCAGGTTTTTGTGTGTGGGGGGATGCAGGGAGGCTGAGGCAGGGGGTACTCACCGTGTTGGTGTGGGGGCAACGGGTTGTCCCCCTCCAAAACCACGCAGAGAGCCAGGCAGGCATCGCGGCTCCCCACACCAGCCATGGGTGATGTGCCTGAAGGAATGAAAAGCAGGGGGTGTGAATGCTTTGCGGGGTCCCTGCAGCAGCTGGGAGCAGGCTGGACCCACAGGGACCCCTGGGTGGGGTGGGACAGAGTGGGGGCCAGTGAGACCTTCAGCATCTCGGCTGGGGAGCGGCCCCCCGACAGCATCGCTCAGAGCCCAGGGTGGGGCAGGACCGCTGCACCCCAGTGTGTCTGCACAGGGAAAGGGCACAGCACCCCCCAGCCCACAGCCCCGCGTGGGGGGCACCCCTCCCCACGTCCGGACCCACCTTCCCCCAGCTGGGACCCCCCTTTCTCCTCAAGTTTGCCCCCTTTGTTTCCTCAGGTTTAGACTCACCTCAGGTCCCCTGCAGACACCCCCCAACCGCGTGCAGCCCCCGTGCAACGC
>WKFP01014326.1:403406-441854 GCA_011057875.1 Pterocles orientalis
CGGTGCTCGGCGCTTGGTTAAGTTGCTTTTCCTATTCTCCACCAAAGAATCGCAGTCCCACTGAAGTCCCGCGATCGAGGCGGCGGGGAGGAGAGAGGAGGAAAAAAAAAAAAAAAAGGGAGGAAAAAAGTAAGACGGCATTTTTCTCTTTCTTTCTTTGTTTGGAGTCTTGTCTGGAGGAGTTGCGTGTGTGAGCGAGCGAGGCAGCGGGTGGCAGTGGGTGCACGGGCTGCATGCTCCGTGTGCGATGGGCGTTCGTGATGAGCAAACCCCGCGCACAGCCCCATCGCTCCCCGGGGCATGCATTACCTGCACAGCCCCCCCGGGGATGTCAACTCCGCGGGCAATGCCTGCGTATGAGCATCCCGAAGCAATTCCTGTCCTTTATCCGTCTGCTGTGTATGCTGAGCGTGTGTACGTGAATAAATACATCTGCATCTGTCCGCGCTGTGTTGTAGCTGATGTGTGGTGTCTGCTTGCAGGATTTAGATTTTTGTGGATTTATATGGGATTAGCCAAAAACAAATTCTCTTTGTTTTAGGTGAGAATAATCAGCAAATAGTCAAAATTCATCAAGATATGAGTGCTAGTGAAGATGTGTGTATTCACTCAGGTGTATTCACATCACTTACACTGACACACAGTTCCACATAACACACGTTAATGTACTTCCCAGCTAAATCACACGTTAGCTCTTTGCTGGATTTCAGGACGAAGCGTGCACTTGTATGAGTGTTCCCGTGTATGAATACATATGTGATGAGTTTTCTGTCTTACTCGGGTACCCCACATGCGAGGTGGGGGTGTCTGTGTAGCACTGGGTATGTCTGTGTGCGTGCAAACACTTTTGCATTGTTTGTAACGTGGATGAAATCCGTGCATCAGCCCCTATTGCAGGCAAAGGGAAACTCTGCTGGGTGCAGAAGGGGATTTTTCTTTCTGATGAGTGTGAACTGAAGGGTGAAGAGCAGATTTTTGCTAAATATCCTTGAATCCTGTAAGGAAACAGCACGGGGTGCCGGTGTGGTCGGCAGAGCTGGGCGTGCTGGTGGAACCGCGTTTGAGCAATCCTTCCTCCGGCTGCAAACTTGCAGCTCCGACACCGGTGCTGGTACTGGGCAGAGCGGAGAGGGAGGCTCTCCGGGTTCTCTCCGATGAGGTAATCCCAAAGGAAGATAAGGGAAGTGGTGCATGTATTAACCTGAAGGGTGATGTCAGCGAGGGGAAAGGAAATTAATTACTTGGAGATAGGAATTGCCTTGATCCGAGTGTCATTTAATTCCTGCCGTTATTTCCGATGTGCTGGGGTACTGAGACCAAAGGGGCTCTGGCGATGGGGTCCAGAGGGCTGGCGGGGTCTGGGGAGACCAGATGGTTCCCTAATGGCTCGTGCAGTGATTTGGGTGCCGGCGTACAGAGACTGCGTGTGTGTGTGTCTGGACTGCGATAGCCCATTAGGGAGAATAATAATTTTTCTCTGCTGGAAGCTTCAGTGACAGTGAGGAGAGGGGGAGGGCAGCAGATCCCCCTAAGCCACCCTCCAAGGAGTGGGCTGAGGGTGCCCGGAGGGACCCAAGGGATGTCCCTTCCTGGGTTTTGCAGACATCTGTGTGTCCCCAGGGAGCGGTGGCAGAGCTTCAGCAGCAGGGATGGGTGGGACCAGGGTTGGGACAGCTCCAGGGAGGGAGAACAGGCTCCGGTATGGGCTTGGGGCACCTTCACACTGCCTTGTGGGTCTTCCCATGGGGTTTGTCCTCCCCCCAAATGTGGCTGTCCCTTGGGAGGGAGCGGTGGGACCCTGGTGCCCTGTTCAGCGGGGTGAGCAATGGAGAAAAGGTCTCCAAAGTGGAAAAGAGACACTTTCCCCACCAGAATTTCTCCTCGTGCTAATAGGTGTCACATTGTGTCACGGGTTCCCGATGACTTGTCAGCAGAACGTGAGAAATCACAGGTAACTGCGAACAACAGGGCCAGCAGCAGCCGAAACACAAATATCTCACGTCTGCATCACCTTGGACCTGACACGGAGGATGCACCCACGCTGCTCTCCAAACCCTGCCACCCAAGCTGTACAAACCTGCCCCTGGGCTTGGATGCCACCGTCCCCTCTCCATGGGCTGTCTCATTCCAGTCCCACTTTTCCTCCTCCCAGGCACACTGCCTGTTGCACTGAGCTGCTGATGCCGGCAGAAGGGAGCCCATGAGGGTGTGAATAGCTGCGTGAGGTTTAACCACCCTTCTGCCTCGCACACGCACAGGTGCACAATGGCAGCTCCCGTGTGGGCAGGTCATCAGCCCATCCCGTTTCCATCCCAGTCGCCCCAGCTCTGCCTGATCCTCTCCAGCCAGCAATGGGGAGCATCAGTGGGGGCACGTGGGGAGGGTCACCCCAGCCCCATGGCTCTGCCAGCATCCCTGCCTTCACCTGCCGCCTCTCCTCACCCCACTGTCCCCAGTCGTGCATCCAGAGGGGAATTCCCAGCGGGAAGCACTCCAGTGTCCCGTGTTGCAGCTGGCCGGGGTTGCACAGGACAGCTTGGATCGGGGTACCGACAGGAATCCTGCATCGCGTGCCCAGGTTAAGTCGGGGTCTCTGGGGTGGCCAGTGCAGCCGCTGGGCAGGAGGAAGGAGCACAGCGCGGGGTAGTGGTGTTTGTAACGGGGGTTGTGATTTCTCTTGTGCCAGTGCAAATCCCCCGTGCCAGGGGGGAAAAGGAGCTGTCAGCGGATTCAGCCCCAATTTATGATGGGGGGAGATGGGCTGATCTCTTTTCTTCCCAAGCTTGTGCCCAGGGTGATGCCACTGGAGTCACCTCAGGCAGGTTTGAGCCCAGGGTAGTGGCTCCCCAGGGGACTCGAAGGGGGTGGAGGTGATGGTTATCCTGCCCTTGCTTTCTACCTCTGGACAAAGTGCCCCCATACCCCTGCAGAGCTCTTTCCTCACCTTCCCCCTCTAATTACTCCTCCTCTTTGTTCCCCCTGCTCTGGTCACTCCCTATTGCTGACCTGTCCCCTTCAGCCCTGCGGTTTCCCTCTCCCCCCATTGCCAAGTCCAAGTTGCTGGGGGTCCCAGGGGAGCAGCTCTCGCCCTCCCCACACACCTCGGAGCCAGGGACCAGCCCCCACCCAGGGGGATGCTCAGACAGCCGCCTGCAGCCCTCTCAGACCATCGCTCATCAGCCCTGTGCTCCTCCGGCAAATCCAGACAAATTCCCCCCCCCGGCTGCTGCAGCGTCTCCTGCCTCGCAGCCCAGACTTAATTACAGCTGGGGCTGCGGGAGCTGAAATATCTGTGACCGGGAATGTGCTGAAAGGCCCGGGAGGATCTTGTTAGCGAGTGACTTACCTGGATTCCCGAGCTGTGTTTTGCCCTCTCTTAATGGGCTGGTGGCAAATTGCTGGCGAGTTTGCAGGAGCACATCTGGGTCATTATCTCGCCCTTTCCCTGTCTCATCTCTCATCCCTCCACCCTGATGAAAAGCCGGAGGACACGGCAAAGCTCCACGGCGTGTGGTGGGGCTGAGCAGGGCAGAGCTTGGGGTTCGGCAGGATCATAGGGGCTGTGACCCAGCATACACACCTGACGGTCTTGGGGTCCTGGGGCCAGATGTGTCCCTCCAACGGCAGCGTGGTTCAGGTGCAGGACCTCTGCTGAGGACCGGTGTGCTGGTTTGCAGGGCACATAAGCACCGAGGGGTCACATCAAAATGGATTTATTCTGAATTTTTTTCAAAAAGCTGAGAAACAAAATCATCTAGGGTTGGAGAACATTTGGTTTCACCTGGAGAAAAACCTTTCATTACATTTCCAGTCACCTAAAATAAATATTTTTGGTCGGAGCAAAGGAGAGCTGGCAGTGGCTGTTCTCGATGGCAAAGTGGGAAGGAAAGGTTGCAACTTCTCAGAGCTGGTTTTGTACCCAAAACCGACTGGTACAAACTAACTGGGTTTGCAAAATATTCCTCTTGGCTCAAACACGCCTGTTCCAGCAAGAACATTTCTGTTCACCAAAGCAACCTCAGGCACCTATGGAAAAAACAGTCTTTTGGGAGCCCGCTGCCAGGCTGAGCCGTGCCGGGTAGCCCAGCTCCGCACCCCCGGGACCCCAGCACCTTGCCAGCACCAGCTTTCCCGCACGTGTCCCTGAGTCAGGGAAAGCCAGGTCCTGGAGCACTGGTACCTGCTGGAAAACATGTCTCGGAGGCTGCTGGGGTGTCAGGGAGAGGCTGCAGGAGCAGATTCTGCTGTTTCGGGGAGGGGTGGGCTGAGCATCCCTGTGGGCATAAAGCAAAGTGCAAAAGCAGCCAGAAAAGGAAAAGGGGGGTTCTTTTCTCTCCTTAAAACAAACCAGAGCGGTTCTATGCTGTACTCTGTGGTTTGGAAGGAGTGTGTGATTGCACGTGCACCAGCAACATGAGGACTATTTTGGCCCTTTGTGGGTCTGTGGGTTTTCTGTGGCTGCTGGAGCATCCTGCGAAGGGAACCTGGGCTCTGTCTGCTCTCTCCTCCGTGCAACGCTGCAGCACTCAGAGCAGCGGCTGTGCATGGGCTGCGATGCTGCGATGGCTGTTATTGCTGCAAGCGTGGATTTGTTGGACATATCTCTCCGGTGTGTTGTGATAAGGGTGCTGCAGACAGTGTGGTCTTGTTGTCAGACGCCTGCTTTCGGGGCAGCAGCCCTGCGTTGCTTTCCTGAGCTCACCACTGAGGATGCACTGCGTGGTCCAGGGTGTCCCTCAGCTCACCTGGACCCCCTCCACCCCCCTGTTTTATTGCCTGGAGGAGTTGGGGGATTTATGTAGCATCCTGGAAAGATTTGGGTTGTATCTGCTTTCTTAAAGCAGCTATCAATACAAAATCAGGTGATGAGAAGCCTGATTAAAATCCATAAATAACCCCGGTATTACCCTATCCATGGGATGTACGAGTGACAGACGGCGTGAGCCTTTGGCTGTACCGAGCACTGATACAACAAATGCGTTTGAGCCTCCTCTTCCCCGAGTAGATGTTGCTATAAAGCCAGAAAGTCCAACCGTAACGACTTGGAGGACAAGGCAATGCATGCTGAAGGCTGGGAAATGACATTGTTACAATGACAAATATTCTCCAAATACCCAATTCATGATCCTGGGTGCCTTATAAATGTGATTAGTAGATCTAATCTTGCTGTGCTGGAGCCAGTTGTCAAGACAGCTTGAAAATGGATCGTTGCCCAACTCTGACTTCAACTGCTCCCCGAGTTCTAATAGTTAAAGGTTAAAAACTGAAGAAAAGTTGGGTCCTGCATGCCCTGCCCTGGGGCACGAGCTGGCCTGGAGCTGGGGAGAGAGGGGCTGGGGAAGGGGGGATGGCAGAAGAACTCCTAAAAGAAAGGCTGATTGCACCGTCTTGGCATGCAACTAGTATGGGTCTTGGTGGAAAACAGAATCCTTTAGGTGTACCCAGGTTGGCCGGTCTCTGTTCTTGGGTATCCATCCATCTGTCCATCCATCCATCCATCCATCCATCCATCCATCCGTCCATCCATCTGTTCTGTTTCAGTTGTCGGGTGTGTATTCTCTCCACCTTGCACCAGGGATGGAGGCAGCCTCGGTGCCTGTCTCAGCTCTACCCACACCTGAGCCGTGGGCAGGGAGCTGGGGAAGGAGGGGACGAGCCCTGGGAGAAGGCGAAGCCGCGCTAAGAGCCCTTGGTTGCAGGGAGGATTCTTCTCGGGCTGTAATTTTGGGGACGCTCGCTTTGGGTACCGTCACACGGGCACCCCGGGGGGTCTGCTGCTCCAAAGGCAATGCCCCCACATGCCTCTCCGAGTGCCGGTGGGAGCTGCCAGGCGTGGGGGGTTTTCTGCAAACCAGCTGGGAAGGCAGGGGAATAAGATTTCCAAAAGCACTCCAGTGCTTTGGGGGGACTGGGATGGTTTCCAGGCAGGTTGTCACAGCATCCCAGTGCCCCCCGGGACTGGCAAACCCAGGCTGAGCCCACAGTACCCCTGGCTTCCCAGGGAGCGCAGCAGGTCGCTTGCTGAAGGCAGCAAAGGACTTTTTAGAGCACCGCTGCAGTACTGTGGGTCTCTAAGGTTCGTTTAATGCCTTTACCCAGGATTTTCCGGGGGATCCCAATGGGGACGTGTTCTCAGAACAAGCTGGTGCTGCTCAAGCTTTTTCACTTTTGGGGCATCCTGGGTGGGGCGAAGGCTGCGGGGACATCGTGGGAGAGTCCCCAGACTCCCGCCTGCCTTCCCCAAACCTGCCCGAACGGCCCCCACCTCCGGCAAAGCAGCGCCTGGGACAAACAGCACGGGGGAGGCTTTGAGTGTATCCAAGATACAGCGGATTTGGGCACCCTGTCAAATGTTCTCATTGTCTGACCCTTGTCCAGACGCCAATAAAACCCTTTGGGAAATTCCCCCCTCCACCCAGCACCACCGGCTTTAATTACAGAGGAGGAATGCGAGGCGCAGAGCCCTGCTCCTCCCGGCTCTACGCTCGGCTGAGCGCTGGGCACCCGCACGCATCCCCCAAAGTTTGGGGTCTGGGATGGTGGCGGGGTTGGGGGACGCAGGGGGGAGGCAGAAGGGAAGGACAGCAGCAGAGCTGGGCACTGGGTACCCCTGCCCGGTGCTGGTGGGATGCTTTCCAAACCTGGGGTGATGAGTGGGGGCTTGTCCCCCCCGTCCCACTCTGGCAGCAGTACCCGAGCAGCAGGACATGAGTAATATACATCCCACCGGGGGAGTTAGATCAAAGGCAGTGAAGTAGATACAAGAGGTTTCTGCTTCACAGACCAGAGAGGCTGCAGTTCAATAGCGCCTTTGTTACCGGCTCTCCGGAGCTGGGGATGGAGAAATACCTGACCCCCCGCTCCCCCCCCGGGTCCCGGACCCTTGGTGCACAACCATCTCAAGTATGCGACCGCGCAGCCGAGGCTCGCTGGGGACGTGGGGACGGGGCGCTGGGGACGGCAGCGGGAACAGCCACCAAGGGAGGGGTGGGGGCTTCAAAAATGAGCCCCCGCGGAGCTGGTTTGGGCTCGGAAGCAGCAGGGACGGCCATCACGGGCAGCATCCCTGAGTGTCTGTGCGGCACCTGGGTTTTGCTGCGGGGCGGCCAGGATGGCGCAGGGAGGAGAGGACGGTGCGGGCGATGCCACGCTGCCATCCCAAAGCTGGTGCCTGCTGGCGTGCTGCCCTTCCTGCGGAGAGGATGCTGCGCTGCCAAAGGTGAGGTCAGCCGCGCTCGGCCGGCGGCTCCGGGCTGTCCTGGGGTCCCTGCGGTGTGGTGAGGGGCTGGCGGCTCTCGGATGGGCACGAGAGCAGCCTGGCACCAGAGCCGCCTGGCATCAGGTGCAGCCCCCTTGGGAAGGTCCTGGGTGCCTGAGCAGAGCCGTGGGGCTGCACCCCAAAGAGCCATGAGGTCTGGAGGGACAGTTTACCCCTCAATGGTGACATTGGGGCTGTCTCCATAACAAACCCATGGGACCAGGGGGTGGGTTGGTGTGGAGCTGGGGGGGCACAGACCCATGCAGGGCTCCGGGCGTGCACCCAGCACCCACGGGCACGTGCCAGGGTGTTTGCTGGTGGATCTCCCCAGTGCAATGCCTGCACCCAAGGGTGTAACACCGGGGCCAAATGATGCTCCTGCAGGGCTGCCCACGGGTGCACTGTCCTGGGAACACAGAGCGAAGGGGCTGGGAAGGGACCGTGGCTGTGTCTGATGGTGGGGGACGTGGTGGCCTTTTTCTTTGCCATTCATATGTGGGAGTTAAAAGAGGAAAGCCCTTGGGAAAAAAACAGTTCAGAGCTACCCGTGTGCTTCAGAAGTTTGGTTTGTAGGTCAAAGTCACGTTCACTGCTATTACGAGCTGCAGGGTGCAAAATCCCTCCTCATTCCAAACCTGCTTGCTGTATAGTTTTAGAGACATTGAATTTCCCAAGGATTCTTGGTAAGGCAACAAGAAAGGGAGTTTCCTAGACTGAATAGCAGAGCTGACCTCATCGGCTCCCAGCAATTAGCCGCCACTGTTGCTGAACAAGGCGGCTTCCTGGCAGGGGAAGAGAATAAAGGCAGAGGCTGGTGCTTTCCCAGGGACAGCCTGGGCAGTTCTGGTGCCACCGGAGGAGCTCCCCCAGGTGTGGGGAGGTGCAGAGGCTTTTGCTAAAGAGTAAGGTCTGTGTCCAGCTCTCAGAGGAGCTGCGGGAGCAGCTGCTCCCCGTGAAATGCGTCCCCATGTCCTGAGATGCCTCTTTTGTGGGTATGGAGATGGGGGCTCCCCGAAAAGGCAGCAGGGGAAGGCAGCAGCGGGGGGAGCGAGCGGGAGGCGGATTTGCAGCCAGATCTTTCTTTAGCCCTTTGTCTCAGCCGACAAAGACGGGTCTGTTGGATGCACCTCTCGCTGCTGAGCATCCGCCGCCTCGGCAGCCAGGTGAGCCGCGGGGCAGCGGGGCCACGGGGAGGTTTTCTGCTCCCAGTTCTGCCACTGAGCAACTCTGTGACTGTGGGCAAGTGCCACCGTGGCCCGGAGGGGCAGATTTCCATAGCTACAGGACAGGGTACAGCTATACCCCAAGGTGAGCATCTTCCCCCCTTGTTTGCAAAAGAGATTTACCCTGGGGGCTCCTGGGCTGCTGCAAGGGAAGTGGGGCTGGACGGCAAGGGCTGCCTGGTGTCCAGCTGTAAATATGTGCAATATAAAAAGACGTGATGGGGAATAGCATCGCAGTGATGGAGACAAGGTGAAGCCGTGGCCAGGACACTGGGAAAGTGAAAATAAACCATTTCACTGCCTGCTCCCTGAGCACGCTGCCATTGATTCAGGCTGTGGCATCTTGTCTTTTAACCATCATCTCTGCTGCAAGAGCCTTGTCCCTGCAATCACAGCTTATTACAGCGTTCAGAGCAGACAAGGCAGGGCACTGGGTCGTCCTCCCAGGGTCGGGCCACTGCGCTGGCAGGTTACTGCTGCAGGGACAGAGGTGGCAGGTTTGGCTCTCTGCTTCCTGACCCAGCAGAAACCAGCCTGCGATGCCGTGGTGCTGGGGGCTGTTTTGCACGGGAGGTTCCCCTATTTTTGTAGGGCCGAGCTGGGGGGGCTGTGGTCCCCATCTGGAGAGGGAGTGGGTTGTGCTCCCAGCTGTGCACGGGGAGGGAGGACAACTGGGATGGAGGGATTACTTTGGGTTTTTTCCCCTCCTTTCCCTCTTTCCTTTTCTTTCCCCAAAGACTGCTGGCTTATCCTGGGTAAGCCCTCTGCTGTGGTCTATGGCTTTTTATTCCTATGTGATTGCTTTTCCTAACTCATGTAGGGCGAAAAGCCATGGGCTACGCAGGGGAGGGACTCCACCTTCCAGGCACCTCTGCAAACCGCACGGACTCCTGATCCCTTTTTAATCACCCATATTTATTTGGTAACAAATAACAAGTGAAAAGGGGCATTGAAGCCTTGCAGGGCCTTAGAGGTTTAGCAAGACGGATGGGGCAGGGGGTGGTGAGCAGAGGGAGAGACAAAAGGGAGACGGGGATGGCGGGGGGCACGGCCTTTCAGGCGCCGTCGTCCCCATTCAGAGCTGAAAGGGCGCTCAGCGGTGCCGGGTGCTGGCGACGGGGGCTGCGAGGGCGGCGGGAGCGGCTTTTATTGGCAGCGAGCTTTTCTCACACGGTTCAAAGCATCCCCACCTGCAGCCCCGCAGAACAAAAGCATCAGACGGAGACCAAGGGCATGTCCAAGGGCCACGGCTGCTGCCTAACCCAGCACCGAAACGGCTGCCAGGTGATGGCAGGAGCCCTTTCTGCTGTTGTTGGCTCTCCTTGGCTTGCAGGGGGCTGAGAAAACCCCTCGCACTTCCAGCCCCATGTCCCCACCACACCGTGCCCCTTCCAGGGGTGCTGCAGACCCAGCGGGTTGTGCAGAGCCTGGAGCCGCCCAGTCGGCACCAGGCAGGATCCGTCCCCGCAGCACCTGTAAGGGCATGGCCAGCCCTGTGCCATGGGGACATCGGAGGGGAGGCGGTGGCAGGGAGTGTGTGAGGAGGACAGGTAGAATTACACAGCGGGACTTGGCAAATTTGCACTTTTTAAACATGCAAAGGCAATGTCTGCGAGCATGGCAGCCTGCAGAGCTGGGATGGATGGGGTGGGAGGGGAGGGTGCTGCTGCAGACCCCACTGTGTAGACCCCATTATCCCAGACCCCATCCCTGCAGACCCCATCACCCCAGTCCCCAACCATCCCAGACCGCATCATCCCAGTCCCCAACCACCCCAGATCCCATCACCCCAGATCCCATCACCCCAGACCCCACCACTGCAGACCCCAAAACCTCCATCAGCACCCAGACAATGTCCGGGGGTAACAAACCACCCTCACCAAGCAGGAAGCGAGCAATTTCTCTATTTTTTTTTTTTTCTTCTCACTTCCTGAGCTTTGAGTCATTAGGTGTCAGGCTTTCAAGTTGATTTCACCAGCCTGGAATGCATCTTTAAAAATAATAGTCATTGAAAAAAATGAAAGCTGAGATTCAGCTGTAATCCCATGACTCAAGGAGGTGTGGAAGGAAGAAAATCATGAAATCCCATGAGCTCCAACAATGAAAGCATGAGAGCTGGCAAGACTTTGGCACATAAATCATCAAAACTAAACACCATCGCTCAAAATGAAAGGAATTAAGCCAATCTCACCAGGCTGTTTTAATTATTTTTTAATGAGGATTTGCTCATTCAGAAAATTCACCCATGACAATGGCAGCCCCGAGCCATTGACGCTGAGCAGGGCCCGTCTCCGCGGCGGACACGCATGGCTTGGCCCCGCCGCTCCCACCCCAGGGCTGCTCTGGACCCGGCGCAAGGCCAGAGATGGGGAGCCCAGAGCGAGGGTGCCGTTAACCACCAAGAAGGGGAGAGCAGGGCAAATTACCCAAAAATACACCACAGGTCCCATTTTTGCCATTTGCTTTGTTACAACCCAAAATGTTGCGTTGGGGAAATAATGAGCAACATCCTCTCTGGATGGTCCCAGGGAATTTGTAGATCCCTGAGCCCCCCAGCAAAGCCCCTGCCATCATCACAAGCACTCCTGCAAGCACTGGGAGCAGGGATGCTGGTGCGGGGGCACAGACCCCATCCCCGAGTGGGAATCGAGAGAGCCTGCGGAGGGATGTGAACACCCTCGCTGGCACAGCAGCAGCCCCCGTGAATATTTTGGTGGCTGTTGGGCAAAGCAGCTGGGAGCAGGGTTATCGGCAGCCTGTCTGCACTACGCTGCTGAGACACTCCACCCCTGAGACCTGCTCTCGCTACCCTTCATGCTATTGATTTGTTCTGCCAGCAAGGCAGGCGTTAAGCAGGAAAGAAACGGAGGGAGCACGACCAAGCGTGTTTCTGCGGTTCCAGAGCAGCCGGGATGGGAGGAAACCGAGCGGGGACGTTGGTCAGGGTGTCTGGTGGTCAGGAGCCATGGCTGGTGACTTTTTTGCCAAATCTTTTTCTCGCCTTTGTTTGTCCAGCCCCGGTACCCCCTGGCAAGGCACAAGGGCTCCAGCAGCGAGATTTGACTCGTGGTTTTCAGTCTGTTTGATCCCCAGGGAACACCTGAGCGAGGCTTGCAGGAGGCAAGGGGGGAGACACGCACGGGACAAGGGTTTCGACGAAAGCCCTGCCTGCAGAAGGCATTGGCAAGGACCCCTGGAAAAGGTCCAAGGCGAAGAGGAGATGCTGCCAGCGCCAGGTGAGCTCTGGGCTTGCCTGGCATCCCCCCCCAGCAGCAGCTCCAGCCACCTTTCCATCAGCTCAGCCTCTGCCCGTGGCGGCGCGGCTGCGATTGCTGCCCACGGCCAGCGCTGGGCAAAGCAAAACCCTCATCTGCTGTGCTTATAAAACATTCATGGCATGAAATAAAAAGGCAGATCAGGCTGGCACTTTCAAAGCATCTTAAAAAATGGAGACACACACACCTATTTTTAAAGAGGCAACGATCAAAATCCCATCCCTGGCCAGAGAAATGAGCTCGAGGAAGAGCCGCTGCAAAGATGCTCCTGGGCAGCTCCATCTCCAAAAGTGCCTGGGACAGGGAGATGCTGGAACAGTCAGACCCCCCCCAGCCATCTACAGTCCTTCCTGAGCCCCAGGGAGTGAATGTGCAGAGCAGGACAAGCCACTAATTACAGATAATAACTGCCAGGTATGAGTGAAGCATCCACCATCCCCGGCTTCCTCCAGGAGCTGGGCGTGGAGCTCCTGGATCCCAGAGCTGCCGGTGGGAGAGGCACAGGCTTGTCCTCTGCAGGGAGGGGAAATCGCAGCCGCATGCCCTGACACAGAGCCCCCCGCGCTGTGCTGGATCGGCCCCTGGACATCCCTCGTGGCAGCAGCCGAGATTTGGGCTTCAGGCATGTGAGAGCCACCAGCTTGGGCAAGAGCAGGAGCAGCACCAGCTTCTTGCTGGGTCGCCCGGCCCCATGGATGCAGGTCCCAGGAGATAACCCAGGGAGAGAATGCCAGTTATTAACATTTTAATTACAGCCAGATGATAATGAACAGAAAAGCCTGGGTGTTTTAATCAAAGCTGTGACGGCCCCTGGGAGGGTGGGTGCACCCATGGGGCCATGGCACCGGGAGCGCCTATGGAGGGGATGATGCTCAGCAGGAGCTTGGGGAGATTTGAAAGCTCAGTCCTTGCACAGGATGCTCACAGCAAGATCGGGGCGTTAAAAATCACGCTGGAGCCCACATCTCCAACAGGCAGAGCCACGGGCTGTGTGGGCACGGGTGGGTCTGTGCTTGGTGTGAACGGCTTCTCCAGGGTTTGGTCTGTGCCTGGCTCAGTGATATTATCGCTGGGTATTTACCCGCCCTTTGCATCAGAGGGTTCAGTTCCTCGAGTGCTGATCCCATGCAAAATCCAGGTCACTGGGCTGCACCAGCGCTTCGGAGAAAACCTGCCCCCGGTTAGCTGGCGGAGAGCGGGGGGAGGTTTGCACCGACAGTTCACCAACGGGACAAAAAGAGACAAATCCGGGACTTGCCGGGAATTATTGATTCAGCTCTGCTCTCGGCAGGGAATTATGGATGCGGCAGTTGTGCCACAGAGCACCTTCCTCCTCCCGTCTGCTTGGAAATGGGTTATTTAGTAAGTGGTGGGGCCACCGGTGCTGAGTCAGCCCAGAGCTAATGAACACCCTGGCTGCCCATTTGAAATTTATTGCACCTATTAATTACAACCATTAGCTGCAGCCAGTGAAATTTTTATAATGAGGACCCTTGCGACTTTGCCTTCCTAGCAGCAAATTAACTGTGTGGGGGGAAGAATCAATGGGATCAGCATACTTTACAGAAGCGATGTTTTAATTAGCGGTTCTCTGCAAACATGCCAAGCAACAGCCTCTCCGTTCATTATCTCTCCTTAAGGGGATGGTGCTTCTTTTCAGGTTAGTTTTATCCCGTTCTCGTCTCCTCTGTTGTTGGGTTTCTAATGCACGGCTGCTCATTATAGAAACTCCTTTGAAGTCGGTTTTATCTTAGGTCTGGTTGTAAGCAGTGAGATGTCCAAGGTTTGTGGTGGGGGGAAAAAAAAACGAACAACCCTAGGAAATAATGGTTTTGAAAGCTTGGCTGAAAAACAGCTAAATTGGATGGATCCTGTGGCTGTGAGGAGGAGGGGTCCAGGGAGTGTGGGAAAGGGGCTGTGTCCCCTCAGGGACAGGCTGCCCGGGCAGCGGGACATGGGGATGCTTAAAAAAGAGAGGACCAGAAGTCCCAGGCAAGGATCCCTCCATGCAGGGAGCATCTGCATCGCACAGAGCTGCCAGGCTTCGGAAGAAAGTCACCACAAGTCCTGTGGGCCCAGTGCTGCAGCCCCGGGCACTTCTCCGGAGACTTTTCCGAGGGTGCCTGGTGTGCTCAGCAAATTATAGAAAACCAGGTTGGTGATCCCCAAACCATCCATCACTCCTTGGCTGTAGAGCCGGATGGACTAGCTATCATGAAAGGCAGATGAAATGAAATTTCTGGGAACTTTTCTACATTTCATTACAAATTATTTCATTCCAGTCGGTTCCCTGCAAAAATGTGGGACCAATTTCCATTGCAAATGATCTCATTTCCCAGGAAAAAAAAAAAAAAGCAACGTGCTGGCGGCAAAAGGCAGCTTTGAAATTCAGGGTTTAAAATGCAAAACTTAATGTTGTTTTTTTCCAATCAAGGAGCTAAAAGTTAATTCAACAGCAATTCTCAGAAATAGAAAAGCTGGGGCAGAGTAAGAAAATCAACTGAAATGAAAGCTCCGGGTGCCTGAGCATCTCTTCCCTGGGTCCCGCGGCCACTGGTGTCACCCAGCAGCCCCAGCCCGTCCCTGCAGCAAGGATGTGCTGAGCCCTGCCTGCACCCCTGCCTGCACCCCTGCCTGCGCCCAGGGCTCTCCCTGCCCAGGACCTCGGCTGCCGGCCGTGCTGCCCAGCAAAGCCCAGGAAAATGGGTAATTGCTGGGCTACGGGATAGACTCTGGCCAGCTGCTTCAGAAAGAGATTTTTTAGGGCTCGGCGAAAGTGACATTATTAAAGTGAGCATGCTGATTTCAGACAGCTCCCAATTCATCACTGTGACAGTGACAAACACGGCCCGGGGTTATGCAGTTGACTAAAGAGAATTCTCTAGCTTTACATTTTTAATGCTCCTCGCATTTTCTCTGCTGCAGTGGAGTTTTCATCCAAAGGATCTTCTCCCTTGAATAGAAAGGGCAGCACGGGTCTGTGAAGCATGCCCAGCCCTTGCAAATCAGGCAGGGCTTCTGTCATCGCTGCCCAAGCCAGTTCATTTATTTTTTAATTATTCCTTGCTCCTTCAGGATCCTTTTTCTACCTTTTCAAGAAGAACAGGAGCGTCAGCCTCAGCTGGGCTGCCTCTATTCTCCGGGGCTCATTCATCATTGTCTGCTGCCTGAATGGGAGGCAGAGGGTCAGCCTGAAAAGCCCCCGTGTTACAAGCCCCTCAAAATATATCAATAGCTCCCTAATGGACGCTGGGCTCCCAGCCGGACCGCCCAGGCTCTTGGGGAGGCTTTGTGTCTGCAAGGGGTGACGGGTGGTCTGGGTACGGGGAGGACATGGGGTGGCATGGGGCAGCAGGGACGGGCACCCCCAGGCTGCCTGGGAGGTCCAGCACAGCTGATACGGAGAGTATCAAACAGCGGGACCCGTGCTGGGGGGGAGGCTGGGGGCTCTGCACGGGCGAGGTTGGGTGTTCGCTGAATCTGGGTCTGGCAGTGCCGGATCAGACCCATCGTGCCAAACTGGCGTGCTGGTTCCCAGAGATATCTCCCTTCCCACTGTCCCTTCCCAGGTTCCCAGGCAGTGGGTTTGCTCTGCTCCAGCTGAAGTGATGCAAAGCTGGGAAGGCACAGGGGCTGGGAGGTGAGCGGCCCCCCACCCCGGTGGGCTGGCCCCCGCGCAGCCACTCCGCACCAGCCCTTCCCTCCCAAATCCCATTCTCAGGCTGGTAACAAAAAGCAGCAGCACAAAGAGAGACGCGGAGACCTGCCGCTGCGCTGAGAAGCCTTTCAGAACGGGAGACTCATTAAAGAGCCTGTTGTCATTATTTGTGAGCTCCAGAGGTAGCCTGATTTAATTTGGGAGCTACTAGACAGGTACCCAGATGGCTGGGGAGGGGGAGCAGAGGCAGAAATGAATTAAATGGGATGCCTCTTGCTGCTGCCGTTCGCTTTGTGCTGCAGCTGGGCCCCTTGGAAAGGGGGAAAATGGGGAGGCAGGGATGTGGCATCACCCCCCTGCAACATCACCGCTGATGAAGAGCGTGTAGAGATGGGCGGCCATGGGCCCCACCTGCTTTGGCTTTTTTCCCTGTGGTTAATTTTCTCCCAGCTGTCCCTGCTGTGAATTAGGGCTGCTCCAATCTCTGCCTGGGCTGTGGGCTGTAGGCAGTGGGCTGGGGGCTCTCAGCAGTGCCCGGCTGTCGGGGGGGGGGGTCACTCTTTGCTCACTACTGTTGGTGGCTGTGAACCTTGGGAGGTGACAGTGCCTCATACACTGAGATTCCCACTTGATCCTTGGGTAGCTTGAGCATTGTACCCATTTCACAGATGGGTAAACTGAGGCCCAAGATGTTCCCTGTCCACACTGGCGCTGATGGGGAACAAACGTTGAGTCGAGGCTCTGCAGTGAGCCCCAGGTGGTGACTGTGCTGTGGGTGCTGCGGTCCCTCTGCTCTTCGCATGGCTGGAGGATGGCACCGTCGTGGTGGTGAGGATGTGACTTGCTGGCTGATGCGGTGCCACGTGGGCTGGGCATGGCTCCCTTCGGGCACCGGCAATGCCTCTTCTGGGGCAGAGTTAGAGCTGGTCATCTGCAAACTGTACAAAAGCTAAAAATTAACATAGGGAGAAAATGAAGGGTTTGCTTCAGATAGTATTTTTTGTGAGTATTTGTTATTTATTTTAAAGAAAAACAGCCTTTCATTTGCATAATTACATTTTGCAGCTGTTGGGCCATACTGTGGGCTGTGCTTTGGGGCATTATTTTATCTGTTGCAAACGGACACAAAGCGAGTGAACTCTGCTCTCAGCTGTGCCTCATTGTGCTGTGGCTGCCGCTGCCTCTGCGCCGGGTGCTCCCAGGGCACCCACCTCCCGGCCCCCCGAATATGCATTAGGTGCCGCAAGCTGTCCCCTGACTGTCCGATTGTTCGCTGCTTTTGAGAGGGGCTGGGGGGGGGGGTTAATCTCCTCCTTTTTTGCTGGGTGGGGAATTTGGGAGTGCATGGCTGGGGGCCTCGGATGCGGGGAGGGAAGGGGAATAGGGAGATATGTGCAGGTGCAGGATGATGTTCCAGTTTTGCAATTTTGGGGATCTGCCCTGTGCCCTCCGTCCTGCCCGTGCACCCCCAGTGCATCTGCAGCAGCTGCCCTGACTCCTGTCCCTGTCCCCATCCAGGTCTCTTGGGGCTGTTCCTGAGCCTCTCCTGCTCCAGGTGATGCCCCAGTTCACCTTCGCTTGCTTCTGCGGGCTCCACGGCTTCTGCAAGATGAAGAGGAAGAAAGAAGAGGCCAGCGCAGAGCAAGAGACAGCGGTGTGAGCAGCAGCCTCCTGCACGTGCCCTGCTGAGATGTGCCTTGGGACCCCGTCCCCTTCCCATCGGTATGCCGGGGGCTGCTGGGGGGGATGTTTGCTTCCTCCTTTCTTCTGGCCTCTCCAAGGACCAGGTCCCCCCTGGGCATGCTGTCTTGGGGTGTCTCGTGGGGCTGGGGGCTGCTCGGCCGAGCTGATGCCCCTGGGATGGTGCTTGGCAGGGGAGGGGGAGCTGGGGGCTGAGCAATGGTTCTGCTCACTGACAGCAGCAGCAGGCTGGGGGAGGGCGTGGAGGGAGCTGGTTAATCTGCTCCGACACACTTATCCTGCAGCTTGGCTCATTTTTTTTCCCTTCTCTCTTCCCAGATACTTTTGTGGCCAGAGGAGAGCTGAAGCACAGGAATGACCTTGCTGGGAGGCAGAAGCAGATGCTGCGGACGTTATCCAGGTGCTGCAGCAATCCTGCCTGGACCCCCAGCCCAGCCGGGCGCTGAGCCCTCGGTACCCGAGCAGCCGGTGTCAGAGGGACCCTGCATCCCAGCGGGGTAGAGATTTCCCTCCTGAGCCAGCCAACCTGCCCTTGCTCCAGCCAGCCTCAGCAGACAGCCCTGGAGGGGTCTGCAAAAGCCAGGGACAGACCTTGTCCTTCCCGGAGTGACAGTGCCGGAGCGGCTGGCCCCTGGCTGGTGAGTTGTCCTGCTGCTGCAGAATGGGCTGAACGTAAAAACGAGCTGGCGCTGAAGCTGTACGGGAGCTCCTGTCATGCTGCGCCAGGGTCCCCCCAGGTTTGGGGACCACTGTCAGGGTCTCAGTGCCTGGTTCCCCATCCCTGAATGCACACAGAGCCCCCGCTGTGGGGAACGAGCACCCTTGGAGGACAAATCCTTCCCTGTGGTTTGCCCAATGCTCCCAGCCCAGCTCCGTGCCGGGCAAACAGAGCTGTACGTGCCGCTGACAGCTCCTCTTCACGGGAGATTTGTTGGCTCAGCCAACATCCAGAGCCAACACAGCTATTATTTTATTTTCGTATCCCAAGGATTTAGCACAAAAACCTGAGCCTGGCCAGGAGCGCCAATAACACGAGGTGCAGCTGAGGAGCTTTAAATCCTCTCTGCTGGGTTCCTGCTGTCCAGGCTGCGGTGGAAGCAGCTGACTGGGGTGGGATGTGCTGCTGGGAGCCGGGTGGGAGAGGGCAGCCAGCCGAGACCGCGCACCCCTGGTCCCTTTGTTTCAGAGCCCGGGGTTTGGAGGCTCGGGGCACTTTGCTTTTTCCCTTCTTTAAACCCAAACGATGTGAGCTGTGGGATCCAGCCCCCCGGGCGGTGTTCCCAGCCGGGTATTTCCTAGCTGGGCTCCAGTTTTCGGCATGGGAGGGGGCACAGGGTGGCACACGAGGTCCCCACTGAGGGGCCAGCCAGGACAGTGGTCCAGCTTCCCTGACACTTGTCACCATCGAGCTCAGCAGATTTCAGCCTGGCACCAGGTGGTTAGTGCCGGCTGTGACCCCTCCTCTGGGACCTCTGGGGCTGCATCAACCTTTTCCTAAAGCTTCACGGAGGAGCTCTTTGCTGAGGCACTGCGGGTGGCTGAGGTTAATGCTGAGACAGCCACGTTTTGGCTCGGTTGAAGGTGCCCGGGACGCAAGCTGGGTCCCTGCTAATGATGATCTGAGCAGGGATGACCCTTGTGACCACAGCGTGGAGGGCTCGGGTGGTTCTGGCAGCAGGGAGACCATCAAATGCGGAGATCTGGGGAAAATGATGGGTAGCTTCACTCAGTCAGGCTTTCCAGAAGCTAAATTATTGCTGTGGGGTGGAGGGGGGCCGGCCCGGTTCATTGCCATGTCACCTTCGCTGCTAAACCTCCTGGATTACAGATCCATCACGGTCTGGCAGTTACAGATGTGCAGCTAACAGCTGCCCTGAGCTCGCGTCTAGGGGATGAGGCTGGTGAGTGATGGGAGGGTGCTGCAGGGGCTCCCAGTTGTGCTGGGGCTGGTCTGGGATGGGCTGGGAGCTCTGGGGGAGGCACAAGGTGCTTGCACTGTGCTCCCGTTGTGTGTGCTGTGCATGTGTTGTGCACCGTGCACACACTATACATCGTGCACACGCCATGGGCATGCATCAGCTCGGTGCCCGTTCAGGTTTTCCCTGCGTCTCGAATATTCCTGTCTGCAGGGAGGGGTTCCCGAGGCAGGTGTTTAATGACTGTGGGGCGTACAGCTGAGACAGGCAGACACTCACCCACCCCCATGATGTGTGCGTTTGAGAACACAATAAAGGAACCAAGCGCGGTATGAATGTTAAAGCGCTCGAGCTATGGTTATTTTTAAAGAGAACTTCCCACCTCCCTGGATGGATGGAGCTCTCAAAGCGACAATATGTTTTCCACCATGGCTCCGAGCAAAATGGTTTGCTCCTGGATTGACCTCTATTGTGTTCAGAAATGGCTCGTGGTGCTTTTTGATTCCCCCGTCATAATGACTTGACCTCTAGATTTACGGCTGAAGGTCCTTTCATCTGCACATTGTTTCCCACCAGACTCCAGCCTGACGCTTTTCTGTAGCAAACCTGCCAAGAGCAGAGCCCCGCGCCGCTCACCCCTCCGAGCCGCCCAGCCGGCTTCCACTGACAATCTGCAGCGGGCAAGAGCAAATGGGTTTTTTTCTCTCTCTTTCCAGTGGCAGCATTTTAATAGGGCAGCGTCTGCTTCTGAGACAGCACAGGCTGGGAAGGTGACAGCTCGTGTCACAGTACAAACACTCTCCCTGTTTCTCTCCCCCCACGTTTGCACAACCCCTGGCATTTTTATAAACTAGGAGTTTGCTTCTTGTTCTGGATTTCTTCTTACCCTTGACTTGTCCACCCAGGTTCTGCTTCTCCGCTCCAGGAGCAATGGCACCAGAGTGATAACGAAGCAGATAAATCATATTAAGATCAGTGGCAATGAGCTATAAGTTGGAGTTGTCCATCCAGTGGTTTCCAATTATTTTTCCAAGGTTTTTCCATCCTCTGGAGAGAGGAAGGGAGGTGCAGGGACCCCCACAGCTGAGCAGGGAGCCCGAAGCTGAGGATGCAAAAATCACCCATGTGCTCACGTGGATCCTTGGGGAAAAGGGTGCAGCAGGAGTGTGCGACGTGTACGTTGTCCTGTTAGAGAGCTGGGTCAGCGTACAGCTGGGCTCTCTGCAGATCCCCCGCTACAACACGAGCCTTATCTGTACTGTGGGCTCCCAGGGTTTAGGGAGAGAGCCTCCACCTCCATCCCTCCTTGGGAAGAGGACAGCGGTGCTCCCAAAAGATGCATTTGTTCCCACCAGCACTAATCCTTCTTTAATCCTGTTACACTAAGGAAAGCATCCAACTGCCCTCGAAGCACATGGTGGGATGCACGGAGGAGGGAGGCTCCGCTCACCGTGGGCAGCAGCCGGTGCCTGCCCTGGCCAGGTCCCCAAAGGGGCTTTGGGGGGAATGTCCCACAGCTCAGCCCCTTCCCTTGTGCCCCGAGCTTTGCTTCCAGTGCCAAAGGGCTGGAGTGAAGCCAGCAGCAGCCAGCGACACCCCTGCACCAGCCCTGGGGATGGAGCGGTGACATCGTCTGAAACGAGCAGCTGCCTGTACCCAGGGCTCAGGGTCTGGAGCTGATGCTGGAGTGTCGGGAAAAATCCGTTTTAATGATCAAAATAACCAGAGCATCGCCTCAGGCTCTCTTCCAAGACAGGCAGTGTAGCCCCTTTGTAAATATTGGCTTACTTGGGAGGGAGGGAGCCTACAGATGTTTGCTTGCGTGACAATAGCCAGGATGGGGACCAAAACCTGGGTGTGCAGGCGTGGGGCACAGCCTCCATCCAGCCGGGCTGGTGATGGACGTGGTCCTGCCAGGGGAGCGTGCGCTGCGCTGATCTGAGACGAAGAAATGTTTGTGCAGTGAGCCGGAAGGGTATGCGCACAAATTGTAGGAGGCAAGCCAAGGGAAAAAGCTGCAGCTTGAGCTCTCCTCTTGCAACATGTTCTTAAAGGGGTTGCTGGAGATGTGAAAAAGGAGCAGGGAACAACCCAGGCGGTCCCAAGGCAGATGCTCTGCAGCAGGACAGACAGCTTCCACCCAAACGCCCCGCGAGCATCGCCTTGACGTAGTGCGTTGGATTTGAGCCCTGTGTTTGCTCCAGGCAGGGCAGTTTCTGCATCCCAGGTGCTAACCAAGAGAAAAACGCCTTTTTTTATTTTATTATTTTTTTTCAGAAATCACCTGGTCAGAGCCGCTCTTTCTCCCTCTCGCAGGCAGGGTGTTCTTCCAGCTGCTCGACGTTCCTGCGCCGACCCGCTGCCCTCCTGCTTGCCAGTGCTGGGGGATCGCACAGAGAAATGTCTCCGGCAGCCTGATAAAATCTGCAGGTCATGGGCAGGCTCCATCCTCCCAGCTCGTGCCTGCTCGCCTCCCAGTGCACCTGTCAAAAAACAACTGGTGTTTGCGGCTGCCCCAAAACACCACGTTTTTCAGAAGGTTACTCTGAGAACAAAGCGCAGGCAGCTTCAGGCGGCTCCAGGTGGGCACGGGGAAGCTCACGTTGTTTTGGGAAAATGCTGACCTTGGTTTGTTCCTATTTTTGCACATCAGCACAGCCTCCCCGATTCAGGGATTGCAGCCCCAGCGCTGTCCTTGGCGAGGACCTTCGGATTTTATCTTTGGGCCAAAAAAAAAAAAAAAAAAAAAAAAATAAGGTGGTGAAACACAAAGTGTATTTCTTGAATGTAACTATTTTTTTGCACAGTCCCTCTGCAATTATGACCATGAGAGTGATGCACTCATGGACTTAAAGCACTAGGGATTAAACACTGCTCTGGAATTTATTCCAAGTGTAACGATACGGGTCAAATTCAACCTTTGTTTTAAGCTGGTATAAATCCAGAGAGACAGTGTGCATACTGAGGTGTCTGCAAAAATATTGATTATACTGAGACGAGCCTGGACTGGACCCCAACACCCAGATTTCTCCTAAATGTGTCTCAGACCCATCCTGATGCAAAAGCAGGGGCACAAGCAGGAGGAGGCAAAGGCGGGTTTACAGCAGGCACACCCTGACAAAGCCCTGCTTCAATGTAAGTGTTTGCTTTGGGATTTTGCTCGATTTGCCTAATTCCCCCCTAATAAACCTGCATCAATCCCTGCAGAAGTGCCCAAGGACCAAGCAGAGGCAAAGGCTCAGCCCCGTCCTCGCAGCATCTCCCTGATGCTGCCTAACGAGGACTGAAGCATTAAACCTCTTTTTATTGTCCTTTCCTTTTATCCCACTGTCTGGATTTCATCACGAAGGGACCTACCCAGACATATTCCTCAGGAGTCTCCCAGCCCCAGTAGCCATAGAAACCAGCTATTTTTAGTCTGTTTTCATGATGCCAGTAAATGACTTTTCTCTACTTTGGAGAGACAGAAGCCCAGGTCAGCCCTGTGTGCTGGCGGATGGTAAATGAGCGTCTCCGACAAGGCAGGCGTCCTCTCCTGTACCGTACTGTGCGTTTGAGAAAATAAATGTGGCATGTGTAAATAAGCGCACATCTCTACGCACAAAGCAGGGCACTTCCTATGCTAGAGAAGATATTAATAAGAATTTTTAGAGTACGGATTTTATAGACGTTTGGAGTTCAGGGTTTTTGGTCTATGACAAGCTTCCTCCTTTTCTGGGCTGGTTCTTCAAAAGAGCCCATAACACTAATTACCAGTGTTTGGAAATGGATCAATGCGGGTAAGAGCACAGTGGTGCTTCAGCCACAAACCAGCCCCACAACAATGCCTTCCATTCCTGGGAGACTCGCAGCCAAAGGCTTTTGAAGTCAGACGGAAAAACACATTTGTCTACATGCTAATGAGCAATGCTGGCCGTAATGCAGCTCCAGGGAAGGGAGATGGGGCAGAGAGTCATTTATTTCCCTGGAGGGTTTTCTTAAAACACTCGTGTCTCCTGGGATGTTCCCCCTTCCCAGCAGCCGTGGGGCAGGATCCAGCCCATGGGGACATTTCCCCGGCTGCTCCCTGCCCTCCTCAGGGGTACAAACACAGGGGTGCAGGAGCATCCCAGCCAGCGCCGTGTCCTCTGGGAGCACCGTGGGAAGGGACCAGCAAACCTCTGCCGAGCGGAGACGATGGAGACTGTTTCCTTTTAATGCTTGCCAGGTATCCTGGAGCTGTAAATACACTGAGCCCGGCGGCTTCTGCTGTAACATATCTAGTTTACAAGACTGTGCTATAAATTATAGATGCATCTCAAGGCTGCGGTTTGCACTGAGAGACTCGCCTATCGATCTGTCTCGTCCTGGTTAATCCTCGGGACTGTCACGGCTCTGCTTGTGGAAGCAGCGTGCTGGAACGGGTCGTTGGTACGTCTCTCCCTCTGCACTTGGAGCAAGCACTTTCCTGGCCCGACTGTACGAGCGTGCGGGGAAGCAGCTACGGCAGCTGCTGCAATAAACTGGGTTTTACGATACCCCTGGAGAGACGGGTTTCATTTCGCCTTGCAGCCCTGGGCTGGGAGAAAAGGGGAGGTGGGTTTGGTGGGACGGGGCAGATGGACCTCCCAAGCCCTGCAGAGCTGCGCTGCCAAGTCATTCATTTACACACATGCGGTGCAGGTGCACAGCACAAGCTGCAGCAAAATCCACTGGTGGCAGCTGTGGTGATGTTTAACAAATAAATAATTATAAAGAATAAAGCGCTGCTGGGATGGGTTCCCAAGGTCACAGTGGTGACAACAAAGGTGACACTCCGAAGGGCAGTCAAAATTGTTTGAATTTGAAGAGCTGCACATCTAAATACGGGCCGGTAGGCAGCAGAACCACCCTGCGGTGCCACAGCGCCGTTCACTCCACTCCACCGCTGCCGGCCGCGGGCCGCGCTCCCGCTGAGGCCGGCCGCCCAGCCCAGCTCAGCGCATGGAACGGGGCGCGGCGCCGGGCCCTTTAAACCGCGGGTGCCGGGCTGGGACAGACCAGAGCTGCTGGGGACGGGGGGGTCCGCCCCGGGGCGGGGGGGACGCAGGTGGGCCGTGCCAGGTGGCGCCGGGTAACCCCACCCCGGGCGGTGGTACAGCCCAGGGGGCGTGGCCGACCGAGACCGGCGGGCGGTTTGAAAGCGGTTAAACGGCCGGGGGACAGCGGTGCGGTCTGCTCTGCCGCCGCGGGCCTTGGGTTGGAGGGAAGCCGGGGGGGCGGAGAGCACCGGGGGGCAGCGGCAAACACCGGGGGCCTGTGAGGAATCCCGGGAGGCAGCGAGGTAGCGGCTGTCGGGGCTCGGTCGGCACGGGAGAATAGTTGGGCCGCGCATGCGCGGGGCGGTGCGAGGCTCTTGCAGGCGGGCCTGGGCGGCTAGTGCAGGGACCTCGTGGCGCAACGGTAGCGCGTCTGACTCCAGATCAGAAGGCTGCGTGTTCGAATCACGTCGGGGTCAACGAACCCGGGGGGTTCAATTTTACGGCGTCCGGGCAGTGTGGGGCCGAATTGGGGGTATCCCGGGGGCAGCGGGCTCTGAAGCTGCGGGTGTCGGGGTGGTGAAGCCACAGCCGCCGGTTGTCAGGGCAGAGCCATGGGTGCGCCTCCTTCAAATTTTTGCTCTGGGTGGGTGTGGTTCCCCCCTTGAGCTCCTGGGGTGCTGTAGCCCAGCAGAGGGGCTTTGCAGACCCTCACCCAAAATTAACAAAACTGCAGCAATTTGCGCTTAAACTGTGCGGGTGCTCCAGCTGGGATGGGATGGGGAGCACTGGGAGGGCACTGGTGCAGCCCCAGGAAGGGTGAGGGGTGCTGTGACTGTGGGGTTCCCACAGCGTCCTCATGCCCCAGCCTGAGCTGATGGACCAGTGTCACTGAGACATAAAATAACTCCGGTTCGTTGGGGGAAACAGTAAAAATGACTGAGTGCTGCAGTTAGGAGGATAAGTGAAGAGTTTTGGGTGACAGAGCTATTTCACTATGATTTTTTTTTTTTTTCCAAATGCAAGTGCTACTCTCAAGGACAGTGCAGGAAAACAATTTTAGATGGAATAATTTTTCAAAGGTGTGTTGTGGTTTAACTGCTCTGGTACCGTTGGGAAATACCCGCTGTTTCCAGTGGAGCAGTCCTCCACGGATATGGTCCCAAAGTGCTTGGTGCTGGGTGCTGGTGGATGCTGGAGTCCCGCGGGTGTGAGCTGAGATCTGGAGAGAGAACATCACCTGGGATCCTCTCGCCGATGTAATATTTTAGGAACGATTTTGTCTCCAGGCGCTGTGTTGTACAGACTCAGAGGGAACTTTGGCGACAGGCTTTGAGAAGATAACCCAACCCGACCCACCAGTAGCCGGAGCTCAGCTTTTCAACAGCCCTGGGTGGTGACCCCTGTCTCCTGTGACGCTACCAGAAGTAAGCGGTGCCTTCCTTTTTGCCAAGAACTCCAGCAGCAGCTGAATTAGATCCTGCTTAGAATTAAATCTAACCCACAGTGCTCCATGCAGAACTTTTTTCCTGCCTTTACACGGGTGGAAGTAGCTCTAGCGGGCATGCACTTTGTTATTTTAAACCAGTTTACATTTGGAACGAACAATAAAGGCCAAGTCTAATCTGCAAGATGGATAAAGCTTCTAAGTGGTCATTAACTTGAACTGCTTGAAGCTGTTCAGGAGATGATGGGTTGCGTACACCTGAGTTCCTCTAGTCTTGATCTCTTTCCATTAGATGGCCTTTGTCTTGACTAGCTTTTCTTTTGAACTTTATTGCTTTACAATAGCACGCAGGAATGATGCTTCGAGCTTCTGTTGCCACAAAGATTGCCTTTATGTTGAAAAATAGCACCAGACGAAAAGAAATAGAGTCTTTATTGCCCTGCACTGCCTTCACCGATACAATTTTAATTAAGGAAAAATGGCCAAAAATAACCGTGGATCTGGAAGTGTATGGCCACAGCGATGCTCCCGGAAAGGCGCAGTATTAAAGCCGTTTGTAAGGTGACAGCGGGGTATGTCTAAACCTCCTTCTGGAGGTTTGAGTGTGTTGCGTGTGTTTGCTATGTGGCTAATTAAAATGTGTGTGTCATTGGTTTGGGATTTAATGGTGCTGTGGGAAGGGATGGATGGGCTTAAAGCAAAGGGCTGGAACCCCTTAAAAGGATAACTTGTAGAGCTGGAGTGTCTTCTCTCATCTCAGTGTCCTGTTACTGTTCAATATTTAAGCCTTGGTGTGGTTTTTTTTTTTTATTTTTTTGCTAAAAAGCTCTTCAGGTTGCTTTTAAATAGTTTTTTCCTTTGATGGGAGAACTGCTTTTTTTTTCTTTTTTTTTTGCAAAAGATGACAATCATTTAATGAGGATTTCCTGAGAAAGATGCCATTCCTGGCTTCACAATTACCATTTGTCTTGATTAAATAACCTTAGTAAGGTCTAAAGATCTTGTGAAAGAATTACATCAACAGGACAGGACTTCTTGTGGAAGTCCATGTACTGTGCTAGGTGATTTTCTTCAGTCTCACAAGGGAAAAAAATAAATATGAAGGTAAATAGAGTAAATATGGACTGTGACAGTCTCCTGGGATCTGTGTGGTCTGTTCCTGCAGTGATCTGTGGGGGGCAGTGCCCTTCTTTCTTCTTTCTCCCCAGATTTCCTTGGCTGAGAAGAGGTCCCTGACCCAGTGCTGGTGCCTGGGCTCTCCTGCCAGCCTGCCCTGGGCTCCTCAGGCTTCCCTCTGACTTTCATGAGGACAGGCTGGTCAATTAAATGGGAAAACTGCCAATATTTGAGTCCCTGGTGAAGGGAGTGCTGATGCTGAAGGGGGTCTGTTTATATAAACCTCGTCTTTCTAAGCCACCTTCTACCTTTCTAGGGTAGTTTCATTTTATCTTGTCATAATTCCTCTACTTGCTTGTTTAGAGTGAGGAAAGGGTATTGTTCCAGGGAAAAAATCTAGGAAGGCACTAAAGAACAGATCTGAAGCCTCTGCCCTTTTAAGGGGAAGCAAACGAGGTGTGGCTTTAGGCTATTTTGCTCCTTAAAACAGCTCTCGAGTTTTTAATTTCACCCCCCCGCCCCAGTCGTGATGGGGAATGCTATCATCAAAATCAGGTCACAAGAGACCAAGGCGTGAAGGAGCAGCTGTTGCATGCAGTCATGCACAATATTTCTGTGCTGGAAATGATTCGTTTCGTCGGTGTAATATATATGGAAATGTGCTGCAGGAGCATTGCTGAAAATAACCGATTGTATTCATCCAGCCCCAACAAAGCTGGTCCTTGGTTTGGGGATTTTATATGCCTTTTCCCTTTTGTGATATGTCAAATAAAGGCAATCTGCCTTTTGGTTAGGTAGCATCACTTGACTGTACTTGATCTGTATGTATATACTGCTTTTAGACTGACATATCTGAATGCAATACCTTCAGCGCAGAGAGTATAAACTGAATGAAAGCAGGGAGATGTATGGAAAGAAAATCAAACCCTGCTGCAGAAGCATGCTGGCTGAACAGATAAAGGAGGCGGAATAAAGAGAATGAAGTGGGGGGACCATTTCAGAAACCTTGTATTCTGAAAAATGTGCGCTGAAAGGGATTTTTACTCTTTTTACTCAAGTAGAACATTCTGTGTTTTAATCTCAAAGCCTTTTGGGGAGTTCCTTAGTACTAAGAGCTGGTTTGCCCCCACCTTTTCTTTGTTGCCGTGGCCTTTGAAGTTCTCTTCAAAGATGAAGTCAAACTTTCCATTTATTCTCCAGACTATAATGAATATCCAGCTTTGTTTAAGCAATTAGCTTGGTGGGGTGATTTCTGTTGCTGTTTTTTTAAAAAAAAAAAAGTTCCGAAATCCTGAGCAGTTTAGACATGTTTTGAAAAAACACGAAACCAACAGCTGTGCATGGGACTAATCTGACAGTGTGGCAGCTGTCATAACAAAAGCGGAGCTGGTTCAAACACAGCTCCTTTGTATGGTGATTGAAAATGATTTAAAGGAAAAGATTTACTGGTTCTACCGCGTTGGGCTGTGGGGCTGGGTGACTGTTCACTTGGTTTTGGTATGTGACCCCCAGCAGATGAATGGGCTCTTAACCATTTCCTTAGCGTAGGGACCCAAACGTGTTTCCATCCCCAGCTCTGCTCCTTGCTGCTGGCTTTGTCTGCAGTCCCTCTGTGGTTCTGGAACCTGCTGGGATGCTGCCGGGTTGATGGGAAAGCATTTCCAACCTGCACACAAACCACAGCTGCAATCACAGGATGCTCCAGCGAGTGCGCAAGAGGATAATTAAGTAATGAGATCTGTAAAAATGTCCTGAACTGTAGCTCTGTAAAGTATCAAATTATGCAACCTGGTAGAGAGATTTCAGGCTGATTTGTTTGTATTTTAAGGCTCCTTTTTCCCCCCTTTCTCATTCAGAGAGAAGTGCTAGAGTAACCCTTGGGAAAAAAAAGACTTCAAAGTGAGAGCAGCCTGTGCCCCTGGCTATACTGAAGTCGTCTGCTAATGCATGAATATTTGATGTAACTACAGCTAAATGAAGAAAATTGCAAGTTGATATAAACTGCTGCTCTTTGTATTTCATGACAAATGCAGCAATTACCTCCAATCAGTTAATTATAGCATCCTACGGCCTGCTTTCCACTTCCTTGAGCTTTGTTTTGTAAGAGGAGTGAGTATTTGTTCAACTCACAGTTCTTCACTGGAGCACTTTCGTGTTCCGCTGTTGGAAAATATATTGACCTTTAATACCACAGAGAAATTCATCAGTGCTCTCCCGGTCAGTCCATCACAGAATCAGACTCTTGCTGCTTTCTCTTTTGTTTATAGTCTGTACACCTGGAAATCTCTGAATATTGGATGAGGCTTCTGCTGCGTGATCCAGATAACAGTCTTGCTGCGATAACATCGTTTGCTGTCTCCTAATTCTGATTTTCTAGCTATGGCTATTAAGGGAAGCCAGGTCTATCTGTTGCAGCACCATCAAACCGAGATTACTTGTACTCTGACTATTCAGACAGTCAAATAGCTTTCAGTGCGTGCTAGGTATGTTCAGAAGTGTGAAACTAGCGGCTAACAGAAATGAAAATCGGTGCCACTGTATGATGGGCTAGCTCTCACATACATTGCATTTTAAAATATAAAATAAATAGGTAAAGGACTGCTAATTAAGGTATGTATCAGATGATTAATTAGTGATAAAGAACAAGCTATCTTGAGGATTACTTTACTCCTCTATTATGGAATGTAAATTATTTCAGGTTTTTAGTTACATATGTTTAAATCAACTTCGTGTTGTAACTGTATAGGCTTCTCACAGGTGGAGAAGGTTATAATTCAGTATGAATAACGAGATGGCATCCAGGACTTTGTGGCAACTCACAATGAGAGGCTTTGATTACATGCCCACAGCCTGCATCAGTAAGTCTGCCTTGAGATACTAACAGGTAGCGGCGATACTGCTGGAGGGTGGATGGCAGATAGACCAGATGCAGGCACAGGAGGGGTCAGCTGGCCACAGTCTCAAGGCTGTTTGCTGGAGAAGGGTGTTGGGGCATTGTTAACTTGCAATAGTCACCTCTCTGCACTTCCTCTGGGCACAAAACACTCCCAAGGTAAAACCCTCAGCCCAGTGCCCCATCGAAATGGCCCCGTGAGTCATGGAAACTCATTTCACTGACTAACAGCAGTACAGAAGCGCATCCCTTGGTGTCTCAGTCTCCCATCTTATCTGAATTTATCTAACGTGCACTTCACAGTGCCGTGTGAGGATCCTGAGTCAGCTCTGAGCTGATGAGCTTGCTCATACCGGAGGAATTCTGGCAGGGTCTCCAGATGTTCCCCTCAAGGCATTCCCCTTCCTCCCCAGCACAGTGTGTCACCTCGAAGATGGCACTCCCTTTGGAAGAGGATACTTAGGAGAACTTTTTGATGTAGTTGCAGGTTAAATTCCACTTAGCATTTAAAACTCAGCCAGGGATCATTGTGAAACATGAGATTCCGAGTTGATCTTTTTGCCCAAGTGCTTGTTTACATGTAACCTTCCCTGTGTGATCTTGTGAAAAGAAGAATATTTAGGCTGCAGCCCTAGAAATGGACCCTGTTGCATAAGGATGGTGGCTGAATCTTTTCAGGGCATCGCCATCAGTCTGGTTGGCACAAGATTTGTGGCTCTTGGTGGCACCAAGCACAATGGGTCCCAGTCCCGAAGGAGCCTCTGGAGCGTTACTGTACCGGGGTGTTGGTTATAGCACTGCTTCCCTCGCATGCAGATGAGTTTGTTGAGCTGCTGTAATTAGATGATGTGTCCAGAGGCAAAATACTCTTTATTGTGCATTAGTCGCTGCCTCGTGCAATAAATCAGTTTCAAGTAGTATTTCTTTTCCAGCAGGATGAGATGAGTACAATGATCTCCTGAACACCGATTAATATTCCAGAGGCATCCATGCTAGACAGTGGACCACAGGCAACCAGCCTGTATTTTAACCTAATCTCTTGGTGATTTTTAAGTACTTCCCAAAGACCTTTTTTTTCCTGCTGTCTGCAGAAGGACAATCCACTTTAAATGAGATTATTTCAAGGCAGATTCCATTTGCTGAGCCACTCCCCAGCAAGAAGTACCCTGGTGTGTGTGATGTTTGGGCACTATCCTGTTAGACTCCTGTGACCACTGACACGCATCGATTCTTTCTCATTAGTCTCATTCTAACAACACCAGGACCTCAAAGGATGACGAGTTTTCCCCCTTGAAACTGAGGTGGTCTTGCTCTAGGAATCTGCAGCTCGTTTGGTGACTTTGCTCGCTAGCAATGGAAAGCGCGAATCCTCACTGTACTTTCTTCTTTTCTTCAGATGAGTGGACCATCTAGTAGTGGAACTGATGAAGATGACCAAGGTAAAATGTACTCTTCTGATTCTTCGCTTCCTGGAGAAACCAGGTACTGTGCATTAACCTGTCTCTTCTTCCCATCATCAACCACCTTTCCTTTGGCTTGTTTTCCCATTTTTGAAGAAGTTCCCTCGTGGTTATCTGCAGATTAACATCTTTGAAAGCACAGGGTTTGTGGAAAATCTTGCTTAGAAAATAAAGCTTTAGCAGAGAAATTTCTGGAGCTAGATAAAAAAAAAAAACTTTCTGAAGTTGAAGAGTGACCCAAGTGCAACATTTGAGTTCCACCTGGGATTCCTGTGAGCCCCCTGCTGTATGATTATAAAAAGCAGAGAGGCTGTGGTGCGCTGCCGAACCTCCCAGGCTGTGCAGCAGCTCCTGCCCTGCTCTGCAGCTGAGCAGAACTGACGTTTCTTACAAAGGCATTGCCCGGCTGCCGGGACACCATCTCAATGAGCCTGTTTCAAGAGTGCATTAAAGTGAGCTGTCAGCAATTGGTGTGTGATGGGGAAGGGGGCTGCTTCCGTTAGTGGATGAACTGCAGGTACATTGTAAATGTGGGTGGGCTTTTCACAACCCACTGCTTAGATACTGAAAGCAGAGTAGTCTTCACAGACTCCTTAGAGTGCCTTTCAGGTCTGAGCTCTTTTTTACAGCTTTGTGAAAATACACTCCCTTTCTTCAGAGTTTTGCATGGACTGAAGAGGGAAACCTGGGAGACTGTCTCCTGCTGCTGTTAGAAAAATCATGAAAGCAGGTTTTTTTTTCTTGTATGGGAATACATGAATCAAAAGGGGTCCTGACCTCTAGATCTCCCTTCAGCTAGGGGTTAACCAGAAAAGTGTGCTTCTGGTGCTCCTTTGCTATCGATTCTACAGCAGCAAACAGCGAGCGTGTCCCCGAATGCCATGCTTGTAATCCTGTGTCCCAGACACCTCTCCCTCGGTGTAAGAGGTGGCCAGTATGAGAGTTGAGCAGCAATGGGCTATTCCTCTGTTCCAGCTGCACAAAGGTGGTACTTGGGTTAATGTCAAAAGATTTGTTGTTTTATAACCAGGTGATTGGCTTTGTGGTTTGGTTTTGGTTTGGTTTCATTCTGCCCTCATTGCAAGGTTCCTTTCTTGCATAATGGTGGGTTTCTGTGTCTAAAAGGGGACAGATGGTGGCTCTGTAAGGTCAGCGATGAGAATTCAGGTTACCTGAAAGGACTTTTTGTTTTCCCTCATAGATCCAGAAGGAAAAGGCCAGTGAAAAAGATGAAGTCACCAGCTCAGAAGAACGTGGAAGTGGAGGAGGCATCAAGGCTGGAAAAAGGGAAAGACCAAGAGAAAGAACTTGACATATACCTACTAAAACTGGCAATAGTGATTTTTCTTGTGTCATCATATATGCAATTTTCTAGGGTCATCACATATGTAATTAGGTTAATAGCAGAAATGGTCTTCAGGTAAAGAAAATAAAAGCAGTGTTTACCAATATCTACAATGCTCCTGGTCACTGCACTCCCTGCTGGGTCTCTGCGCTCCCCTGGGGTTTCCAGGAAACCTCCCTGGGTAAGTCATAACAGGGTATGCTAGTGGTACAAGATACTGAGTGGTTTCCTTACAACTTCTAAGACGTTGTGCTTCATCTTTAAGATGTGTGCACTTTGTAATCTTTACCTCCAGTCTTGGGGATGGCTTTAATCACAGAATCACAGAATTATCAAGGTTGGAAAAGACCTAGAAGATCATCTAGTCCAACCATTACCAATACTTTCCAGCTAAATCATATTCCTCAACATATTCCTCAACACAACGTCCAAATGTAAGGTAAGAGGCTAATTAGGAAAAATGGTAAGAAATGAAAAACAGAACTTGGACTCCTGCAACAGTGTAAGTGGAATTAAGGAGCTGGCTGTCCACCAAGGTGTGGTGTTAGCTCTCTCCTCGGGTCTTTCCTGCTTTGTGAAGCTCACTTTCCGGTTTAGCGAGTGGGATGAAAGCTGGAATGTGCTGTGTTTTCACTTGATGTTGTATTCGTAGGAAAATAACTTGTAGCTGCTTCAAACAGCTGTGTAAATGCCATCGCTTCCTCGTGAAGTGCCTGACAGACCCTGGCGGTTCTACTCCACTCTTGGAGGCTCTGCTCTTTGCTGACATGCCCCCACTCTATCTAGTCATCTTCTGCCTCAGCAGAACCCCATCTGAGGACCTGGTTCCTCAGGGTGGTGGTGAAGGGCTGTACAGTCACGGCATTCCTCCTAACTCACTTCAGAGCCTTGTTCCTACTGGGAAACAAAGATATTTATTCCTTCATTTGGACATGTATGAAATGAGGTGGAATTGTTCCTCTATAGCATCCGCTATCCCACCTGGAGGGCATGTGTCGATGATCCTGGGTTTCCTCCCAGCCTCAGGTGGTGGTACTGGGACTGCCTGACCTTCCAGAAAGCTGTACTGGGCTGTAAGTCTCGTTAATTTTGGATTAAAAATGAGTTCCTCTTAACTCAAAATGGGGGGGAGACACGAACAGCTTCCTCCACCCCCAGAGAAGTTCGGTTTGTGCCCAGGCTCCCCTAGCTCGGTGGGAATGAGTAAGCAACTTGCCAGAACAGAGTGGGAACCGATCCTCCCTCCCTGGGGAGCGAGCTCAGCGCATATTGTGCTTGTTCACTTTATTGAACCGATCAGCAAAACAAATAAACATCGTGTAGATACTGTCTGCACTGGGAGAAGGCAAGTTTTGCCCCATTCCACCCAAGGAGAATTGGGCAAAAGTACATTGTTACGGGTTAATGCGTTTGCCCATGGATTTACTTTTGGGGAAAAACAAGGAGAAAAGTTCTGAGAAATTAAAAGTGTTTCATTATGGCAGCCTTTGAAACAAAAATCTTGATTTCTGGAAACATTTCATTTTCAAACTGGTCTTTTTTTTTTTTTTTTTTTTTAAAAGCACAAAATGCTTCAACTTTTAACCCCCAAAGGAAAGAAAAACAACGTTCTCTGCAGTTTCAATGAAAAATTTGGAGGCAGATTAGGAGTTAATTCACCAAAATATTAAAATCTTATTTATTTTCTAGAAAATCAGAATTGTACACTGATGTTTTTTACCCCCACCCCCTTTTCAAATCCATTCTTTACCCACTCTGCTCTTGTCTCTTATCGCTGCCTGGTCCATGAATGATTAACCCCCGCTTCCTTTGAAGGCTGGAGAACAAAACGCCGCTGTTCAAAGTCCCTTTTCTCGCTCGGGCATTCAGCTCTCTCTCTGAGGTAGGTGTCTGTGGAAAGCTCGGGGCCCTTTGTACCCTGTACTGGGGTATACTGGTGCAGGCTGGACTGGTCAGGATGGCAGCTGGGATCTTCCATCGTAACAGGCACAGGAGAGCTGCAGCTTGTGATTCCAGCCGACTGCGGCTTTATTTCACTCTTCTGGCGCCTGTGCGTGGGGATCAGCAGTTCCCAGCCCTGCTATGTCTTGCACAAACCCTCTTCCTGGGAACAAACAGCTTTTTTTTTTCCCAGTTGTATATAAACATGGTCTTATGTTTTGTTTTTACAACCAGCATGCAAAACCAGGCGCATCCACAGCCTAACCAGCCCTACACCTGAGAGCTCTCGTGCTGCTGCTGAAATTCTGCCAGCTGCAGCTGATTTGGAATGTTGCTGTGCGTGAGGGTTTTTTTGTTGTTTGGGTTTGTTTGTTTGTTTGGGTTTTTTTCCCCAGCAACTGTCTCTTCCAAGTGCCTGTCTGTCCTGGAGTGATGTCTCTGTGTGTTTGTCAAACGGGCAGACACAGCTGGTGGACTTCTCCCCAGGGGTGAAATACTCTGATGGAGAGATGCTGAAGCTCTTGGCTCCTGTCTCCATGTATTAAGGTGACTATCTGTGCTGTAACCAGCTCAGGGCCCTGCAGGAGGGGAGAATTAATTAATTAACTAGTTAATTAACTGTCAGGTTGCCAAATCTCTGGAAGAAATGACAAGGGAAGACTGAATGCTGTCCCCAGTCCTCGTGCCAAGCGTGGTCAGCAGTGCCAGGGGCTGTGAGCTCCAGCCACCGCTGGCTCTGATGGATGCACGGGCAGGTCCTGCTCCTTTTGCGTGATTTTTCCCTTTATCTACACGATCCTGATATCTGCTAAAAGAAAAATCTTTTACTGGGCTTCTGGGGGTGCTCTTTCTGTATTTTCTTACCTCCTGCACCTTTCCCAAACACTTAGGTCTGGTCAGCGGTGCTCGTTGGGTTGAGTTGGGTCAACCTGAAGTGATGCAGGTAAGAAAAAGGAAAATAAAATGTTACTGTTTGGCTTATTTATGTAATTTGCAGGAATTCCTGCATCTCTCCTGCTGTTCCCATGGAAACAGATGTTGAACTGCAGGAAACTGCTACAGGTTTTCAGGACTTTTTTTCCCCTTTAACAGTGACACCTCCTTTATCATTTCCAAGCAGCCTGGAAAAGTTCTTTTTCCTTTTCAAGGCACAAATCTAGCGTGTCCGTGGGCCATCTTTGTCCTACAATTCTTCAAGGTATCCCGAGAAGTCCCTTTACACGGCAAGCAAGGCACTGCTAGAGGAAGAAGCCATGGGGAGGAGGGCAGCCTCTGCTCTCCTGATGCCGTTACCTGCCTGGCGCTGGGGGGTTTGTGTCCCAGCACTTGGTGGGCAGGGGTCCCTCCTTCCCGGCACAAGCCCCGTGCTGTGGGATGGGCTCGCTGGCCAGCGGGGTGTAGTGCTCTGCAATTCCCACCATTCAAAAAAAAAAAAAAAAAAAGAAAAAGAGAGAGAGCAAAGCCACCGCCTGCCTTTGTGCGAGGGCTGGGGTCTCTGCAGTGGGTTACGTCAGCTCCCTCCTTCCCAACAGTTATTTTCCAGCCCGTTGGGTCTGACTCATCCACCAGCAGCCGGGGACCGAACACCTGGGGCTTTACGGCCGAGCTGCCATACCTGTCTCCCGGCTTCTATCCAATTTAAACCTGCCCCGTCCCTGCCCTCGGCTCTCGTTTCTTTGGTCTCCTGCAGATGCTGGCGTGGTGCAGGCTGGCCCTCGTGGGAAAGGGAGGCTGCTGGCGTTGATCTCAGAAACCACGCTGGCCAGGGAAAGGTCATAAAGGGGTTTTTAGGGGGTTTACTTTGCTGTTTTGTTTTTAATTGGGTGAATTAAATACTTATGAAGATGAAAGGGTTTGTTTTAATAATCGTTATTAGCATCAGACAGGCAGGACTGTGAGGACAAGGATTATTGAGGTTTCCTGGCGGAGCTCTACCGCAGCCCTGGGCTGTGTCACACCATCTCCGCTCCCTATTTTATCACAATCCATCACCTTTCTGCAGCTGGCTGACACGAGAACCCCTTCCCCAGGCACTGGCCACAGTGTGGGGAGCCCAACCGCAGCCACGAAACAGGCAGAGGAAAAGCAGGAAGAAAAGTGAAAATGAGATGAAGGGCTCGAGATCAAACGGCAAAGTAGAAAACCAAACCAACCAAAAACCCACCAAAAAAACCCAAAACCCAAACTAAACCACTCAACCAAAAACCCAAGGACCAGCTGTGTTCCATCACAGCCTCTTCTGCACCATCGTCCCTAAAGGTCGCCCATCCCTGGGCAGGTTGGAGCCCCAGGGTTTGATGTGGGGCTGGAGCACCAGCTCGTTCCCCAGCCTGCCCTCAGCCATCTCCTGGGGTCTCCTCTTCCCCATCCCTTCCTACCCCCATGAAACGGATCTTTCTGCAGTCAGCCCTTCAGTGGTCTGAGAAGACCTTTTGGGATATTTCTTTTTTGCCTCCTGGGCTGTAAGCAGGGAGCACGTGAGCTTGCTGGAAACCTTCATTCAGAGCTGCCTGGACTCACTGGTGAAGAGGCTGGTAAATAATAATAAATTATAAATACTAAGTGTCCAATAATGCCAGGCTGCTAATAGCCCTCCATTAATATCCAGTTTGATGGGGTCTTTTAAAATTTCTGAAGAGGCGAATGCCTTTGTAATGAACATCTTAATGTTCGATTGACCCCGCCCTCGAGGCTGTTGTTTAAATGCAAATTGAGTCCTCCCACCGGAAAGCTAACATAAGATGAAAATAGCTGGTAGGGGATGGGAACTTGCTTTATGTGGAGTCATTTGACTCAACTTCTTGTTGATTTCCTGATTTTTCTTATTTTATAGCTAGAGCTGCTTCAAAATACTTTCCTAGCTCAGCAAGCATGAGCCATCGGCGAGAATAAACCGTGTCTGGATCGCTGCAGGGCTGGACCGGGGGTCAACACCGAGGCGCTTTTGCAAGCCAGGGCTCGACTTGGAACCTCCTCTGAGCACCTCTGGGGACTGTCACAGCTCCATGCTGCAGGGACACGGCCAGTGGAGACATGAGTCCCTCCAATGTGACACGAGAGTGTTCCGGCTCTGGAGCTGCAGGGTCAAAGGCTGTTGAGGGCTCGGGCACCTGATGCTGCTGTGTGGGGACCAGCCCTGCCCAAAGTGACCCGTGTGCGGAGCTCTGCGATGGGGACAGCGGTGCGAGCACAGCGCTGAAAGGAGCAGAAATCCCTGGGGGTGGCAGGGACGTCCAGAGCCCAGGGGCTTCCCAAAGGATTAGGAACATCTGCTGGGCTGAACTGCAAATGCCTCTCTGGGGAGGAGCTGTGAGGCTCCGTGGAAGATGTGTTGAAAGGATTTTTCTCTTTTGGCTTTTGCTTAGAAATTATTTTTCTGCAAAGTTATTCTGCAGCACCCCCAGGAGCAGAGCACAGGAGCGGGTCAGGGGAGTGAAAGCCTGGAACTAGCAGCAGGCTGGGAAACCCCTTCCAGGAAAAGACCAGGGCTTGAAGTGCCCTAAGTCCCAGCGCCACTTCTGCACCCCCAGAGCGAAGCGAGTGCTCTTCGTGGGACCTCGGGGGCAGAGCTGCAGCCAGCAGAAGCCCTGGGGTGGCTGCTGCTCTAACCCCCATCACTATGCCCTTGTTCCTGCAGCGTGGGTGCCTGCGGGGTGCGTGTCCATCGGATGTGCACGTTGGTGCTGGTACCCCAGGCTCAGGACTTGGCTCTCCCTGGGTCCCCTGGCTCCCACCCCCCCCGGGACCCAGCCTGGCTCCCCCCAGCCCTTCCCCACAGCGGGTCCCCCCACAGCAGCACGTTTGGGTCTCTTGGAGGCAGCTCCAGCTTTCCAGCTCCTGCTCCCCTGTTTCTGTCCATCCGTCTCCCTTTCCTGGGAGTTTTGTTTTTGCAGGCGGGGAGGGCGGGCGGGGGGAGCAGCGGTTACGGAACATCCTGTGCGAGCGTGGGGAGCCATAAAAGGCTTAAGCGCGGGTCCGGTAACGCCGTGTGTACACACGCATGCACGCACGCCCGGCTGCACGGAGAGGAAAGGACCAGATGGGGAAACACGCTCCCTCCTAATTGCCCTACATCTCTGGAAGGGTGAAGATTAGGGCTGCTGGATTTATGCTGGTTTTTTTTTTTTTCCCCCCTCTCCTCGCATTCCTCCCACGCAGCCCTCCCAGCCCCGGCTGCTCCCGTTGCCTCTCGCATCAGTGCAGGGAGGGATGGGGGTG
>WKFP01014326.1:441874-473934 GCA_011057875.1 Pterocles orientalis
GCTTTCTCCCAGTGTCAGGCCAGGCTTTTAATGAGCAACCAAAACCAAAGCTACTATAAGATTAAAATAGCGGGTGGGGGATGAGAGTTTGCTTTATGTAGTCATTTGACTCAACTTTGCATTGATTCCCTCATTTTTCTCTATGTTTCCCCCCAAAAAAGTGGGTTAAGGAGGATGTTTTTTCCCTTGCTTTATTTTTCTCACGCCCCCCGCCCCTGGTAGTCCCCAAATCCCGTATTTTCAGCTTCTCTCCCAGGCCAGGCCCTGGCAGCTCCGGCAGTGGTGGGTGTGTGTTCCCGGCTCCCCCCAGCTGAGATCCGGCCCAGGCTCTTTCCATTCCCTCTGGAGGGATGCAGCCTAAATCCAGAGTAACAGGAGCTGTATAAACACAGCCAGGGAGACTGCAGGGCTGGAGAAAGCCCTTCTGTATTTGACCTGTCTGAAAGAGAAGCTGGCTGTGCAGAGAGCGGTGGGGAGGAGACGCAGGATGCTGCTGGGAGTCGAGCAGGGAAGGGTTAACCTCCAGCCTCGCAGGTAGGGTATCTTTCCTCTTGATGAGATTATCACTCCCTCTCTTGAGACAATCTGATGTTGAATAAATCTTACCTTGTTTTGCTGATTCCTCAGCCCACCCAGGAAAAAGGACGGTGTGGGCTCTTCCCTGAACTGACAAGTGCCGGACCCCTCTCTCCTCCCTGTCCCGGAGCAGCTAAAGCTCCTGGCATCCTTCTGATGCACGGCTGCTGTGCTGTTAGCTCTGGAGTATTTCCTTCCACGACCTCTCTGCCTTCCTCCTATTAGCAACCTCAGGAAATTGCGTTTGGCAGGATGAGGCTGGAAATGACCTCGAGGGGAAGGGGTGAAGCTGGGGAGGGGGTCAGAGCAGCCCCGGGCTGTTGTCTTTGCCTTCAGACCGCACCTACGTGTGTCTGCAAAGAGATGCTCGGGACCAGAGGGAATGAAACAGCTGCTTGCGAGTGCTGCTGCTTTTTCTTTGCTTCGTACAATTAATTCTCTTATAATTGCAATGCTTTTCCTTTTTCCTTTAAATCAAACAGCCTTTTTTCTCGCTGGGTAATTTGCAGAGAAAGGCAGGGAACTAGTGGATTTTTTGTTGTTGTTGTTATTTTTCTGGGTAGCTGTTACTATGGCAAGGAAACTTGATTCAGTGTGAAGAGAGGTCAGAAATACCAGGCTGAAAATTTCATGCATGTTCTGTTTAAAGCCTCAGCTGCCAGGGTCTGGGCAAGGCACCAAGTAAAGGCACCAGTCCCCCGTTTTCAAAGGCTTTTTTGAAGCCTTTTCTGTTTAAAAGTTGGAGTTACTTGAAAACCTGGACTTGCTATTGCACGACCTCGTGTAATTAACAGTCAAAGCTGATAGAAAGGAGTCTGCACTGTGCTCTAAGTGTCACCAAGAAATGGTGTGAGGCTGGGTCACACAGCACCCTCCTGCAGGTGAGGAAGAAGAAGAGGTGGCTTTTGTGGGACCCTGCAGGAGAGAGAGTGTTTGGGACAGGAGCCCGTGCTGGGGGGTGACAAAGGTGCCAAGCTTTCCCGAAGCCCCTGGTCCTGCTCAGAACCATGAATAAGCAATGAGGGTTTGGGGAGGGCTGTGCTCTCTGGAATACTGTACAAAAGGTTTTGGGGTGCTGGGCTCCTCTGGAAATCTGCTCTTCATCGGCGGGCAGAGAAATGAGCCTCGTACCCTGGAGGAGGGGGGAGATACAGCTCCCTTTGGGGTGCTGAAATGTGGACACGGAGCTCCCTGGAAGATCTGCCCCGTGAGCACCTTTTTCTTGGTGGCTGGGTCTTTGCTGGAACAGGGATGGGGAGGTTGGTACCCGACCCTGCAGGGATGGGGTCCTGCTGAGGTTTATCTGACAGTGCCGAGGGAGGTTGCACTGTGACATTTATGGGCTTGTGGGAGGAAAAGCAGCTCGCCTCGGTTACAGGGATTGACGGAGAGGTTGAGGTGCTGCTCCCACACCTGAAACTTTTCTGTGTGTTATCTGAGATGTGCTGTGTCCTGCTAACTCCCAGCATAGGTGAAAATGGCACGAAGAACATTATCACCGTGTTTACCATTCGTTCTCATAATTTGCTGGGTTTTGTTTTGAGAAAATCCCTGATTCTAGCTATATGGGATGTATTTGTGAAATGAAGCAGCTCCAGCTGCTTTGGGTTTTTGAGGAGGAGCGGATGCAGAACCTCACTGCTCCCAGGTGCGCTGGGGCTTTGGGTGCAGCATCCCGGGCATCCTGTCCGGGCACCTCTCGCCTTCTCCTCTCTGCCTCTCGGGGTCACCTGGGGAGCAGAAGAGCTGAGCCACGGGGCACTGACCCTTCCCAGGCGCTGGTCCCTGCCCCAAACTGGGCATTGGATCCTGTGCCTGGAGCAGCACTGGGGACGCACCCAAATGTAACCTGGAATTGTACTGGGAGGAGAGTGAGGAGCAGGTGGGGGGAACTGGGCTATGCCCGACACCCCTCCTTGGCAGCAGGTGACATTCCTGGGGATCTCTGCTCCTGGGATCCCCCGTTCCTGGGGATCTCCACTCCGTGTCCCCCCTCCTGGCCTCGTACCACGACTGTTCCTTGGGAGATGAACAGGTTCCCTGCACTGAATCATCTCCTCTCAGCTGTCTTCCTCGGGTCTGTGCTGTGTCATCTCTCCCCGCTCTGTATTTAACAGCAGAGCTGAAACAAAGCTGCTGGCTCCTGCCTGCTGCCGGGGAGCGGGAGCTGTGATTTTTTTCTGGGTGTTTGTGTGCTATTTCCAGCATGTTGTTGCCCCTGTTCCTGCCTCTCCGGTGACGCCCGTCCCCCGAGCAGTGGGAATCGGGCTGGCGATGCCGGCTGGATGTGGGGCTGTGCTCAGCTCAGCTTTGCAGCCCCTTTCTCACGTTGGCTGGCACCCAGCAGGACTGCCCGGTGCTTATCTGGTGGGACATTTAGGTGAGTACTGGAGCTTTTTCTCTAAAAGGAGATTATTTTTTTACCAGGTTTCTCTGGCAGGCTGGTGGCTGTCAGTGTCAGCACGGAGCGTGTGGGTGTTTGGCAGGTGATGCGGGGAGCGGGGATGCTCTGGGAGCACGGCTCCCGATGGGGCTGTGATGGGTGTTCTGGGTCTGACGTGTCCCCAGAGCTGGTGATGGAAATCTGGGGTCACAATGCTGAAGCTGGCGAAGCTGCGGGTCAGCTGGATGTGGCTGGAGTGAGCTTGGGATGGGATGCCAGGAAGAAGCGTGGTTGTCTCCTGGATCCTTGTGGTGTCCCCGAAATGAGCCCAAAGGGAGGGTTTGAGCCAGTGATGCTCTGAGAGGCACAGCACTGACCCGCTGCTGGGGCTGCACGAATGCCGGAGGCTTTTCAGAGCAAGTTGGACAAATAGAGTCCAGGATCAGTTGGCCTCAGGCTGGGTGAGGATTTGGGGTCTCCTTCTGTTTCTAGCCCCAGATTCCTCCCTGAACGGAGTGTGTGTGTTATGCGTGCGGGGGGTGTGCACAGCGATGACTTGGGGATGGAGATCCTGAACATGAGGATCTATTTTTCTATCTAAAAATAGATGGTTTGGGAGTATCCCAGTGACTTTTCATCTTCTGGGGCCTTTTTGTGTTGCCTTCCATGTGCAGAGGCGTCCACAGGATCCCCTTTCGCTCTGCTCAGGCAGCAATGCAATATTTAGGGCAGTGCATCAGCTGAAAGAACCCTGGAGGGTGGAGATTTCAGCTCCAGCTCTGGGGGAATTTCAAACCCAGAGCAGCAAAACTTCTAAATCCTGGTGAGATGGAAGGAAAGCAAAGGCAGCCACGCTCAGCAGCACCAAGATCTCTCCTGTGTTCAGCCTGTTGATCCCTTTAATACCCACCAGCGTGTCTCTTTTATAAATCACAAATCATTGCAGGTAATTAATGCCACTAAACCAGGAGCATCTGGATGTCACAGCACAGGAGCTCAGCCCCGCACCCCCAGAGGTCCCTGCATCCCCCCGGAGCCCTGTCCCCAACTCCATGGGTGCTGTGGGGGTCTCCCTGATCCACAGCCTCTTGGCAAAGACCCTGGAGGGCAGGGTGGTGTGGGTCCCATTCTGCTCCCTGAGCTCTTGCATGGGGGTTTCTGTCTTGCAAGGGGAAGGGCTGTGCCCTGGGGTGGGCTCAGCACCGCGCCTGCCGTCTGATAGAAAAGCAATTACCATTCGTTTTGAATTTAATGGAGCTATTTAAGAAAAAAATGTTAACACTTCCAATTTGTTTGGTATAATTAAGCGCTAATTCCCTCTGCCTGGGAGGAGAACGTGGCTGCAGCGGGTGGGGGGGCTGGTCAGCACATTTTGACAGCTCCCAGCTCCTGCTGGAGAGATGGAGCCAGGGCGTGGATATGGGCTTTCAGACCAACCCTGATTTTCTTTAAAGAGGAGAACAGCAAATGATGTGTGTGCCACGACGGAGCTTTGCATTGCTGCTGCTGAGGGCGATGACTCTGGATCCATCGGTTCCCGCTGGCTGGGACCACAGCTGGGCTGAGTTTGCCGGTCTCTGCTCTGCCCAGTCTCATGAAGGACCTGCCCAGCGCTCCCCAGGAGAACCCAGCCATCTCCAGTGCTTTCAATCACACTCTGATGTGTTTGAAAATAATTTTTAGGCCATTTTAGACAATTATGCCTGAGCTTTGGATAGCCTTAATGACAGCAGTCACTGTCTGGCAGCAGCCGCGAGGTTCTGCTCCTGTCAGCTGCCTGAGCGATGCTGGTGGTGTCTCATCCCAGGGCTGCGCTTTAAGGTGGGAGAAATGGAGACACAGGGCAGGCAAAGGACTGCTCAGGGGTCAGGATGAAAATCTGTCACGCTCCTGGAAATAGGAGCTGGCTCTGCTTTTCTAATTTGCTGGCCCATGCTGAATTTGTCCATGGTAATACATGAAAATTCACCTGGAAAAAAATAAATTATTCATGAAAGCAATAGTCCAGAGCTGCTTAAACTGCCAAGGCAGAAATCCCCGAGCTGAAGCAGTTGCAGGCGGTGATGCATGGCGGATGATGAGGGATTGAAGGGAGGGGAGAGCGGCAGCTGCTGGTCTGTTGTTTGCCCCTTTCTCCCCAGCTGCTGGGAAGATGCAAAGTGTGGCTTGACTTGCTGCTGCTTTTTACTGTTGATGTGTTCCTCTGTCCTGCAGCCCCCCAGTGCCGGGGATGTGTGCACGTCCCCACGCCGGGTCCTGCTGCTGGAGGGTTACAGCCCAAGGAGTGTTTGTGGGTTTATTAACCACATGCGTTATGCAATAAATAATGTTTAGCTGACTATTGACATTTATTTGGGAGGATAAGTTAAAATAAACAGCCTTGCTTGGGTTGAGTGGTTTTCATGCCAGCTCAGATTGTACGTGACGTGACTTCAATGGATCTCAGTCCAGTTCTCAGAGACCTGTTTCACTGATGCTTTTCCATCACTGTGGTCCCCGGAAAGCATCAGGATACCCCCCAGGATCATCCGAGGTGGCGGGTGATGAAAGGCGGCTGAAGGTGGCTGTTGCTAAGCTACGGGCTGTGTCTCAGAGGGCTCAGAGCTGCAGGGCTGCGGTCAGAGTCAGACCGGGGGTGTAAGCGCTGTGGCAGGGCAAGGCAGGGGTGTGGGTGGGGGTGACCTGTTCCCTTGTCGGGGAGTTTTGCAGAGCCCACTTGTTTAGTCTCTGCTCCAGGTGAAGCAGCAGGAAAGAAGTCTGGTTCTCCTTTACGGGGGAAGGGGGTCCATCCCCTTCAGAAACCCAAGGACCACCACAGTCGGTTATTTTTGCTTTAGGTATCTTGGGTAGAAGACAGCCAGTTGGCTATTTACATCCCACCCCACATCAGAAGGAAAAATAGCCCCAAGCAGGAGATGAGCTGAGGGGACCGACCCTGGGCTGGGTGGCAGCCAGGAGGCAGAGAGGGTCCAGGGACAAACCTTCTCTCCAGGGACAAACCTCCTCTCCAGGGACTTTCAAACTCTGGTCCCCAGAAACACAGAGCCAGCCCTGCGCTGCTCCAGGGAAGGGCTTTTCAGGGGCTCAGAGGGACCTCAGCATCCACGGGGAAATGTCTGAGGAGTCTGCGCATAGGGAGAAGAGGGAATGATGCTGTCCTAGACCAGAGCATTGCTTGGCCAGGAGCCTTTGGGTTTTTTTGGCAATGGCTCTCTCTTCCCTACAGTGCAGGCAGTGCTGGGAGAGGGTGCTGCGTCTGCAAGGGTGAAGATAACTCTGACTTTGTTTTAAGGGCAATTGTTAAACAACCCCGGTTACACAACGAAGGCGGAGATGCTCGGTACAAAACACACCTCATTCCACGCAGCAAGCTGCTGCCTCTGTTCCTTTCCGTTTGCCCTCTCTCTGTCCTCCCGCACTAATTAATCTCATCTGCATGCTTAACAGCCATTCCAAGAGAGGAGATGAGAAAAAGACGGTGGGTTTCCAGCCAGAGCTTGTGCTTCTCCTCCCTGGGCTGCTCTCTGGATCCCTCAGAGCTCCGCTGCTGGAGGGACGAGTGCTGGCTTTCACCTCTCCCAGCCCAGGGCTACTGGGGCGGGTCCTCCCCAGGGTCTGCAGGAGGATGCTCACAGGGGTCAGGAGGAGTAATCAGCTCAGAGGAGGAGGATGCAAAGAAAAGTTCCCCAGCAGGCAGGAAAACAGCCGGGGAAGTGAGCAGACGGCTTCCAGCCTCCTCGGTTTGAATGTCGCTTGGGGGCGGGGATGCTCAGGAACAGGATAACAAACTGACTCCAACCTCTCTTGCCTTTTTTTTTTTCTTTTCCTCCCTCTTTTGTTGTGTTTTATTTTTAGGATCGGTGTCTGCACGAGCTTCTGAGGCAGATCGGGAACAGCAGGATTAATGGAGACGCAATGAAAGGTACCAGTCGCTGCTGCTCCGGGGGGGGGTGGCAGAAGGGTGCTGGCTGCCGGCTGTGGGTGCTCCGCTCCCTGCCCTGCTCCTCCAGCTCTGCCAGGGGACGGATGCTGTTTGCCCTTTGTTATATTTTTCCCTGGCACTTCTCTGCTCTGTGTTGCAGCATAACCCGCCCCCTCCCACGGGCAGGGACCGATGCTGCCTGGCCCCCCAGCCACCATGGAGCTGGCTAATACCAAAGATTTCCAGTGGAAAACCCTCGCCCCGCTCCCGAGCTGCAGAGTCTACTCGACCTTGGTGGAAGCTGGTGGGCAAGTGTTTGCCATCGGGGGCTGCGATGACAACGGGGTCCCCATGGATTGCTTTGAGGTCTACTCCCCGGAGGCTGACCAGTGGACCTCGCTGCCCCCCATGCCCACAGCCCGGGCGGGGGTGGCGGTGGCCACTTTGGGCAAGCGGATCATGGTGATAGGAGGGGTTGGAGTGAATCAGATGCCGCTGAAGATAGTGGAGATGTACAACATCGACGAGGGCAAGTGGAAGAAGAGGAGCTCGCTGCGAGAGGCAGCCATGGGCATCTCGGTGACGGCAAAAGGCAAGGAGGGGTCAGTCCTTCCAGGGCGGGGAGGGGAGGGATGCCTGGGGGGTGATGGGGAAGGTTGGCATCGGTTGGGCAATGGCATGGTTGGGCAATGGCACAGGGTTATGTTGTTCTCAGAAAACCTTTTCTGTCCTCCTGGCAATTTGTCGTATCCCACCTGCTGAAGACGATGGTTCTGTAGCAGCCGAAAGCAGAGAAACCCAGGGGCTGTTCTGTATCGTCAGCCCCGGAGCCACAGGGGCCGTGGCTGTGTTGGTACCTGGGGGTGTTCCAGACAGGACCAGTCTCCAGGATCTCAAATCAAACTTCTCCTGGCTTTTGTAGTAAATTCTGTTCCTCGTATGCTGCAGATACTAGAAAAATAGGAACAGGCTGGGAGTACCCCAGCTGAGCTGTGGAGCCCGAGGTGAAGCCTGGGAGCCACAGAATAGCTTTGGTGTGAAGAGATACCTCTGGAGTAAGCCCGGAACCAGCCAGAAGAGTGTCAGCTTCACGGTGTCAAATCATTGCACGAGGAGAGGCAGCAACCGGCTTCGTGGAGGGCTCCTGCGCAGCTCCCCTCTGTCAGCTTAACCGCTGCCTTAAATGGGGCTTGCTAAATGCCCGGGAGGCTCTGCCCTATCAGCCCATCTCGTTTTTTAATTTCTAAGCAGAGATGTGGAGCATTGATTTCCTTTAGCATCCTCTGCTGTGCTTTGCAGAGCCTGGGGCTGGGAGCTGTGTTCCCGAGCAGTGTGCCTGAGGTCAGGCAGCTTCCCGCCGTGCCTGGGATTACGGATCTAATCTCCAGGCAGCTCCTTTGAAAGCTGCTTGGTTTGTTTGCTTAAGTGGGTTTAAAAGCTACCGTCAAGGAATGTTTAAAAATAATGTTTACCATCTCCAAGATGATTTTTCTCTCCGAGTATGAGCTTGCCTGACTGATACGGCGGGGTCAGTCCAGTGCAAGAGGCCAGGAACAGAAATAGCCGCCCAAATCCTTGCAGCGTGCGGGCTGCTCGCTGCTTTTCCAGCTGCCTTGCAGGCTGTCCGTGAGGGCAAGGCTGCCGCTGCTGCTCTCCTGAATCTTGTCTGTGGGGTGAAGCGCATATTAAAGGAGGAGCAGCAGCCCCCGGACGGGGCAGCAGGGCTGCGGGAAGAGCATCAGCGGTGCTGTGGGGATCGGGAGGTTGGTGTTTCCCTCTGCCGCGGGGATGGGAGCTCGGGTAGGAGTGAACAGTTCTGGTCCACATCAGATGATGGCGTGTGTTTTTGCAGGAGGATATTTCTCATGCTTTCCTATAGTAATTTTTGGGGTTTTTTTTACTTCTTGGCCCTGTGCAGACTACAGAGTCTATGCAGCGGGTGGGATGGGATCTGACCTGCGGCCACACAACTACCTGCAGCACTACGACATGCTCAAGGACATCTGGGTGTCGCTGGCGGCCATGCCCACACCCAGGTACGCTGCCACATCCTTCCTGCGAGGCACCAAGATCTACGTGCTGGGTAAGAAGCCATCGTGCCGCCTCCTCCTCCTTGGGCACCACTGGGCAGCAGCTCCTTTGATCTCAGCCCTGAGAAACCTCCCTGGGAGAGGCACTGGGGACCGCTCCCCTCCAGCCCTGCCTGTTTCCTCGTGCATTCAGAAATGCCACGCTTGCAGCTGGAGGGTTTGAGCGGGGCTGGTGTTGGGGTCTCGCAGCAGCTCTGTGCTGGGCAAGGGGCCTTTCTCATCCCAGGTCCATCCATGGCTGCTGGCAGCCGAGGGTGCAGCTGGTCTTTGCTCCGTTTGCAGCCCTGCTACTGCGATAGAAGCCCTTGGACTCAACTAGCGAGTAAAAATACTTCTGTGCATTTGATATCAGCAAAGCACGGCACAGCTTCACAAAGGGTCTGCCTTTGGCAGGGGAAAGACCTGCTGCAGCTGGGAAATGCTGGCCCAAGCCTTTTGCAGAGGGCAGTTTTCATCAGTCCCATGTTACAGAATGGCAGACTAAGGCAGGGAAATGTTAGCTTGTGGCCAAACGGCGTGTCAGGATCAGAACAAAGGAGCTTGCTCGAACCACCAGCCAGCCCTAGCTTTCTATAGGGGTGAGCAGGAAAGACTCTGATCTATTTTGCAGTTTGCTTGCTGCTGGCGAACAGTTTGTGGGCCCAGCAGCGAGCACAGGCTCTGCCTTCAAAGGCACGCTGGGCATCTGAGCTGAGAATAGCTGCAGCCATCCGCAGCTGATGAGCGGGAGAATAACCCACATCCTTGGCGGTCGCAGCAGCAGCTGCTCTGGCAGCGAGGCTGGGGCTTGCTGGCTTGCACTGGCGCTGAGCTCATCTGAATTGCAAAAGCTCCCGAGCGCTGATCCCTGCTCTGCTCTGGATTTGTCTCGATGAAGCTGGTGCATACTAAACACCTTCCTGCGCCAGCGACCCGCTGCTGCCGGCGTGGAGGGAGGCGGAGGGTGTGATGCACTGCAAAATGAAGTGTTTTCATGCCGGGATCCTACAGTTAAAGGAGGGGGAGCGCAAGGGGGGGACATTACCTGGCTCAGCAGCCCCCACCCAGGTGACTTGAGACCTGGGGGCATCGCATTGGATGCAGTTCACCTGCCCCAAGAAACTCCTCTGGTTCCTTCCAGTTCCTTCCAGTACTTAAAGGGGTCTATGGGAGAGATGGGGAGGGGCTCTTGATCAGGTGTAACAGTAGGATGAGGGGTAATGGATTTAGGCTGAAAGAGGAGAGATTCAGATGAGATCTGAGGAAGAAATGTCTCCCTGGGGGGGGGGTGAGGCAGTGGCCCAGGGTGCCCAGAGAAACTGTGGATGCCCCATCCCTGGAGGGGTTCAAGGCCAGGCTGGATGGGGCTTTGGGCAACCTGGGCTAGTGGGAGGTGTCCCTGTCCGTGGCAGGGGGTGGCACTGGGTGGGCTTTAAGGTCCCTTCCAACCCAAACCATCCTGTGATTCTCTGATTCCTGGTGCTGTTGGCTCGGTGCTATAAGCCACGCTGACCCTTTGCTTTCCCTCTCCCTGCCCCAGGTGGGAGGCAGTCCAAGTACGCCATCAATGCCTTCGAGGTCTTTGACACAGAGACCCGGTCCTGGACCAAGTTCCCCAACATCCCCAACAAAAGAGCCTTCTCCAGCTTTGTGCCCACAGAAGACAAACTCTTCAGCCTCGGGGGCCTGCGGCAGGGCCGGCTCTACCGGCAGCCCAAGTTCATGAGGACCGTGGACATGTTTGACATGGAGCAAGGTGGGGGTTGTCCCTTGTCCCAGCTCTGTCCTTTCCAGAGGAGCAGGACTGGTGGCACGCTTTGCTGTCCTTGCAGAGCACAGAGCTCCCATCTGCTGAGTCCTGGGACTGCTGCTGCCTTGAGCCCAGCCTAGAGGAAGACCTGCAGTCGAGATTAACAAGTCAAGGCAGCGGGGGGGAAAGCCATGGTCCCGAGGCAGCTGGGTTCAACAGCTGCCTCCTGATGTGGTGGGGAGGAAGCTGACCCCTGTGTCCCGGGGTTTGATTACCCCGAGGTGCAGCAGCAAAGCTGTGCCTCCACAAGAGATTAGGAGATGAGAGGCAGATGGTTTCCCAGGAGTGGATGCTCCTGTAATGCCCGGTCTGTCCTGTCCCGCCCAGGTGGCTGGATGAAGATGGAGCGCTCCTTCTACCTGAAGAAAAGGCGAGCAGACTTTGTGGCTGGCTACCTGAAAGGCAGAGTCGTTGTGGCTGGAGGACTAGGTGAGGCACTGGGGATGGTGGTAATGCTTTAAAAAACATGAGTCATGTATTATCGTTACAGAGGGGAGAGATTCTGGCCCTGGCTGCCCTGAGGGAGCAGGAAAAGCAGACCCAGGGTTCAGAGTTCAGAGACTATGCCAGAGCAGACCAGGGATGCTCGCTGGTGCTTCCTAAGTGACCCAGTGCCTCCCTTTATGCTTCCAGGAAACCAGCCGACTGTCCTGGAGTCCGCAGAGGCTTTCCACCCCGAGAAGAACAAGTGGGAGAGCTTGCCCCCCATGCCCACCCCGCGCTGCGCCTGCTCCAGCATCGTGGTGCGGAACTGTCTGCTGGCCGTCGGCGGGGTGAGCCAGGGGCTGAGCCGTGCCGTGGAGGCTCTCTGCCTCGCCGATGCCTAGCTGGCCCCTGCCCGCTGGGGGACCCTGCCCCTCGCAGCCCCCAGCAGCAGTGATGGTGGGCAGCTGCTGGTCGCTAGACCCAGCCTTGCTCTGCAGCCGGGGCTGCTGTTCCTCGCTCTCCGGGTGCTGCTGTTCCAGCCCCACGGAGGGAAGGAGCACTTTGGGCAGGTGTGCCCTCCAGCTGTCTTCAGAGCTCTGTGGGGAAACCCAGCTGAAGGAACTGCTCGCAGCGCTGGTGTGCTGTGTCTCCGGCCAGCTGGAAGGACTCTGGAGACCAGGGCATGGGCAAGTGTCTCCCCGTGGCCATCCTGACCCACTGCCACGGGCGACAGGTTCGGAGGTGTTAGGAGTATCCAGACATGTCGGTGGGGGTTCAGGGAGAATGATTGTGATGTTGACCTCTTTGAGCATCCTGGGATCTACATGTGCTTTTCTGCACAGATCCTCTTGGCTTGCAACAGGGGAAACTCCTAACCTGCAGCCAGATTTGGGGATCGTTCTTTTGCCTTCAGAGCAAGGCTTTTCCTGCCAACCTGTAGCATTTGACTGTCACTTTGGCAGAAACTGGAGTGAGGGGCTGCCGATGCTCCTGGGAGGGACGAATGCCCGAAGGACTGTTTCAGCTAGATGGAAGATGTTATTTTTGGCGTAGACTAGCACAGACACTGCCTTTTCTGGGTGTCATGCAGAGATGGCCTCACCCTACAATATTCTAACCTGTTTTTTTAGCTCCTTTAATGATTTGGGATCTTTCCTGGGAGAAAGGAGCAAAACTGAGCCCTACCTCTGGTTCTGGAGTGCCATCACCCTGGGGGCAGCAAAGTCAGAAGGCTCCGGCCATCGCCTCCTCTTTGGTTTTGTTCTTCTTTGGGGTAGGGCTGTCTGAACCGTGGGGTTACAATTCTAGCTTGTAGAAGTTGCACCATTAAAAGTTGTCTTCAGAAAAGCCCGTGGAGAGGCCGGGTCTGTGCCTGGGCTGCGTCAGGGCTGTGATTGTACGAAAAAGTGACGGAAAAGGGGGAAAAGGGGCCACTGCAGGCACCGTGGCCGGGGTCGGTGGGGCAGTCCCGTTCCCCGGGCACTGTCCCTTGTCCCCTTCCGCGGTGTCCCATCTCTCTTTCCAAACGCCTCTCGGAGGGAGGGGGTGTCCCGGTGGCAGCCCCTCGGTGCTGCGCAGGGGGGTGCGGGGGCAGCCGCGGGGCTCCGCTGGTGCCGGCCCCGCTCCCGCCGCTGCGGAGCGCCGAGGACACCGTGCGGCGGCCGCGGCAACGGCAGGACCGGCCCGGGGCGGGGCGGGGGGGGCGGCCGGGGGCCGGGGCGCAGGCTCCGGGGATGCTCCGGCGCCGGGCGGGCTGGTACCGGCCATCTCGGGGCAGGGAGCAGCCCCCCCGCCTGTATCCCCCCCACCCCAAGCCTTGCTCCTGCGGTGGGATCTGGCCGGTGCCCTCCGGGTGGGCTGCTGCCCCTCCCGTGGGTGGCGGGGGCCGCTCCCGTCTGTCGGTGTTGGTGGCTCCGTTTGAAGTGCCGCCCCGTCGGTTCCCAGTCCCCTCGCTCTGATCTCGAAGTGATGAAAGGGGAAAGGCACCAACTCCACAGCCAACAACCTGCTCGCTAATTATTGACATCCCACCTGCCTGTCTCTGGCTGCCCACGCAGGCACAGCAGCGTCTGTCCCCATCCTCTGTCATGTTCCCATCTGTGCTCCTCAGGCTTTCTTTAGGCACCATTTAGGTTGTATAGGTGCAACCATCTAACTGCAGAACAGAGCTCTGCCCTGACGCAGCCACACAGCTCTGGCCGGGGTGGGGAACTGCCCACAGCGATGCTGGGCTGTGCTCCAGACCCCAGGTGAGGAGCACGGAGCCCAGCCGGGACAGTCTTGGAGTTGGGAAGGGCTCCAGGGTGAGATGTGCTGAGGGGTGAGGTTGCAGGGAGCTCTGAGCGGAGCACCAGGACCAGATATTTCTGTCTAACAGCATCCCTGGGTGCTTAAAGATCTGCTGGATCTGGCAGAGCTGCAGGAATGTGCTGTGAGCATCCCTCGGTGTGTGCCGCCTCCTGACCCCAGAAGGCTGATAGACTATCCCTTTGAACTGTAAAAACTGGAGGAGGATGGAGGAGGCTTGGAGGGAGAGAAGGAGCCCTCTCTTTTAGAACAACCCCCGTGTCTCCCGGCACAGCCGATCTCCATCTCAGCCGCCTCTGCACAGCCGAGAGTCTCTAGCTAGTAATGAAGTGTTTTCCTTTGTCCTCAAGGAACCTTTCCCACACACAGCACAGCCTGGTGCTCCTCCGCTCTCACTTTCTCATTAGCCCTGAGCCCTGCTGATTGCAGCGAGGCCTCGCTGGTCAGGGCGCAGGGTTCAGTGCTGCTGCGCTGGCTTTGTTAAGCTGGAGCAAGGGGAGGAGGAACCGCTCCCTTTGTCTGCCTGGGCACAGCTGGGGGCTGATCCTTTGCTTTCTCCCTCCAGAAAAGCTGAAGAGAGTGACAGACAAAGCAGCGTCATGGGAATAAACCCGCTCTAGGATTTAATGAAGAGATGTCAGGGGCTGGGGGGAGACCGTCAGCAATCAAAGCCGGGGATGTGCCGAGCATTTAGAGAGCGAGGGAAAGGGGAGCTCTCTGAGTCACCGCGTAGTGAGAAGAAGGTCTGGGTCAGCTGCCTTTGTCCTGAAATCCAGGCTCTTGTCACCAAACAGATCACTGGCATGTCCCCAGAGCCGCTGTGTCCCCAGCCAGTGGCAGGTTGCTCTGCAGTGTGGGGTGCTCCTGGCTGGGGGGGCTTTTCCCCATGGTGGTGCTCTGCAGAGAGAAGTTTTTACAAGAGCTTGAAGCCTAGATGTTGCATGGATTTTTCCAGACGTAGTTCCCACCCTGAGCAGCTCTCTCCAGAGTTTATTTCCATGTCTATTCTGATTTTGGGGGTTGAGGGGCTTCCTGAGCAGCCGTGAGTTCTTGCCGTGACCCCCAGCATGCTCTGCAGCCCCCTCCTGCTCTGTCTGCTGGCTTCTCCCCAAAATCTGCAGGGAAAGGCAGCCGCCGAGACTTCAGACACTTTCAGCACGCCTCCGCTGCACCGAGCTGCCAGCTAACACCCACTCGGAGACCTCTGTACCTGAAATATTGGAGCACTTTCTCCAGGAATAATGTCATTTGCTTTTTGCCAGCAGATCATAAAGGGCTTAGCAAACCCAGAGAGTCAAGCAGGCAGGTGAGAAGAGTTGTAATTACATGGTCAGTGGCAAAAACCAGGATTAGAGGTTTGGGCTGGTCTGTCCCAGTGCTGGGCTCTGCGTGGGGGCTCCTCTGGCTCGTGGGAATTCCCTTCTCGTGGGCTGAGATTCCCTCCAGGAGCAGGGGAAATCCTCCAAACTTTCCCGTTCCCTCTGTGGGCTTGGTGGTGCCATTCACCAGTTCCAGCGTGCTGGCAGACGCGAGCTGGAGGATTACGTCTCTCCCCTGATGGTTCTCACAACTGCACCTTGAATCCTGCCTTGCTCCTACTGCTGTGGGAAACAGGAGGCTGCAGGAGACAATCTGCTTTTGTTTGGAAGAAAAGGGCCGTGCCTGCCCCCCAGGTGCTGGAGATATGACCGGGAGCCAAGGCTGGGGAGCAGGGAGGTGAGCTGGACGCACCCTGACTCTGTGTGCAGGGTGGTTTGATTTAGGCAGCGCTGAGCGGTGCTGGATGGGTTCCCGTTCTCCTCCCAGCACTCTGAACGGCAGATGGCATCCATGGGCTGAGCCTGGGCTGGACCAGCACCTCCCTGCAGGCATCCTGCTGCCATGGGGTCCTGCCCAGCCCAAGAGGTGCCGGACCAGGATGGCAGGTGGGCTCCAAAATGCCATTTTGCGTTGTGCAGGGATCCTGGCTCGTAGCATAAGGATCCAGCAGACAACTTGATGGGAAAAGGATGTCATGCATGTCCTCCAGCATTTCGTTCCTGTGAAAGGGCATCACGTCCAAGGACCCTGCAGTAGCTGTGACAAGCAGCTCGGTCCCCCAGGCAGACAGTCTGTAATGCTGCTGCACAGTGACAGTGAAGGAAACGTCTGGGTGGCTGAACCCTTCTCCTGCTCCCACTGCTGCACCTCCGAGTGAATCTCTACGGATCAAACAGCTGCAGTTCCCTTCCCCAGATAGGTGTTGTATGTGCTATTCAGCAGAGGATGCTGAGCACTTCCATCTTTGAAACAGATACTTGATGGATCCCACTGTTCCTGGAGGGACAAGGTAAAGGTGGTGCAAAGGCAATCGTTTAGAAATAAACAAATACAGAGTACCTGGATTTCAACCCAGCTTTCTTTCTAAAATATGTAGTAAATTTGACCTGCCTCAGAGAATTGTTTTCAGCAGTCCTGAGAATGGATTGGCAATTGTCTGCGGTATCTTTTTTTTTTTTTAAATATATGTATTAGTTCTCAGAGACTTGCATTGAAACAGGATCACATATCAGTACACTGAGTGCTTTGAACGGTGCATTGTGGCTTTCTATCTCACTTTCTATCTCAGTGGAGCTCTCAGCCAGTTCCTCTGTCTCTGGGGAGCTGCAAAGAGCTTCGGGCTGGTCCCGCTGCCCCAGTCAGCCCCAGTTCCCCAGAACCCCTGCGCCCACCGCCCTTCTCGGCAGTCACCAGCTGCTCTCTGTGTGCCTTTATCTGAAACCCAGCTGAGCTCTTGGCGTTTTCCAGCTACCTAGTGGAGCTCAGCAAATGCTGGAGCTGGCTGTGGCCGTGTCCTCGCCTGAACTCCCGATACTGGAAGTGGTGTTTGCCGAGAGCCAGGCTTTCCAGTACCAGCATCGGCGCCTGCTCCTGCACAGCAGTGCCAACCTGTCCTGCTCCCCATCGCCACGCTGACCCTCCTGCCGAAAAAACATTGCTTCGCATTGTCCCCGAGCAGACTTTGCATCAGCAGGAAGCTTCCTTAGAACCACCTCTGATGGATCTGGTTGTGGAGCAGAAATTATTCCTGCACCGTGCCATGGACCCATAACATACACAGCAACACCCCGCGCTGCTCAGCTGGTCCTGGCCGTGGGGGGAAGATGCTCTTTGGGGTCAGTGCCACTCTTTGGGGTCACTGCTGCCCTTTAGGGTCACTGCTGTCGTTTGGCCATCGCTCAGCCAACCCTTCCCAAAAGGAGACCCAGCGCAGTTTAGTGTGAGTGCTGCCAGACAGCTTCAGTGATGGATTTCTCTTTGTCTAGATAGCTGGGAATAGAGCTCCTCCGTGCTGCCAGAGCTGCAGTGGCACGAGGAAACACTGGGACCTGTCTGTCACTCATGTCCCCATATGTTCCCCTGGCCCCGTTAGGTCCCCAACCCCGTGGGGACACCAGCCGCCGAGTCGCAGCTGAGCCAGCCCTGGCCACTCTGCTCCAGCAGACAGACCCACCCCATCGGCATCCGCCGGCGCTGTAACGGATATCGAGTCACTGCCCTGAAATACAGACGCTTCCTGCCCTGAAAATAAAAGCTCCGGCTTTTCGGGTTGGGGGGGGGGTAGTTTGCTTATTTTTTTAATAAATGCCTCGACATTCCTGCAGCCCCACGGGCTGCTGCCGGCTGTGACCTTCCCCGCCGTGACCTTCCAGCGCCTGGGAGCGTATGGCCGGGCATCCCAGGTCTGAGCTGTTGTGGGAGGACCCTGGGTGAGATGGTGTAACAGAAAAATAACATAGAAAATATTTAATTTATTATGTATATAGAATTGCCCCAGACTCACCAGTGTAAGAGAAAACCACGTACGAGTCCCTGCTCAGCCCTTGCCCCCTCTTGTCTGGGGTTTGCTGGTTTAAAGTGGAGGCTTCGGCCGTGGGGGTTAATGTGTGTTGTTGTGGCTGAAGTACAGGGCTTGCTGTGACAGGGGTTGTCAGTTTGGCTTTTATTCAACAAACCTTTAGATTAAAGCGTAATTCAGACCGCTGCACGTCTCTTATCTCTCTGTAGCGATTTCTACGGTAAATACCGTATAATAAGGAAGATCAGGTTATCAGCTGATAACATGATGATTAAAAATCCAAAGGAGATGAGTTCCCGGCTTTGTCACAGTTTGGACTAAAATTCCTGTAACTGTAATGACTGAAGGAGCTGTGTGTCACCGACTGGGGGGGCTTGCTCCATGCCAGGGACAAGAAGATGAGATCCTGGGACCTTCTGTGGCTGGTTCAGCCACGGCGTGAGCAGGACACCAGCCCGGGAGCCTCTCCTTCCCCGTGGGTCACTTCTCTTTACAGTCATGCTTTGCCCTTTTTCTTCATCTCTCACGTTTCTACATGTGGAGCTGCCCAGGGATGCTTTTTTTCTGCTCCCTCCAGCTGAACGAGGCAGGATTTCTGCTTTCTCCAAGGGTGATCCATCCTTGGCTGTGGCACATCCCTTATCTCCGCAGCTCCGTGCAGCAGGGAGCTCCCCTCCGTGCTCCCCGCCGTGCCTTTGCTGACCCTGGCAGCGATAAGGAGGGATGGCAGGACCTGGGTTCACGAGAACCGCCGTGCAAACGTTATCGGACTAATGGGGTTTTGCAAAATGATCCTTACAGATGACTAGCCTGGGCACAAAATCTGCCCACTGAGTAGTTATCAAGCTGAAAAAAAATGAGCTGGGCTTTACCCGGAGAAGATGCATGTCTGGGTGGATGGAGGGATGGATGGAAGGATGGATGGATGGATGGATGGAGGCTGGTGTAATCCACAGCTGGGGTGGAAGTGGGGTGTAGAGGTGGCCTCTGCTGTGATCATTAGATGTGATAGGCCATAAATTACTTTTCAAAAGGCTCCTATTGCTGCTAATGTGTTTCCCTTCTTCTGCTGATGGATGGGGCACCCAGTTGGGAGGATCAGAGCAAAACCAGCTTCCTCAGTGTTTTCAGAGCAGGAATGGGTTTCACACCTGCCTGAGCACTACCCAGCAGCAGGTGAGGAATGCTGGCTTGGAAGACCGCTAATGAGAAGTGATCATTAAACTTTTTGTCCTCTTTGGTATTTGAATGCCTGGCAGAGCTCTTCCTTTCCCTCTTGGAGGGCTCGCTGCTGTCTTCGGGGGGAAAGTTTCTTCCTTCACCAGTCCACAAGCAGAGGTGGATAGAGCCTGTTGCCGCTGAGCCCAAAGGCAGAGCCGTAGCTTTTGACCACAATCTGGATGTTTTTAGCACTGAGGTAATGCCGTAGCATTTATTTAAAAATAATAAATAAATAAATATGAAATTAGGAGCCTGCGAGTAAATAGCGCTTCCGTTATGACAAAGCATCAAGTCGAGTAGACAAGCTTTGAGCGGCTTTACCTGACATGGAGCCAAATTCCTGGTTGACTTTCATGTTGGTTTCAGCGGACACACACCGAGGCCTGTGGTACAAAGGGCTGCCGCTGGAGAAACCCGGTTTGGGATTTCTGAGGCTGCAGCTGGGGGAGGCAGGGGGAATTTCAGTGGATTTCCCCACTGTCAGAAAGCAGGAGCAAGACTGTTACAATAGAGGATCCTTATCAGTGGATTCCAGTGGACTTAGATCTGTGTCCCTCGACATTTCCATTAAAATAGGCTTCCTGAGCCGGTCTGGAACAAAAGCATACCTAAGCCTCGTATCAAACAGAGAAAATTGCAGAAAAGAATTTATCTGCTAGAAACAGAAAGAGAAGCTACTCAAGGCTCCGCTTCCTTTCATCCCAGGGAAAGCCTCTGGAAAGCATCCGTATAAATCAACCGCAGCATTAAACACGTCCTTGAAGTTAAATGTGTGCTCAAGTGTTTTCCTGGGCCGGTGGGCTAAACCACGAGCGATCCCTCAGCTGTCGACAGCCTTACTCTGCGGGCTTGCCGTGTCCGGGAGACACAGACACTTTGGTTTTAGCCAGGTGAAATCGCTTTGTTTGTGGTGATAGGGTTGGTTTGTACCTTCCCCTTCAGCTCTTCTGCAATCCCTGGGCTGTGCCCGAACAGGATCCGATCTGTTTACTTTGACATTGAAATTACAGCAGTTTAGTTAATCTCATCTACGCCTTGTTTATCTTCCCCGTGGGCCTTGCTGGCCACTTGCAGATTGAAACGCAGCAGCTCCGGTTACTGCACAGTAAATAATTGATTATTGCGACTGTGCTCCAGCACAGGATCTTCTTCAGGCACACTGGTGGGAGATGACTAATTTTAAAATGGGAAGGGATGCAGGACCAGTCTGAAGCTGCCGGTTGTTCATCCCTGACATCTCATGCGGAATGGAGATGCCACGTGGCCACTGACAATAAGAACCAGGGACAGTGGCAGAACAAAATAGCCGTGTCCTAACTCTGTCAGAACGGTTTCTAATGTGCAGTCCTCCCAGCACCGAGGCAGATCACAGCCACAGATGAGCAGGAGTTTGGTGCAGGGTTGTCTCCATGACCTGGACTCGGGTGCCTGTTGTCACAGCTGCCCTGCAGGCAGAATGTCCTCAACAGGTCATTTTCTAATCTCAGCCCTGCGATACCCAGATTGCAAGACCAGCCAGAGGACTGCGACTGCCTGGGTCTCATCCTGACACAGAGACAGGCTGAGAGCGGGTGCTGGATCATTGCACAGCTCCATCCTGTGCCACCTCTGTGCTCAGGGACACAGAGCCCACAGAGAGGGGCTGGTGCTGGATTAGCTCATCCCTCGCAGCCGTTCGCCAGCCCCTGCTCTGCCTCACCCTGCCCCGAGCTGCTGGAAGTGGTGGGAAAATCCAGGTCTGAGTGCGGGGATGAGTAATGCCGCAGCTATCTCTTTCTTCAATCAATACAGTGTGTCCTCACACATGCCAGAGCTGGGCAAGAGCTTTTGTTTTGGTTGCTTTGGGAAATAATTGCATTCTTCTAATATCTCAAAACAAAGATTTAGCACAGGGGCAAAAAAGACCACACGGGAAGGTGCTGCAGACTTAACCAGGAATGCCCGTCAGAAGGGTTTGTGTGGGAGCACCTGAGCAGCCCGCAGATGTTTTACCCACCCTGGCTCTGGTGGTGGAGCCCACTGCTCCCTCCCAGCCTGAGCATCCAGGAGGGCAAAGCACGGTCCTGTGGTGAGCGTGGGCAGGCTGCGCTTGCCCAGGCCTCTCCTCTCTCTGATTTTGCCCTCAATATACATATTTTTCTGAGAGCTCTGGGTGCATTGTGGCTCCTTGCAACAAACCACATCTGTGTGTGTCTCAGCCGGCTGTAGCTCTGTCCCCAAGTCCCTCCATCTCTCCCGGTGTCGGACCCCCAGGCGCTTTGCTCCGCATCCTTGCAGCACTCTGCTCCTGCGCCTCTCCTCAGCCTTTGGGTGCAAGTGTCCCCCTCCATCATCTGCTGGAAGGTCCTTAATCCCCCCACCCCCCCAATGTGCAGGACACCCTTTACCTTTGGGTGCAAGTCTCCCCCTCCATCATCTTCTAGAAAGTCCTTTACACCCCCTGCCATCACTGTGCCCCCCCCCTTTGTACCCCACCTCTCTCCCTTGTCCCTGGATTGCCTCTGCCCCCCCACCATTGCACCCATCTTTTCACTGCCCCCCTCTCCCCTTACCCCCGCAGTCTGCTTTCTCCGCGGGGTCCCCCTCCTTCCACCCGTGGGGTTTCCCCACAGCCCCCCCCAACCCCATCGCACCGGTTCCCGGGCGGGGCGGCCGCCTCCGTGCGGCCAATGGGCGCGGGGGGGCGCGGCCGGCGGGGCCGCAGCATTTAGCGGCCGGGGCTGGGCCGGGCTGGACCGGGAGGCGGCGGAGCTGGGGCCGGGAGCCGGGCATGGAGCGGGCGGCGGGGCCGGGGGGAGCGCTGGCCGCCTCGCTGGCCGAGGGGCTGATCAAATCCCCGCGGCCGCTGATGAAGAAGCAGGCGGTGAAGCGGCACCATCACAAGCACAACCTCAAACATCGCTACGAATTCCTGGAGACGCTGGGGAAAGGCACCTACGGGAAGGTGAAGAAAGCCCGGGAGCGATCCGGGAAACTGGTAAGGATCCGTGCCCCCCACCCCCGGTCCTCGGTACATCCTCCCGGGGATCCCCTGAGCATCCTTCTGCTCTGAGCACCATGGCCCCGGTGTATCCCCTCTACCATCCCTTTTCTCCCCAGTGCATCTCTCCCCCCATCCCTTTTCTCCCCAGTGCATCTCTCCCCCCATCACTTTTCTCCCCGGTGCATCCCCTTCTTTTCTCCCCGGTGTATCTCCCCTTTTGTCCGGGTGCATCCCCTTTCCCTGCCCCGGTGCAGCCCCCCTCGGCAGCCCCGGCTCCCCCCGCCGGTAACCGGGAAGGCTCAGCCCGCTCCCGGTGCAGCGCGGTGGGGGGGCTGCGGAGCCGCCGTCCCCGGGCCCGTGCCGCAGGTGGGGACAGCCGTGTAGGGGGGCAGCCTCGGAGGGATCTCGCACCCCCCCCCCCGGGGGTGGGTACAGCTCCCCTCGCCCACTTGACCCCGTCGGGCTTCCTGGTGAAGGAGGCTGCAGATATCCGGCAGCTAAGAGCAAATATTGCACTTGAGTCTCAAGGATTTTTCCCTTCCGCTCGCCCCGGTTCGGGGCTGGTTTTGGCTCTGGGCACACAAGCAGAGCCCAGCCCCGAGTGTCTGGTTGAAATCGTGACTCAATCAACGCCCCAGCCCCTCTGAAGCAAGGTGCCTCTGTGTGATGCACAGCTCAACCCACAGCACAGCGACACAGCGTGATGGGAGAGGTGGGGGACCCTCACCCTGGGGGGGACCCTCACCCCTGGGCAAGCGGGGGGCTGCTGTCCTGGCAGCCTGGGCCCTTAGGAGCCTGTAAGGGTTCAAAGGGCAAATCTGGACATGATTTCCCAACTGCTTTTCAGTCCTGAGCACCCTGTAGTGTGGGATGGGACCCAAGAAAGGTGCTTGCACATCATGGGGGAGCAATGGGGGTCCACCTGCGGGCGGTGGGACTGGCCCAGTGCGGCTCCGAGGGCTCAGCAGGAGGGCAGGGCGTGAGATCAGATCAATAACATGCCCCAGAAGATGTCAAGGGAAACAACAGTAAATCTGCGAGGCTTTCTTGTGTAACACGACAGCTCTTAATGAAGTCAGATCTGCCATTTCCATTAGCCTATCTGCTGCTGAAGGAGCTGCTGTTTTGCTGCATAATCAAGGCCCTGAAATGCAGCTTCCACCCACAGACCGAGAAGGGTCCCTCCCCTCGGGATGGGCGAGAAGATTTGGCTTTTCCTGCCTGCACCTAGAAAAGCTTGTACAGGGAATCTCTGAACTGCCCAGAAAAAATGAAAAACGTACCTGTCTGTGGAAGCCCCTTAGGACAGGGGCTCTGGCAGCATTGCTCGGTTATAATGCACATTAAATCCACAGCCCAATGCCTCCTCAATAAACGCTGGAGATAGTCAAAGGCTTGGCTAGCTAGTACCTCAGCGAGCTGGCCATGTAGGAACAGGAGGCTTAACCACAAATCTCTCCTCTTCCCACAAATTCTTTCTTGTAGCACTCAGCATTTCCGGACCTGTTTAATCTTCAGGCTTATCCTGAGCTGGGTTGTTGTTTGCTCCTTCTCTAAGTGGCTTTCACTTCCTAAACACCGAGGTGTGAGCACAGGTGCTGCTGCTTCCTCTGCCGGTTGCCCCTCGTGGGCTGCATGGATCTGCCGGTACCGCTCCACGCATGGGTTTTGCCTCTGGCTAATCAGAAACTGATTGATGCACTGAATATGGAACCATCTCGTTTTCCTGCCTAGCTTTCTTTTTTTCCTCTGAATTTTAACCAGCCTCCCTGGACTTAGCTCAGAGCAAGGCGTGCCTCATCACTTGGTATACTGTGGGGAAGACAGAGCTTCCACAGCTGAAGGGTTTTTGGGGACTTCCATGAACATCCTTTGTCTTAAAATCTTAATTTTCTGGTTAGAAATCCTTTAGGTGAAATAGTGCTTCACCCCTTTTGGTGGGTACTTCCGCTGCACGCCCTTCCCAGTCCTTGGGAAACTGGTGTGTCTCTGAGACATCAAGCAGGTGGGGCGGGAGTCGCTGGCTCTTTTTTCTATTAATTTTTTTTTCTTTTTGTTTTCCCCGCATCTTTTGGTTTGAAGATGCGGTCATGTGTGCTGTGGTGGTGCAAACTGGCTCCTGCACCTGTCTGCACGGCAGCATCTGGCCCTTGGTGTGTCTCCCAGGCGGGTTCCCCAGCCCTGGCCCGTGGCCAAGTCAAACAGAACAGGGGACCTCCCGTGGGACTCGGTGTCACAAACGGATTTGTGGGTTTGTGTGGTATCGAGGGGAAAGCAGCACCTGGAATATTCCAAAGCAGCAAAGCCTCTTTTGATCTCCAGTAAGGAGTGAAGCCCAGTCTCTTCCGTAGTGGGTTGTAATCCATATTTCATGGAGCACGAAATGCCGCACTCGCAGTCTGGAACAACTTCTGAAGTGCTGCCTGGGGTTGTAGCTTAATGCATCTTCTAGCAGCTGCTGAAAATACCTGTTCTGCCCCCAAAAAACTTGTAATTAAAAGCTTTTTTGACTTGGAAAGTACTCTTAACTTCTCTAGGCTCTTGCAGTGGGACTTCTTGGGGCTGTTTCCTGCAGGAGATTCTTCTCATAGCTGGTGGGGGAGGCAGAGTGTAGGCTGTGGCAGTGTCTGTCCCCAAGGCTGCTGGTCCCCATCTCCTTTTCTGCCTGAAGGGGAGATCCTCTGCTGTCAGCTCTCTTCGGGTAGGGGATGTTTTGGAACAAAGCTGCTTCTCTGCACCCCTGGGGAAGAATGGAGCACTCAGCAAGGAGCACCCCAGGGCTCTAACAGCTCCCTAAACCTGCTCCGGGGCTCTAACAGCACCCTAAACCCGCCGGCTGAGCCTGCTGGCTGCCTCCGAGGTCACTAACTGCCGGGTTCCCAGGCAGGATGTCCTCTGGCACTGTTGAATACAGCCGGTGACATCTCCTGTGGCTTCCTCTGTTGCAGCCTGGAGCCACTTTCTCTTTTCATGGACATGCTCTGAGCCCCGGCTCAGCAGTGGGTGTGCGTGGGCATCTTGGTCAGCAAGCAAACGTGCTGCGTGCACCCCGGAATGCAAAGGCTGTTGGACTGGATGTCAGGCGTTAAGGGGAAGATGAACAGAGTGAGTCAGCAGGAATTTGGGAAGGCAGGAGCAGGCTGAGCTGCTGCATAGAGGCTTTGCCTGTTGTTCTAGGGGGGGTCAGGTAATCAGGAGCTGGAGCAAAAAAATTGTTAAATTTTAACCTGTTAACCTAGCACAAAGGTCAAGGGAAAGAATACCTGGCTTTCAAGAAGCTGGTAAGCACTTTCGGTATTGCTTTGTGCAGAAACTTGGGCCTGGGTTATTGAACTTCCCTTGGCCAGAGTCCGTTCTGCTGGTTCCTTCAGCCGGTGAGGCTGGTGCAGGCACGATGCTTCTCCAGCATGCAGGAGGCAAACCCCTGCCCTGGCCAGTGCTGGTCTGAAGTGGCCCAGTGCAGCAGGGATGTGCTGGGGGGCCAAAGGGACTCCGTCAGCCACCTCCCACATGCCCATCTGAGCCCTTAAAATCGGCACATCCTCCTCCCATGGCGACACTGATGTGGCAGCTGAGATCTCGCTGCTTTAGCTCTGGTGACTTGCTCTGGGTGCGTCGGGCATTGCTTAGCAAGGGTTTCCAACCTGCTCTGAACCTTTTGCTGCTCAGCAAAGGGGGTCTTGAGAAGTGAGGTTTCTGATTCCCCTAAATCAGGGGGGGATGAGGCTGAACATCCATCCTGCACAGCCAAAGGCGGAGGAGGGTCCCTGAGCATCTCTCCTGTGCTGGCAGCTGGGGCTGGCGGGTGCCCACGGTCCCTCTCCCCGTTGCTGGGAGACGGGTGTGGGGTGAGGGGGGGTCTCTTTACGGGATTAATGCTGTTCCGCATTCTTGCCTGATACAAAAAAAGAAGTTCTGCTGGATTCAGTTGTAAATTCAACCCTAGGAGCACATTGTCTCTCCCCAGCCCCTTTGAAAGAGGATTAGAAGGCATCTATTCTCCAGCGCTTACCCGTCTTTCTCCTCCCCTTTCAATTTCCTTGTAGAGGATAACTTGAAAACTCAAGGAAAAGCCTGGAAAGAGGCTCACAACGCCAGCACTGGGTCTCCTGGGTGGCTGGAGCACAGTCCTGCGCCTAGGAGGGACCTGCTCCTTAGTGCCAAACTTTCTCTTATCTCTTCATAATCAGCTCCTTGAAATAAGCATTTGTGAGGAAAACAAAACCTGGTGGTTGTGTTGGTGTGTTTTTTTTTATTTTATTTTCATGACCTGAAGAGGATGTTGTTGTTGTTATCTTGCAAGTCATGTGTGCAGGTCACATTCCTTTGGCTGGCCACGGTCCAGCAGTGGCTGTAGCCTGGGACACGATGCCCGTGAGCCACGGCTCCTGAACGAGGAGCTGGGCTGTGCTACCCACGGGAGGAGGCTTGGGGAGCTCCTCGGGTAGGAGCTGATGGCAGGTTTCCCTTGGGGAAAGCTTCTCACTTGTGCACAGCAACAGGGCTTGGAAAGTACAAACCCCAAGTTGATAAAATTCACTTTTCTAGGAGTTGCTCCAGTGGAGCTGTGCAGCATGGCCCTGGCATGCAGCACGCCTGGGTGGAGAAGCTGGGCCACCACGAGCCCCTTCCCGAAGGGGGGAGGTTCTTGCCCGCAGAAGGCTTTGGGCAGCCGCGATGCTCCTGGCCCCGGCAGCTGGGTGACCCTGTGCGTGTGCTCATCTGCAGGTGGCTATCAAATCCATCCGGAAAGACAAAATCAAGGATGAGCAGGACCTTGTCCATATCCGGAGAGAAATCGAGATCATGTCCTCCCTCAACCACCCCCACATCATCGCTGTGCACGAAGGTGAGCCCTCCTCTCCCCTTCCCAGCAGCATCCCCAGCTCCCCGGGGCTGGGTACCAGGGCAGCTCTGCAGCAGCAGGGTCAGCACTTGCTGCTCTCATCCCTCTTTGTTCGAGCAGAAGCTGTTTGCTGTCACCTGCGCCGTGCTGGTGACTCAGCACAGGCAGGAGAGCCGATGCTGCCGGCTGTGGTTTCCCCGTCTGCATGCCGAGCAGCGATGAGGGGAAATACCTGCTCCAGAAATAGCCGCTGCCTGTCCCGTCCCCTCCCACTCGCAGGGGGAAGCCGGCTCCAAAAGTTTACGTGGTTTTGGAGGCTGGAAACCTCGGCGCTGCTGCTGGGGAGAGGCTGTGCCGTGGGGAGGGCTGGTGGCCGGGGTCCTCCAGGAGCCTGGTGTTGTGTGTGGTTCCATCTGTGCTGGATGCTCACCCCAGCCCCGGGAAATGCACGTTCAGGGAACCAGCAAGTGCCAGAGCCGTGGGAATCGCTGTGGCTCTGCTCTCAGCCTGAGGCAGGAGCTAATCTGGGTACCGGAGTCCTTCTCCTTCCCTCCCCCGGGGTGCAGGAAAACCAAACCACAGGGTGCTGGGAGAGCTCCTGGTGCTGCTGGGCTCGGCTTTACGACCAGGGCTGGGCTTTGCTCCCAGGGCAACACCAGCCGAAGGGGAATTTCTCAAGTCCTAGCTACAGACTTAGAGCAGATCTCCAGCTGGATTGGTCTTGGCTTAGATGCTGAGTCCCCCAGCTGCAGACCCGGCATGCCCTGTGCTCTTCCTCGGGGCTGGCTCTGCCGGGGTTCACCGCGCCGTGCCGGGGTTCACCGCGCCGTGCCGGCGTGTGGCCCGTGCCCATGTTATCGCCGCCTTGCTGGCGCGTACGTGAGGTATCCAGAGTCCTTTTGTCCTCTAAACAAAAACAAGCGGCTTGGCAGTTCATAGGCGGTGTTAGCGAGGACTGAGTCACGCTGATTGCTGGAATTCAAAAATATTGAGGGTGGCTTTCTGCAAACAGGAAGAAAACGTTCCATCTCTTGGCTCAAGCCAGAGCCTTACTGGGAGCAATGGGAACACAGAAAGGCCACCCAGCCATGCCAGCCAGTAGCTCTGTTGCCTTCCCCCTTGGCAGGGCTCGACCTAACAAAGAACCACGCACCTTAGTCACCGTCTGGGGATCGGAGCCCTTGCTCCTGTGCCCTGTGGCTGCAGAGGCTGCTTGGCCAGCAGCGTGGTGGCACGGTGGGACATCAGTGGCAGCTCTGGCTGTTTCCTCTCCGACCATGGAGCAGGTACCTGCAGAAACCCTGACAGCTTCTGGTTTGTAAAACAGACCGAGGGCGCAGGCGGTGGGCAGGCAGTGTGTTAGGGTCAGTCAGGATCCCCCTGCTCATTAATGGGCATGTGCTAATGAGAAGTCCCTTAGATCCGAGCATCCCTCCTAACGCCCTGTGGCTTCCTGTCCCTGCACAGTGTTTGAGAACAGCAGCAAGATCGTCATCGTGATGGAGTACGCCAGCAAGGGCGACCTGTACGACTACATCAGCGAGCGGCAGCGGCTGACGGAGCAGGAGGCTCGCCACTTCTTCCGGCAGGTCGTGTCGGCCGTCTACTACTGCCACAAGGTGGGTCGGCGCTGCCCTTCCCACCACCTTCCCGGGGGAAAAACATGGGGGTCAGCTCCTGTGTGCTCCCAGGGCTGGCTCTGGGCAGGGGTCCCGCAGCCAGGGCTGGGCACAGATCCCAGTGCTCAGCTCAGCCTGGGCTGGGAGGTGGGGGCAGCTGGTGGCCATTGGCCCTTGCAGGGAGGGGGGTTAATCCTGCCCCTTGTCTGTAAGGGTGCGGCAGCCCTTGGGCTTGCGCTGGGGCAGTGCCCAAGCAGCTTGTGGAAAGCCCTTGCCTTGGCTTTCAGCCGCTGTGGTGTGGGGCTGACTAATGCTGCTGAGGAGTTACCAGCTTCATCCCTCCTGCCCAGGGGGAGATGCCCTGGGTCACCCGTCTTGTCCTCTGAAAGGGCTGCAGAGCCCCTGTCCAGGGCTGTGGGATGAGCTGTGCCTGCCCTGGAAAGACCCTCGAGCCTGTGGATCTCCCCAGAGGATGCTCCAAGGCCATGCTGGGTCATGCCTTGCTCCTGGGTACCCATGAGCCCTTGGCAGGAAAGGGGGTTGCTGCTGAACCCAAAGAAAATTGGGGTCTTGCTTGTCTGGGCAGCAGCAGATCCCAGCAGAGCATGGAGCTGTGCACCAGCCGTTCTGCTGGGTGTGGGGTGCCACCCTGCTCGAGCTTCCAAGCAGCACGGGGAGCTGGCAGCACTCGTGTCGGGACGTGGCTTACAGCCCGTCCTCCACGCACCCAGGGTTATTTACTGCTCCTCTGATTGCTGTCCCCGTGTCCTGCTTGCGTGCTGCCGTGCCGGTGAACGGCAGTGACCTCCCCGTGATGCTTGACTTTCCCTTCCGCAAACACGCTGTAAACTAACCCCGGCTCTCCCCTCCCTCCCGCAGAACGGGATCGTTCACAGGGACCTGAAGCTGGAGAACATCCTTCTCGATGCCAACGGGAACATCAAGGTGAGAGGCTGGCAGAGCCTGGCCACGGTTTGGGTTTCACCCAGCAAAGGGGGGGTCTAAGGGATGCTGCCCAGCGCGGATGGATGGGGGTGGCCGCAATACCCTGTTCCCAGCAGGGCACATGGTTTTCTGCAGTTCTGGGAAGCATCCATCAGCTCTGGTACAGCCTGCCCTGCTGTCTGCCCAGGGGATGGGGAGCCAGGAAGGCGCCTGTGCCTGTCCCCTGCTATCTGTGCCCGGCAGCTGTGGGGAGAGGCTGTGGCAGCAGAGCCTCAGAGCCGCCCGTTAAAGCCATAACTGTGTATCTACCTGCTGATAAGAGGGCAAAGTCTGAACACTGAGGTCAAAGCATGACTGCTGGATAAGAAAGTGCTCTCCCAGTGAAAGTACACGCTGGGCAGACTGGTGGAGGGAGGTGTGGGACAGGTCCCACTTCCACCAGCCCCAAGTGATGCTTTTTGCCTTGGCTGGGAGCGCTGCAGCCGCCCAGCGAGGACGGGCACAGCCACAGCGGGGAACTGGTGCGGTCGGTGATAAAGTCCCGCAGCCTGTTTGGCTCGGTGAGGGGTAATTTAGCAACTGGGAGCGTGCGAGCAGGGACTGTACCTGCTGCTCACTGAGAGGTGACGGGTGTAATGAGCATAATGAATGGCTGCGAGCGAGGTGGAGCAGATAGGGACTGGAGCAGCCTCCTGGGGCTGGGCAGGAGCTGGAGGGGAGCCCAGAAGCTCTCCCTCCAACCACACCTTTGCTGCTGCCTCTCCTCCTGGTGTGCTGGTGATGGGGCTGGAGGGGCAGAGCCGTGGGGCAGCCGCTGTGGTGGCTGGGACGAGCTTTCCGGGAGGAGTAGGAGCAGCCTCGGGGGTGGAAAGCTGGGATGCTGCTGCTCCCCAAGTAGACCAAGGTCACCCAGGGCCATGGTGGGGACTGGGGTGCTGAGAGTCCCCCTATCTTCAGCCAAGGCTGCAGCTTGAGAGCTTCAGGGGCAACGGTGCGATGGGGAATTTGCTGCTGGATAACGGCTATAAATGTCTCTCCAGATTGCGGACTTCGGGCTGTCCAACGTTTACCAGCAGGACAAACTTCTGCAGACATATTGTGGCAGCCCTCTGTATGCATCTCCTGAAATCATCAACGGGAGACCCTACAAGGGCCCGGAGGTGGGTTGTGCCTCGCTCCCTGCAGGGTGGGGGGGTCTTGCTGCCTCTTCTTTTGGACTGGGGACAGCGCTGGGTGTTTTCCCAGCTGAGTATCACGGGATATCATGGGGTATCAGGTCCCCTAAGACCAAGAGCCATGTGGTCAGTGTGTGGCAACCCCAGTGGGTGGATGTGGTGGGATGCTGGTGGCTGGAGCTGCCCCACGCTCTGTCCTTCCTTGCGGCTGCTGTCCTGGGAGCTGGTGGGGGGGCTCTGGGTGGGGGTCCTGCCCAGCTGGGGTGGGGGACAGGGTAGCCTGGTCCCACTGCCCCTCTCCATGCTGGTCTGTCCCCTCGGCAGGTGGACAGCTGGTCCCTGGGCGTTCTGCTCTACATCCTGGTCCACGGCACGATGCCATTCGATGGCCACGACTACAAGACTCTGGTCAAGCAGATCACAAGCGGGGACTACCGGGAGCCCACGAAGCTGTCTGGTAGGCAGAACCCCCCTGCCCCATGTGTCCCGTCCCCCACCACCGTTCCCTTCGGTGCCTGACCTGCCTTTTCCCCAGATGCCTGCGGGCTAATCCGGTGGATGCTGATGGTGAACCCAGAGCGCCGTGCCACCATCGAGGACATCGCCACGCACTGGTGGGTGAACTGGGGCTACAAAGTGCCCATTGGGGAGCAAGAGCTGCTGCGAGAGAGCGAATCCCCCCTGGCCACGATGGCAGACTGGCTTCGCCGTTCTTCCCGGCCCCTCCTGGAGAACAGCTCCAAGGTGCGATGCTTCTTGAAGCAGCACATCCCCGGTGTGGCCCTGGAGCGGCAGCGCTCCCTCAAGAAGTCCAAGAAGGAGAACGATGTCTCCCACGCGCTGCAGGAGGTGGCCCTGGCCCCGGAGAACCCCTCCAAGTCTATCCTCAAGCGGCCCAAGGGCATCCTGAAGAAGAGAAACTCCTGTGAGCAGAAAGTGCCCAGCCCCGGTCCCTTGCCGGCAGCACCCATGGGAGAGGCGAGGGGTGAGGATGGGGAGGTGGGTGCTGCGGGTCTCCCCCGGATCCTCTCCTCCGGGATGCTGGCTGGCAGCACAGGTGGCAGGGCGGTGCCCACGGCCGTGCCCAAGAAGGGAATCCTGAAAAAGCCCCAGACAAGGGAGTCAGGGTATTACTCATCCCTGGAGTGCTGCGAGTCTGGGGATGTCCTGGACACGGGGAGCTTGGACCTTGATGGGAACGTGTTTGCTGACACCCCCTCCCCGGGACAGGGCTCCCCGGGTCTCCCCACCCGCCGGAAAGGCATCCTCAAGCACAGCGGCAAGTACTCCTCCGGCAGCATCGAGCCGGACAGCCCCCCCAGGCAGGGCTTTGGGGGCTTCGGTGAGGTGCCCCTGCCCCAGGCACCCCGCGCCCGCCCGTCCAGCGCCGTCAGCGAGGACAGCATCCTCTCCACGGAGTCCTTTGACCAGCTCGACCTGCCCACCCGTGTCCCCCATGGCGGCGGCGGGGGCATGCGAGGCTGCGTCTCTGCCGACAGCCTCCTGCGGCTGGAAGAGGAGGAGGAGGTGGAGGAAGGGCGCCGGCTGCGCCGCTGGACTGTGACCCATTGCCGGAGTCCCCTGGGAGAGAGCAGCTTGTCCCTTGCGGGTTGTGACAATGTCACCGAGGTCTACCGGCGTGCTGTGGCCATCGGCATGAAGCTGAGCTGAGGGCACGTCCCGGGGGGGCTGCCTGGGGCGGGGGGTGCTGGGGAGGGGGCTGAGCCCCCCACCGCCCCGGGCTGCCGGTGCTGCCGAGCCGTGTCCCACGTATTTATTGTGCAGCCTTGTGCCTCTCGGGGAGGGGTGCAGGTGGGGAGGTGTGGGGTGTTGGTGGGGGGACACCCCAGGACCAGAACTTTAAATGGACCAAAGTCATCCAGCCACTGCCCCCATGGAGGAGCTGAGGGGGTCCTGGAGGGCCTGGGGGGTCCCAGGGG
>WKFP01014326.1:474320-500696 GCA_011057875.1 Pterocles orientalis
TTTTCTTTGCACTGTTTTTTGGCTGCACAAGGTAACGAGTGGGGCAGGTGATATACCTCAAAGAAGCTGGAGATGTAGCAGGGTGCTGGGGGGGCTGGAAGGTGCTGCCCGGGCTGTGCTGCCGGGCTGGGCTCTCGGGATGTGCTGGCCATGGGGTCCAAACTGCCCTGGCCCCAGTTTTTCCCTCTCTGTGCTGAGAAACCCAACTGGATCCGGCCAAAAACCCAGTCTGAGAACATGCTCTGATGCCAATATATGTATTTTTTTCTTTTTGATGTTGAAAGGAGGAAAAAAAAAAAGTGCCTTGGGTGAGGCACTGCTTCGTTATTTATTGCCTTTGTCCAACTTGCTGTCGATCTCCAGCAGCACGGGATGTGTCTGGCTCTGTAACAGCTGCCCAGATGTTTTTTGGGGGGAGGTGGGGGTGTTTGTGCCGTTGTCTCGTGTGCCGCACGTTGAAGCTCCGTTGCACTATGGGTGTGTGTTCGCTGGCCCTTTCCCTGCTCCAGGGCGTGTGTGTTTTCTCCTTCCTACAACGTGGTCCTGAGAAAACCATTAAATTAAAAGCAAATGTAAGCTCGGAGTTGTTCTCTTCATTGCTGCCCCACTGCAGCTCGGGGGTCAGGGAGAGGTTTGGGGTGCTGCTGACCCCCTCCCCTGGGTTGCCCCCTCCCCACTGCGGGCAGTCCTGCAGCACTGGAACCAGTTTCAGGGCTCTGTAAAGCACTGGAACCATTTCCCAGTTCCAGGTGGGTTAATAGGAGACAATTCAGGTCTCCTCCAACCCCCAGCAGAGAGGCTGAGCTGCAGTGCCAGGAATGCCACCCCTTGTCCCCTCCAAAGCCTTGGGGGGCCACGCACGCTCTGCCCCCCGCTGTGCATTCCCTGCGTGCTTCCCGTGCCATTAGGAAATACCGGAGTGTTTAAACCTGCTCCCAGGGCATCCAGCTTAGCCAGGGCAAAGTCCCGCTGCCCCGCAGGCTGCTGAGGCAGGAGGGGGGGAGCTGGGGGCTGCAGCACCCGTGGGTGTGGGACATGGAGCATCCCAAGGCAGGGGTCAGCCTGGGCTGAGTTTTTAGCAGCTGCTGAGGGACAGAGGCTCTGTATTGGAAAGCAGCTCGGGGTTGGGTTTCTGGAGCATCCTGGGCTGCTGCGGTCCCGTTCCATTAATGATTTGCAAGAAAATGTTCTTGCAAACTGGTTTCAGAGCCAGGCTGAGCTATGGCAGCTCCTGGTGGGCACCACACGTGTGCACGGACCCCCCCAGCACGCGTGTCCTGAGACCCTCAGGGCTGGGTGAGGGGTGAAGGGGACAGTTCACCCCAAAGGCACCTTGGAGCCAGCGTGAGGGGGCTGCAGTGACCGTCCCCATCCCTGCTGGTGCCCCCTCCCTGCGCTGTGCCCACGCTGCTGGCATTCCCCCGCCAGCCCTTGGAAACACTCCTTTCATCCCAGCCCCGATTTCCGCTGCCTCTGCCCCCCCAGCCAGGGCTGAGCCCCCTTTTCAGGCCAGGACCATTATTAACGGCTCTCTTCTATTCAGCCCTTTCATCCCCCGGATTTCCAAACCCCTCGCTTCCCTCCTGGGCTCCCAGGAGCTGCTGGGCACGGCCCCCCCACCCCGTGGGTGTTTGTGGTGGGTGAAAATGACCTCAGCGCATTTTGCTGTGAAAATGCCATTTTTTGGGGGGTGACTTCAGCTGACCCGCTGTGTTTGCTGCCAGCGCTGCCTCCGTGTGCGGGAGCAGAGCTGTGCCTCTGCCGGGCTGGCTTGGGGGGAGAAAAAAGAGGAGAAACACCCAAAGAGGTCCTGGGTGATGGGGTGATGGAGCACAGCGTGTCGCCCTGTGGATTCCTACCAACCCACTGCAAGCTTCCCTTGTCACTGTCCCCAGGGGTTATCCGGGTGAAGCTGAGCTGTGAAGCTCGGGGACAGCCTGGTCCCCTTCCTGCTGCCCCTTGGGGTGCTGGCTTCTTACTGGGGGCAACTGGTGCATCCCCTTGGGCTGCACCCCAGGGGCTGGTGCTGCAAACACAGCTAGAGGGCAGGGGTGGGGATCTCCAGGTGTGAAAATTGGGCATTTCCAGGGATTTTTCAGGTACTGGGCTGCAGCGGATGGCATGGCCGGAGCTCGGGGGGTCACTCGCACCCCAGTTGTGCTGCACCGTGCACCACCCGAGACCTATCACCCTGCTCATCGTGGGGGGCTGTTTCGGGAGCCACATCCCAGTGCAACACCCACAGGTGGAAAGGGGAGAAAAGGGTGTTTTGGGGCTAAGCTGGCTGGAGGAGGGGAAGCTAGCAGCTCCTGCCACCACTCCCAGCAGCTCCCGCCCGGGTTCCCGGCAGAGGGGAGCGTCCCCTGCCCCGGGGAGCTGCCGGCGCCCTGAGTCACCCCCAGCACCGCGCTCCTGCCCGGGCTTGTGCCGGGGAGCCCGGATGCACCAAGCCCATATTTGGGGCTCGGAGCGGGGCAGGCGGAGCAGGCTCGGGGGGGATGCAGCGTGGGAAGGGAAATATGTGCCTTCCTGAGGGGGGGATGGCTGCCACCCCCCAGGGACAGCCTGAAGCAAAAGCCACCTGCACATGGCTGCTGAGCCTGGCTGCAAGCAGCGCAGGGGTGCAGCTGGCATCTCCACCGGCGCCCGCAGGAACCATTCTTGTGTCGGTGGGAAGGAGATGGTGGCAGGGCAACAGGCTGCCCTCGTTAGTGACCGGCTCCTAATGATGCCCAGGGCGTGGAGCAGCTCAAGGATGTCCCAGGTGCTCCGGGGTTTTCCTATCAGCTGCCCACTGGCTGTCATCTCCCTGTGACTGAGCCGTGCCACCAGTCCTTCCTGCAGAAATCTCCTGTTGTTACGATTTTTTTCCCGCAGGTTTTCTTCTTGAGCATTTTTGTGTCTGTCTGACGCATCGTGGGCCCAGAGCCAACGATGTTTCTAAGCCATTTTGTCGGAACTTTGAGTGCCAGAACAATTAACACAACAAAGTTTTAGATGTTTCTTTTGCATGTGATGCTTTCAAAGTAGGGATTTTTTTTTTTTTCAAGGTGCCTCCACTACTACCTGTTTGATTGCTGGATTTCTTTGAAGATCTGAAGAAGAGAAATCCCCACATGAAAGTCCTCCCGTCTTCAATGGCACTTTGCTGCAGCCTGGAGCAGCCGAAAAAGAGGAGAAAGCGGCACCCGGAAACTTTGATCCTGTTTCCCTGGAGCATGAGGAATGGCTGCATCACATCTGACTCTGAGACGTAAAAATGTCACCCCAGACTGTGCTGGGGACCCAGACAACCCAGTGCTGGGGACCACCGTGAAGCCCCAGCGCCCTCCCGAAGCCGTGGCGGTGCTGCTTGGGTCTCTGCTGGGGCAGGCATCCTGCAGGATTTCTCTGAGCAGGACTGTGCCCATCTCCAGCCCCGCAGCTCCGTGGTCCTGAGCCGTGTGGTGCTGGGGCTGTGGTCCTCTCTGCAGCAGGATGGGGCCGAGGGGATTGGGGAGAGGATGTCCAGCCATCTCCTGTCCCACCTGCCATTCACAGAGCCATCCACCCCATTGTGCCAGCCATGAGCTGACGGGATGGGAAAGCCGCACTAGAAATGTGGGACCCATAAATGGGTCTGTCTCTCACCGGGCAGCCGTCTGCCCCAGCATCCTGCCCAGCCCAGCCCTTGCCGAGCCCCTGGGGGGGGCCGAGCACGGCTGCATGGATGGCTGCCATGCGGCAATAAACCCCCGTGTGCTTCTCAAGCACTTCACAGATGTGCAAAGCAGGCACAAAGGAGGCTGGCGGGGCTTCTGCAGAGACACAGCGAACCAGCCACGCTGGCTCGACCGCCCGGCCGGGAGCACCGTCACCAGCTGCACCGTCACCGGCTGCACCGTCACCGGGGCTGCGGCTGCTATCGCCCGGCGAGGGAGGGCTGCGACGGGCTCTGCGGGGACATGGCACACCCAGGCGCTGTCTCCCTGCCAGGCTGCCAGCTCTGCCCTCCCCACCGGAGCCGGCTGAACCGCTTTCTCCAGGTGCTTCTTGCAAAAGCAGGTGAGGCAAGAACGGAGCCCGTTTTCCCCGAGGCAGCGGCTGGGGGGTGCCGGGGCTCAGCGCCGCTCACATGCAGGGCAGTGCCGCTGCAGGAAGTTCCCAGCCGGGATGCAAACCTGCTCCTGACACGGCAAGGATGTCCCAGCCCATGCAAACACCTTGAGCACAGAGCAGGCCTCCTGGCAACGCCGCGGTAGGTCTTGTGGGTACATGGGTATTGGCGTTCCCATTCTACACCTGAAGAAGCCGGACTCACACAGTTACTCGGGTGCCTCAAGATGCAAAGCGTTGCCTCACTGGATCGTCAGGACTGCCTTGGTTGGCTGGGTACCAGCCTCCCAAGTTTGGGACCCACCAGTCCAGCCCTTTCCCAAAAAACCCGTCTGGGTGCTTCTTTGCCATCACAGGCAACCAGATACGCTGGGAAAATCGCCCTCCCCTGCAGTCCTGTGCTCCCTTCCCATGGGACAAGCTCCCTCGCTGGGCTGGGGATGGAGGCTCCCAGGATGGCTCTTGGCAGAGGTTTTTGGGAGCCTCCTGCTCCCTCTGCGCTGGCTGACGGCAGCTCTGCGCCCATCACCGTGCAGACCCGCTGGGAGGGTCACAGTGCTGGGGTCCAGCCTCGCTCAGGGTCCCGCTTTCCCCGGTGCAGAGCTGTGCCCGGCTGGAGGGACACTGGCCTGGGCACTGCGGAGATGCCATCGCGGTGACACAGTGGCAGCCACAGAGCCACCACAGACCTCCCCAGCCTCCACCACACTGCGATCGACCTGCGAGTCCCGGCAGCCCTCGGGGAGCTCCGAGATCAATTATTTTTCTAATCTTATCAGGCTGTCTTTCTCCTGCTTTCCCTTGTGTGCCTTCCCGTCCCTGCCTTCCCCTCCCTCTGCTGCACTTTGTAGCCGCCCGACAGCCCCGCTTCCCCCCTCCAGCCCTCCGCTTTGATCCTCGGAAGAAGCAATTGATCCTCCTTATCTTTATTGTGGTAGAGACATTCCCAGCACTGCCCTTAATTAAATTCCTCTTCATTTTCTTCCATAAGCCTTTCTTTCTCCCAGCCCCAGCCGAGTATTTATTTTTTAATGTGCAATTAAATTATTAGATGGGCCACGAGGATAACAGCAGCCGGGGCTCTGCTCCGTGCTGTTCCGGGGGTCGTCTCAGGGCTTTCCCCCTGCTCCCCCATCCCGCAGCTGAACCTCCATGTTCACAGGAGCTCGAGGTGCTGCTGTTCACCCTGCGCGCCCAAGCGTGGGTGCATGGGCAGGGGGTGCAGGGGCTGCCAGCTCCCTCCGTCTCTCCCCAGCCACTGGAAAGCAAAAAAAAGCTGCACACAGGGGCTGGCAGACCCCCCATGGCACCAGTGGGGATGAGAGAGGTGGGATGGGCTCACGGGTGGTGGCAGCAGCCCCCTGCACCCTGTTGTGCTCTGGAGAGGGCCATGGTGGCATTGGCACAGGTCAGAGTGGCATGGGCACTGGCCATGGCGCTGCAGGCACTGGCCACAGTGGCATTGGCACCAGCCATGGCAGCACAGGTGCTGCCACAGTGGCATAGGCACTGGCCATAGTGGTGTGGGCACTGGCCATGGTGACATTGGTACTAGCCACAGCAGTATGGGCACTGGCCATGGTGGCACAAGTGCTGGCCACCGCCACTCGTGCCAGGTGACACCCAAGCACCCCGGAGCTGGCCGCCGGCTGTGGCTCTGCACCTCTTTCAGCTTTTCCGCTCGGAAATTTTTTCCTCCAGACACTTTGACCTCGGGGGCAGGGAGTATTTTTCATGTAGATCAGTCGAAATTCCCCCGGAGACAGCGGAGGAATGTGAAGCATGTTCTCCTCGGTACCAGCTCTTTCTTTTTACCGTCGAAGCTTGGCCACGCCGGCGGGGGGGAGGGGACGTCTGGGGTCCCGCCGTCTTTCCCATTGATGATTGCCAACACCACCCCCCAACTCCTCCTCCTTGGGAAAAGTCCCCCTCTGCTTGCACCCCGCTGTGCACCTGGTCCCCTCCCGGCAGAGGGGTGAGGGTCTCCATGCCGGGGTTTGCAGTGGGGTGAGTGGGGGTGAGGCCACGCCAGCAGCACCCCAAAAAGGAGGTGGGTGCCTCTGGGTCCCCGCACGAGGGAGCAGCCTCCAGCTCTTAGTGCTCCTCTCCGTGCACACGCCGGGAGGTCCCCAGAGCCACAGGGATGCTGCGGGGATATTTTGGGAGATCCATGAGCAGAGGGCAGCAAATACATTATTTTATCATCCCAGGCTCGTGCAGCTGGAAACCCGACGGTGTGATGCTAGCGAGATAAATCGCTGCCTCGTTCATCTCCATTAAGTGCAATTACCCCTAGATACCAAAACAATTTATTATCATCGCTTCTTCCCAGCTCGCTGCGGTGATGTGTGAGATGCTCCCCACGCCACTAATGGGGTGGCTGAGCCCCTGGGGCCCCAGGGTGCGGGGACATGAGGGTCCCCACGCTCGGTGGCACCAGCTTGGCGTGTCTCATAGCCACTGGCGCTGCCCGAGCCCCCACTGCCCCGTCACTCTGTCTTATCCCGCTCTCAATAGCGGACTGGGAGCCCAGCTGCAGCTATTACATAAAACGCAATTAGCAACGCGGGCGAGGGAGGCCTGAATGGCATTAAGGAATTCCTCCCGGGCTGACGTCAAAGCTTCACCTCTCCTCCCGCTGCCCGCACAAAGGGGGCCGTTATGAGCCCCCCAGCCCTGCTGCGCCTGCGCCCGCTGGGAGAATGCGAGTCCTCAGGGAGCCCTGGGCTGCACATGCCATGCGGGAATTGTCCCTGCAGCCAGCACAAATGTCACCGGCAGCTCCCTGGCTCCCTGTGCAGGATTTTCTGGCTCCAGCCTCCCTCTCGCCGGGCATGGGAAGATGCCGGCAGGCTCCGGCTGCCAGCTGCCCGCCTGCGGGAGTGGGGCTCGGCCCCGTGCCCAGGCCTGGGGAACAGGAGGATGCTGTAGGGGCAGCGGGGATGTCACTCCTGGCTGGTGGGTACAACCCAGCCCACGGGCTGTGCTGCTCCCCAGGGCAGGATGGTGTGGAAGTGGGGACCAGTCGAGGCAACTGGCCAGTGGGGATGGGTGAGTTGGGGAACAGGGGGTGGCAGAGGTCCTGGAATTCCCACTGGGGTGGCAGTCACCCAGAACTCTTCCACTTGCTGCCCCAGCACTGGGGCCTCCTCCAGCCGCTGCCAAGGAGGTCACAGGGACTGGCCTGTGCCAGGACATGAGCATTTTGACGTGAACGTCCCAAAGTGTCCCAGGCTGCTCCTCTCCCCTTGGCCCGCTGCAGCCCTGCTCTGCCCAACACCGTGCAGAGGATGCAGCAGAGGTGTGGGTGCTGAGCTGTGGCATCATCTCCCTGCATGGACACCTTGTTGCACCCACCTCCTGCTGCCCAGGGACCCTGCAGCCTCCCGACACCCGGTGCTCGCTGTCTCCAGCAGAAACCCCCCCTTTCCCACCAGCCCTCCCCCTCCACACCCTGGGTATCCCCCGCAGCCCCTCCCCGCTGCTCCGGGCAGGGCAGGGGAGCTGGGGCAGTGCGGCGCTGCAGGCAGGAAGGGGTTAAAGCGCTAATTGGGGTGGGAGACCCCACCCTGCCCCTCCGCCGCTTTTAGGGAGGATGCTCCGGGGTGGTCCCGGGCTCCCATTCCCTGCCCGGCCCGCTGCAGTGGGCGCCGGGGGCCCCCCTGCGGCCATGGGGCTGCAGCGCCGGTACCCCCCTGCCCGCACCCCCCTGTCCGGGGAGACACGGGACCCGCAGGAAAGGGGCTTTTCCCCGTCCTGTCCCCTCCTGCCTGCGGGCTGGGGGCTCGCAGCCGTGGGGGGGGTCTGGGGAAGGGCCAAGCAGCGAAGGGAGGGGGGCTTAGGGAGCTCAGACTTTGACAATTAATTATTTGCGGTTTTGTTTTCGCAGGTTTTGAGTGGTGTAAAAGCTGAGCTGGTGCAGCACGGACCTTTCTGGGAGCTCTGCAGGAGCTGCGGATGGGGCAGGTTTCCCAGCCCTGTGCCCGGAAATCGGTGCAGCTCTGGGTAAGCCCATGGTCAGAGAATCACGGAGTGGTTTGGGTTGGAAGGGTCCTTAAAGACCATCTAGTTCCACCCCCTGCATGCTGCTCAAATGAAGTTCACTGCCATACAACTGATCCAACCGTTCACTCCAGCGAGGATGCGCCCTGGGTGTCACCTGCAGCATCAGGCCAGGCTCCAGGGAGCCCCACAAAGCTCTGGGCTGTCCCTTTGGTGCAAACTGCCAGGCTGGGATGTATCTGGTACCTGCTGGCCCTGCTGCCAGCTCTGCGCAAGGACAGCGGGGCCACCTTTTGCTGTGGTCACCTTCCACAATCCATGGCTCTTATCTGTCCTTGGTCTCCTTCACCACTTTTCTTCCTGATGCATCAGACCTAGTGCCCCAGGGTTAGGGCTCCCACCTGAGCCCTTGGCTGTAGCCCCAGGGTACCAGCTGGGGTCTCCAGCCCCACCCTTGTGTTGCTGGCTCCTTTGGCAGAGCACAGGGCTCCTGCAGGCACCCACTGCCCCATGCAGAGCTCCTGCACCGAGTCCTGGCTGCTGGGATGCCCTGGGAGCTGTGCCAGCGTGAGGGGCGATGCTCAAGGATGCAGGGAGCTCGATGTGGGGTTGGCTTGGCCCCAGGAGCATGAAGGAGGTGGGAGAGGACGCCCACCATCCCCTCTGCACGCTGGAACTGCCTCTGCCCCTCCTGCTGGAGCCCCAGCCCTCCCGAGCACCCCGTGCCCCACACCAGCCCTGCGCATCAGGCTGGGACGTGCCACGGAAATGTGAAGGGCCAAATTCTCAGCTGAGGCAACTGGCTCAGGGCCTCTGAAGCCAGTGGAGTGGCACGCATTTGCACCAGAGGAGGCTCTGACTGTGCATATGCTTTTATATATATATTTATATATATATGCATGTGTCTAGATATATTACATAAATATATATGTATGAAATAATTTAAGAAACATCTGAGACAGCATGCTGTGCTCTTGTGTAGGGCCAGGGAGGCTGGGAAGGCAGCTGCTTGCCTCCCCCCCGCTCTACCAGCTTTGATTCACAAATGGAAACAGAGTCTTGGATTAAATTAAAAACCGCACACACACGCGTACACACACACACGACACGGCGCAGAGGCTGTACAACTCAGAGGCGTGATGCTGGCAAGTCCAGGTGTCCCTGAAGAGATCAGATCGACTAAAGCTGAAGGAGGAGGAAATAAATAAATGAAGGGAAACCAGCAGAGGGGATCTCACTGGTGCTGGTGCCATCTCCAGCATCACGTTCCCCCGTGTCTGCCCAGGCCCCCGTGGGGACACAGGGACAGTGTCCCAGCCCCGTTCTGTCCCAGCTGGGCTGTGATGGGGTTGGGAGAAGCTGGTGGGGTGTGCCCATCCTGCTGCGTTTGCCTTGGACCCGCTTTCTCCTTTGCCACGTGCTTTGCTTTCGCTCCATCCCAGGACTGAGCTTTTTGCCATCTTGGTCTTCAAGGAAGAAAGGGAAATCCCAGCCCCAGCTAACGCCTCTCCTCTCTCCACAGAAAGTTCTCCCAGAGCTGGGTTTGGTCCAGCTCAATCCTTCCCACCAACAGAAGACCTCTGCAGAAGACCTCCTTCTCGCAAACTTTCAGAACAAAACATTTTAAAAACACCCCCAAAACCCTAGAAAAACCCATCACCCCATAAATAACCAGTTTCTTCCAAAACTCCTCATTCCCCATCCCGCCCTCCCCAAACATCCCAAAGGACCGACGGATCTGGATCCAACACGCCACGCTCCGAGCGATCTCTGCCGGCTGCAGCGAGGAGGGAGAGTCGGGAAAGCAACTGAACCGAGCATGTGAAGAAACAACCTGCAGGCTTTGGACCACTGTCCCCCTGTCCCTCTCCTCAGCGGGAAATAGGAAGCCCCTGGGGCTGCAGATCAGCTGGGGAGCAGGACGTGCTCCAGAAAGTAGGTGATGGAGTCCCAGTGCTTCCAGAGGAAGAAGAGGAAGAGGACGAGCAGGGCAGTGCTGAGGATGCGCATGCGGGTCTTCATGAGCGGGGTGATGAAGTTGGCGATGGTGGAGACGAAGACGAGCAGCACGGCCATCAGGGCCAGGATGACGTTGATGAACTTGCCCAGCAGTGCCCGGGCGTTGGCGTTCTCCACCCCTTCCAGCTGCACCACCTGCTGCTGCTGCTGCTGCAGCTCCAGCTTGGTCACCCGCGTCAGGCAGGACTCCACCGCCTCCTGCAAGGGACAAGCACATCAGGATGGGCCAGCGGCTCCTGGGATGCCCCACGAGGGCTTTTGATACTTTCCTCATGCTCTGAGACCTTGCTGCTGCAAAGTTTTGCTTGCACAGCACCCCTGTGATGGCGACCACTTGGTTTCCCTCTGCAGACCCTTGAGCAACCTGGGCTAGGGGGAGGTGTCCCTGGGGGGGCTGGAACGAGATGATCTTTAAGGTCCCTTCCAACCCAAACTGTTCCATGATTCCATTTTGGGGACGTGGCTTAGTCACCTGCTTCTTGCTGGGACAGCATCGCACCAAGGGCTTCCTCTGCAGGGTGCTAAAGAAAGGGACAACCCTTGCCCCCCATCCCTCCCAGCACAGGGTCCCTCCCTCGCCCCACGGATGGAGGGTGCAGTGGGGGGCTGAGCCCTCACGCTGCCCTACCTGGATGTCCCGTGCCCTCTCGTAGGACTGGTAGGCCACCTTCTCCTCCATGCTGGCCAGCTCCTGCTTCAGGTTGGTCATTTCGTTCTGGTGCAGCTCCGTCAGGTCGTTCAGCTGCTCCTCCAGGCGCTCGTACCTGCGCAGGGGGGGTGGAAGGGCACTGGGGTGGGCAGTTCCCCCCATGGACCCCCCTGCCCTCCTTCCCCTGACACTGGGGAAACCATCCGGACCCTCCGACCCACCCCACTCCCAGCTGTAGGTGGTTATGGCTGGTGAAGGGAAAGCTTTGCGTGATCCTGCATGGGAGTGGTGCTGCTGGGGGGTCAGGCAGTGAGGGGGGCACTGGGGACTGCAGCTCCCCATGTCCCCAGCATGCATGCCCTGACAAGCCCAGGATGGTGGTCTCGTGCTCCCCAAAAAGCCACCCTGACACCCCCCATCCCTACCTGTACCGCTCCTCTTGCAAGCACTGTGTCATGTAGGTGTAATCCCGCTGCAGCTGAGCCTTGAGGTCCTCCATGGAGTCCTCCAGGTGCGACTGGCTGTCCTTGATCTCCCGGAGCTCCTCCAGGATGGTGTCAAAGTTATTGTGGTGGCTGTCCAGCGTGTTGGACTTGGGGCTCCCCAAGCCACCGGGTCCTGCCCCTGAGTTGCTGCCACCAGCCGAGCCGGAGGTGGCACTGGAGCACTCGTCATCGCTGCCGTACTTGGGGCTGGAGACCAGGGTGGCACTGCCACTGAGAGCCCGTGACGCCTCCTCTGGGTGCCCATCGTCCAACGTGTCCTTCAGGTGGGCGATGTTGTCCGCGCTGCCGAACTTATTCCGGATGAGACTGGCGAACTCCCGGGGCTTGGACACCACGGCGGTGTGGGTGGCCTGGGACAGACCCGAGAGCCCTCCCTTGACACCCTCCACCACGCCGCCGCCGAAGCCGCTGATGCTGGAGCGAACGTTGGCACCCACATCCTTAAGACCTTGGTGCATGTCCCGGAAAACATCCTTGGGCTGCCGGGAAGGGCCGTTCTGCTCGATCTCCTTCAGCTTCTTGTGGTAGTGCTCCAGCTTCTTGTGCAGCTGCGCGATGGTCTGCGCCGACTTCTGGTTCTTCTTCTCGAAAACCTGCTTGATGCGGGAGGCTTGCTGCTTGTCCGCGTTGTTGGCCAGCTTCAGGTACTCGGCCACGTTGTCATCCCGAGCCTCCTGCTCGATTTTGATCTGCTCGGTGATCTTGAGGATCTTCTGGTGCAGGTGCTCGATGGCAGCTTTTGTCCGGTGAGGGTCAGGGGTACCATCGGGGACGTCCAGGCAGACGGTGCCGTCGGTGTCACCGTGCCCGGCAGTGGAGGGCAGGCTGAGCGCGGTCACGTCCCCCTTGTCCAGCTGCCAGCAAAAAAAGAGAAGAGGGCGATGCTCAACAGAGGGAACGAACACCCAGGCAGTGCTCAGGGAGGGGCAGGAGAGGAATGGGGTGGGGAGGAAGAGGAGGGAGAGGGAGGCAAGAGCTGGGCAGGAGAATAATTAACCAGAGCAATAGCGAGAAGTTGTTTTTGTTGTTTGTTTTCTTTTCTGGCTGGTTAAGCATTTCCCAGCCATACCACTGTCATCCTAGGAATAAGGCAGTTAGAGGGCGCAGCAACAAAATAATCGGGTTTCGGGGCTGGTTTTGGCCAACGGCTTTCAGCAAGGAGCATCTGCTGCCGGGAGCTCGACTCTGACATCCCACCCTCGCTCTGCGCAGAGATGGGCACCCGTGCTTCGGGGCTGCTGGACACCCAGCGCCAGCCAGAGGAGAAGGAGTGAGGAGCTGAAACTGGAACCCATCGTCACATCTCCCACCAAACCAGGTGAGAGCAGGGACTGAGCAACCCAGAGGTATTTTACCTGCCTGAGGCCATACTTAAAATCACCGGTGGACCCTGGACCACAACCCAGGGTCCTGCCTTGCGCCCTCCAACCTGGGCATGCTGCTTTGCCACTTGGGAAAAAAAAAAAAAATCACTAAATCTTTCCAGTTGCTGGGTTTTATATGCAGATTCTTATGCAAATCTCAGTGGTTGTATAAATGGCTCCTGGCTTCTAATTAAGAGCTGCTTGAAAGTTAAATACGGTTGGCAGACCTGAATAATTTCTAATTTCCATCACACTTTCCCCGAATGACCCTTTAATAGGGATAATGCTGCGAGATCGTTACTTAGGAGTGTGTTATCACCAGGAAATGCCTTGCGCGGGAGGGAGGAATGTTCTCAAGATGCTGCTTAGAAACACTCCCATCTGTGGCAGGTCCCATGCGGGGCTTGGAGAAGCAGGGGAGGGTGCTGCCCTCCCGGTATTTACTGGCAGCTCCTTCTCCCTGGGTGCTGCTGTCCTGCTGGGAGCCTGGGGGTGTTGGTGCTTCATGGGGGGGTCTCAGGCTCCTTGGGAAGCAGAAGCAGAGCCACAAGCTGGGTGGGAGCATCTCCCACCCACTCCCCAAGGCTTTTCCTCTCTCTCCATCGCAGCAGCACTACTGGAATATGGGGCAGGGGCTGGAGGATGAGAGCAGAGGGGAACCCCAGCAGCGCCCAGTGGGCATGGGGCAGGGCTGGGAGCTGGATCAGCACTTTTTTTGTTTTTTTAAATGATGTCTAACAAACCCATGGAGTTTTCAGACCCCACTGCCAGGCTATTCTCAGCCCCCTGGCCCTCCAGCCGCCCCGTGAAGGGTTTCACTTTGGTTTCTTATCGAGGGGCAGAAATTAGCAGCAGGAAGCAGATGTTTTGCCCCGATGCGCTGTTCTCTGTGCAGTACTGGGGAAATCGGCCGTGGCAAAGGAAAAGTCAGCCCTGGAGATGTCAAAATGGGAAATCCCATCTGGGCCGGGGAAGGGGAGAAGTTGCTCAAACTCTGTTTCCAAACAGGGAAAGATTTGGGTGATTTTTGTCCCTGCAAAGCCAGTCTTTGGGGTTTATTTGTGGGGGTGTATTTGGGATTGCGGGGGGAAGGCAGGGCAGGCGGGGTGCTGAGCGGCGGGGATGTGATGCTGCCCATCTGTGCTGCCAGGGCTGGGGTGAAATCCTCTTTCCCGGCCCTACCGAAAGCTCTGCTCTCGCTCGGACACAGGGCACATCACGTGAAAGCCACATCAGGTTATTGCTTTGAAAACAACCACCGAAAAAAGACAATACCGACCTCGGCAGCATTAGCAGACAGTGCTGCTAAATCCCAGCGAGCCTAAATGACTGTGCGGTGGATTTAACTGGGGGATTAGCAGAAGCCACACTTTCCCTACATGCAGAAAACCTCCTGGTAGGCACAGGGAAATGAGAGCACTGTTCTCCAGCGCTTGTTTTCCAGGCGGGCTCGAAGGGGAGAGCAGGGGCTGATGTGGGATGCGGGAGGAATGCAGGACACACAGAAAAATCATTCTTACCAACAAGAGTTCAATCCAGGAGAGCTGAGATATGCAAAAGGCTCAAGCTCATAAGCTGAGCAAACAGTACTTAGAGGGCCACGGCTGGGCACAATTATGCAATGCTGGTTTATTTGCTGCTGCAGGTTTGGTGGAAGAAAGCCCAGGTGGCAGGTGGGGAGATGGGAGCCCAGCAGCTCACTGGTGGCTGCGTCCCGAGCGCAGGGCTGCGGGTCTCCCGGCACACCCACGACTGGGAGGGATTTAAACCCATTCTGAAGAAATTGCACAATTCCTGCAAAGTTTGTAACACAACTCTCAAGACACTTACTCATGCCCTGAGCTATTCTGGTTTCCAGCCCCTATAGCCCAGGAGGAAGCGCAGGGGATGAGCTAACGCTGTGACTTCTGCTGCACCGACCCTGAGCGAGGACTCTGGCTACAAACGGTGACCGTGGTTCCCAGCTGAAATACATCCTGGGGACAAAACAGCCGTGGGAAGGACCATGCACAGCTTCAAGCATGGAAAAAATTAATCCAACCAAGCTGTCGAGGGATGCGGACGGGCAGGGTGCAGAGAGGAGCTGCTGAACCCATCCGACAGCTCCCCAGCGCGGGTGTCACCGTGCCCCTCAGTGGAAAGCCCCAGGGGAGAGCCCCTGGCTGGCAGAGAAATGCAGGTGGGCAGCGGACATGGGGAGGCTGATTTTGGGGCAGTCATTAGATGTTTCTGTGGCCCCTCTTCATCAGCGCACTTTATCAGCATAATTCCGGACAGGACCCATCCTGCGCGTTGGTGATTGCAATGAGCCCAGCATAACGGGACACTCTGGCTGTCCCCGTCCCCACATGCGTTCGCAGCCCCGTGCCTCCCGGAGCGGAGCCACTATTCCCACCAGACTGCGTTCCCCACCCCAGGCGTTGAAAATAGCAGCAGGAGCCCTGACTCACGCTTCCCACCCTCCTTCAAGCCTGCGGCACAGAGCGGAGCGGGCAGCCCCGTGTCCCCCTCCGTGCCCTGCCTGCTCCTGCGCCACCCCTGGACAGACACAACGGGCCGGCAGCCGCTGCCTCTGCTCATTTACCAGCCTGAGAATAATTTTTCTTACATAATGTAGGAATGCACGCTCAGGATTTCAGCTTGCAGCGGAGCTTCCCACCTCGTCTTTGCTGCTCCATCACGGATCATTCCGGTGGGTTTCATGCACCGAGCGCCAGAAACAGAGGTACCGAAACCCCTGCGGGTCTCCCTGCCCATCGCCATCCTCCCCGCGGTCTTACTCGAACCCCAGTGGCTCCCAGGACCTACCTCCATCGTGGCAGGGCTGGGGTCCCCCAGGGCTAGTCAGCGTGGGTGGCTCAGCCGTGTCCCCGTGGTGTCCCCGAGCCTGGCAGCGATGTGCTGGCTGCCATGGCCGGGAGCCTGGCCGGGGGAAAGCGGCAGCTGACGGCAGCGAAGTTTCAGGGGAGCAGCAAGGATGGAGGGAGGAGGAGAGCCGTCCTGCAAACCCCCCGTCAGCGCTGGCCCCGCATCCCCGGGTGCCTCCGGAGCACGCAGGGACGGAGCCGTGGGTGCCGCGGGATTGCCGACTCAGGAAATCTGCCGGAGCTGTTTACAGCTCGCAGTGACTGGAGCTTTCAGGGCTGTAATGCAAACCCCCCCCCTCGTCCCCGTGGCGGGATATTCACCCGCCTCCAGCCCCATACGCTGCCTGTGCCCTGACGCAGGGTCGGGATGGGCTGCTGTCATCTGCTGTGTCACATACCGGGACGTCAAGCCTGGGAGAGGCAGCGGGAGGCATGTACAAAGCAAAACCCCGGGTGAGACCCGTGCACGGCAAAAATAGTTGCCAAGCAGGGAGCTGGGCAGCCCGAGGGAGCTAAAAGCTGGGAACCAGCTGCTTGTGCCAGGACCAGGTGGTGTCTTGGCCCCCGCAGTGCACTGGGATGGACCCGGATCCAGCCCCCCCGTGCCGCGGAGAGCGATGGGGATGGCTGCACAGACCCGATCCTGCCGCGGGAGAACACGCAGTGCACGGAAAACATCCAGTCGACTGAGCAGATACAAGTGTTTGACACTTGATGTGCAATTAAAAAGACATTAAATGGGATGGCTGAGAAGCCAGCGGGGAGGACAGCAGGCTCTGGTTGTGCAGAAGCTGGTGGCAGGCTGGAATCACTCCCCGGGGGTTGCATTTACACCAGGAACAGGGGAGCTGGTGAGTGGCCAGAGCAGGAGCCCTGGGCGAGAAAGGAGACCCGGGGCTTGTGGGTTTGAGTCACCCCAAACCCGCAGGGCTGTGCAGAGCGGGGTTTATGTGGCCAGCGCTGCAGGATCAGCTCGGAAACGGGTGACTGAGGGAAGCAGAATTCCATCCCACAGCCTGCGCTGTGCCAGACCAAAGCCCTCGTCGTGCCTGGCCGATGTTGGGGCTGTTTGAAACCTCAAACCAACCGTGGCCACAGAGCAGAGCATCCGTGCAGCCACAGACAGCGGGCTAAACGAGAAACGTCCATTTGCAGCTCTCCGGTTTAAATCTTTTTTGAAAAAGGCAACAGGACAACAACAGCTTAGGAAGTGTTTTCAGCCACACATCGAATCGTACAGGCTGGACCGATGAGCTGATCGTGACCTAGATGCATGTTTAATGGGGAAAACCGTGCGGCTCCCGCAGCCGAGAGGAGCCCAGCACCGCTCAGCCTCGCGCTTCCCGTCGCCTCTCGGGCTGTCTCTACGTCCATCCATGCCCTGGAAGTGTAAGTTTAGCTCCCCTAATCCTCACCACAGACACCGTCCTTGCAATGTCGGCGAAGCATCCCTGTGGGAACGCTTCCCTTCCCGGAGACATCGGCTCCGATGGGGCTGGGGCAGGGGGTGCCGTGGGCTGTGGGAATACACGCGGCTGCAGATAAGCTGACCAGGGTGACAGGAGGAAACGGGCAGAGAAACAGCAGCTCCCCCTTGGGCTGCTCTGAGCTGGGAAGATATTTCTGTGAATTGCCCACAGCCCCTAGCCCAGCACCGCCAGACCCTCCCGGAGCAGCGCCAGTGTCCGCGCTCACAGCTCTCCGTGCATCACCGGGTACTGGGAGCGAGGCAGAGCCGGAGCAGCCCATCAGGACCCATCCATGATGTGAAGCTGCCAAAGCACCGTTCGACACCAGTAACTAAAATCTCTGGCCCCTTCCAGCCCAGGCTCCCACCTCTGTGGCACCGGCACCATGCACGGCACCTGCCCTGGGCATCCCAGCTGTGCCGGGTGCTGGATGGTGCTTGGGAGCAAGGGACCGGTTGAATCAGCCACGCAGCAGCACAGCTCACCAGAACCATCTTCCCAAACCGGTCTTGGCTGCTGGTCCCACGGTGGGGAAGCAGCGCTGGAGGGGCCGGGCTGGTCCCTGCACCCCAGCCCGGGGACAGCAGAGCCCCCCACTAACCTGAGCATCCCCCAGGCTGTGTAACCCCTATGGGAGCTGCTGCTACACATGGAGCCGTCAGCAGCCCCTGTGTTTGAGGACAGGATTTTGTAGGCAAAAGCCTCCCCTCCCTGCCCGGCTGCGAGTTTGCATGAGCAACCTCCGTGCATGCCAGCGCTGAGCCCCTTCCCCGCACACTCGCCCGCCGTTGGCAGGCGCTAGCAGCGGGCTGTGGCACCGTCCCCACCGAAAGGCACGGAGCCGAGCAGATTCCCCGGTAAGTTAAACCCACCAGGAAGGAGAGCGGAGGTGGGTACTTACAAAGACACCCAGCAGAGAATTAAAGAGCAAGATCCTTTTCCCGGGACAGGAGTCGGGAGGATGCGGTTCTGGCAGGAGGATGCCCTGGTCGCTCCTGCACAGCCCCTGGCCGGAGCAACGCGAGGCGGCCGGATCCTCTCCCTCCGACATGCCTGCGGCGAAGGGGCCGAGGACGGGACGACGTGTGTTTGCAGAGGAGGCACGGCGAGGCTCTGAGGCAGCCAAGAACACGCAGCGCAGGCTGGCGAGCAGGGAGGGAGCCCGGGGGAGCGGGAACAGGCTGGGTGCCGCTCCTCCAACTGCGCTGGGAGAACAAACAGCACCGCCAAGCGCTGCCTGGCCGGGCTCCTTCGAGCGGTGCAGAGAATGAACAAATGAGCTGCTGTGATGCCGCGGTCCCCGGGCTGAGCTGGGATGGTGCCACCATCCCACGGGGCCCTCGGTGGCAGCAGGCGGGGAGCCCCACGTGGAAGGTGGCTGCGTGGGTACAGTGGGGGGGATCCCCAGGGTGGTGGGGATCTGTCCCCGCTGCCTGCCCTGGACTCCAGGAGTACCCCTGTGCCTGTCCGTACCCTGCGGACCCTTAATTCAACATCACGTCCTCTGGGTTGGGGACTGTCCCTTGTGCCCTGGGCTTGCAGGTCACTGTGAGGGACATCCCTGTGGGGATGATTCAATGACCATCCCTCACAGGTGAAGCTATTCAGGGCTCTTCCTACACTTGGAGAATCTTGGAAAAATTCCTGCTGTTGTTTTTACTGGAGGGAGTAACCCTGGGAGCTCCAGCAAGGGTGCTGCTGTCCCATCTGCTCGGTGACACAGCATTAGAGCCACCAGCAGCAGCCCCCAGCCCAGGGTTTCGATGCCTCTAATCGGTGCTTGTGCAACCAGGGGGGAATTTCAGCAGCGTGTGTAGGAAGGGTTTGAGGGGGAAGGCAGGGAGAAGCAGAGCCGTGGGGCGAGGAGCCCAGTGCTGTCACAGTCATAAGGCAGGACCAGGCTTTGCTCATCCTGACTCAGGAGCCAGATGCTGCTCTCAGCTACAGCCCATCCAGATGGATGTGAACCCCTGACCCCCCAATCCTGTCCTGGGCACCCACCCCGCACACCAGCTGCCCCCTCAGCCCAAACCCCCTGGGGTGGGTGACACGGCAGCATTCGGGGTGCCAGCCTGCTGGGAGCGGGAGCTGCTGGTGGGCTGGAAACCGCAGCCATATGTCAGCGAAGGCTGAGGAACACGATGTCTTTTGCTAAGGGGGTGAATCAGTATGAGAGTCTGATATTCTTCTCCTGAATTAATTAAGCAGCAATCTCGGGTATCTTTGTCTTCACAGCTATTATCTGCTTTTCCCAAAGCGCTCCTCGAAGCACCGTCCCGATGGGAGCGAGAGGAGTTCCCACCACCACCCTGCTCTCACCAGCTCCCATTCCACTGGGACACGTGGGGAGATGGAGGCAGAGGTGGGAGCTGACCTGGACGCCAGTACTCTCACACCTCCAGTTTCGTGATGCCCGGCGGGGGCTTGGTTCACAGCCAAGGTCAGTGATTTCCCCCCCAAACCCTTGGGACTTGTAGGGTCTCCCCACACCCTGCCCAGGGGGGATGCTCAGCTGCGGGGCTGCAGGGAGGGCAGCTTTACAGCCCTGTTCCCTCTTTCGCACTCACCACTGGCCTACGCCAGCGCTTTCCTCTGGGATTTTAACACCAGAACTCACCCGGAGTTCAGGTGGGAGAGGAGGATGTGCTTTGCCTCTGTCAGCAAACCCTCCTGAGGAGATGCAAGAGCCTCCACCACAGGCACGGAAGTGTTGGCCCCGGGGAAACTGAGGCAGGGAGCAAGGGAAACCCCTGCCTGGGTGAGACATGTGGGGACAGTGACACTCGAAGGTCCTGCATCCCCTTAGCTCCTGCCAGCTCCTCGGGGATCCTTAGCTGCTCAGCACCTCCAGAAAGCAGGCTCCCTGCTCGGGAGCTTCAAGCTTCTGGTTTTAGGATCTCTGGTCCCAGTGCCACAAACCTGGGGGATGCTCGGGGGTCCGGCCGGCGCTGAGCACCGCCACTCGCGACACTTGTGAGCGGATCCCGCTGGGATGCAGGGGAGAAGCCGGCGGGGATGCGCACGGACGGACCGACAGACATCGGTGCGGTAACGCTGCCCTCTAACGGCCGCCGGCACCGTGACCGGGCTGCCCCCCCCCCCCCCGCCGCTCGGTGCGGGCTCGGAGGGACCCCGCGGCCCCGGTACATCGCTGCCTTCACCCGGCCCGGGACCACCGCGCAGCCCCCCGGCAGCACCAGGCACAGAACCCCGCTGCCCTGCTCCAGCTCCGGCCACCCCACCGGGGACAGCGGCCAGGGTCCCCCCAGGGATGCTCTACACCCCCCCAGCACTGGGGATGGGCTGACCCCACTGCCACGGGGATGGGGGTCCGTGGGGAGACCACGGCGTAATGCCCACAGCGGTACCGGGTCACCAGGAGATTAGTGACAAGAGGAGAAGGCTCTCCAGCATGCTGCCATCGCCCCGCGCAGTCCCTGTCCACGGCCTCCCCGTGCCCCAACCGTGCTGCTGCCACCACCGCTGTCACACGTGCCACCGTGTCCACACGCTGGCATGTCCTTGTGTGAAACACTGACACAAGCACTGGCCGCACCTCGGACACACCGACACCAACGTACACCCCAAATACACCCCCCGGCTTCGGCTGAGCACGGTGGGATGTGTGGGAGAGCGGCTGCCTGAGATCCAGGGGTGCTCCTGGCTGGGGGTACCCGCAGCCCTGGAGAAGCCGCTCCCCCACTCCCCCCGACAGCCACGCATGGAGCAGAGTCAACCAGCAAAAACTTCAGTCCCAAGGTGTGTGCAACTGCCAGCAAGAGGCAGGGGACATCTGGGCCACCGCACTGTCATCCCACCCTCACCGGGAGCTGCTCTTTGCATGCACAAGGTGGGCAGAGCGCGGTGGGGAAATGTGGGAAGGGGAAGCCACGCACATGTGTGCTCCAGGTGGGCATCACCCCGTGAAGATAATTTTTAAAAATAAAAAGTCAATAGCTGCTCAAAAAAGTGCTTGCTGAGGCTGAGCGATCCCACGAGGGATTAATCCAGAGTGTGCTCAGGCCCTTACGCAACGGATGGAAAACTCAGCATGAAATTTCTGGGGGAAAAACGGCTCTTTCACAGGGGTCCTGTGCATCCCTGGGGCAGCGGCTTACAAACTGAGGGTGAAATGGGAAGGAGGCAGTGGGACAGGGCAGAGGCGATGGGGACAAATTGCTGGCCCAAGCCCCAGCGCAAACCCACATGCTGGGGTCTGGCAGAGCCGTACTGGGTGTGCTGGAGCCCAGGGCATGGCAGCACCCGCCGTCCCTGCGGAAGAGGAGCCGGTTTGCTGCGGGCAGGCGGCTGAGTTTCCTGGAGGCTATGGAAAAATAATACGGCATAAGAATATCACATAGCTCTTGTTTTTCTAAATAGGTTATTTTTCCACTGCCCCACAAAGGCCCCAGTATCATCTATCTTCTTATTACTCTTTGTGTCATATGCAGTTAATTATTCATCCCCTTTTCATGCTCTTTGTGCTGCTCCGCCAGCGGACACGGACACGGCTCTGCTCCGGGTGCTTCCATCCCGGCACAAACCGCTTCGGCTCAAAGCCTTGGCTGCAACCCCAGAGGGACCAGGTTCCTTGCAAGGCCGATGCCACGGACCAGGTGCAAGAAATTTTGGCTGCAGATGCTCAAATTAACAACCTGAATGGCCCCTGGCTCTGCTCAGGAGTGCCAGGGAAGGGTCGGGGTGCCCTGATTTGACCAGGTGGTGGCCCCGTCCCCGCACGGCTGCGGCAGGGGAGCAGCACCGGCACCCGCTCCAAGCTGTGGGCGTCAGCTGCAGCTCGGCGCTCAAACAGCCCAGTGAAAACAGCAAGAAAAAGTATCTGGTTGATCCTCTTTCCATGAGCTCAGACAGCAACTGAATTCTCCAGGTCAGATTTCGCTCTCGGAGACTTGATGCCAAGGAGGGAGGAATGGCTGGGGGGTGGAGGACACGTGGGAAGCATCACCCCCAGCCCCTGCGCCCACCGGGTCCCACCACTCGGGAGGAGTCACGGACCTGACACCCCCGCTGCTGTCCCACCCTGGCAGCTCTGCCCAGCCACTGTCACCCTGTCACACAGCTGTTCCTCTAAAAGCCACCCAGGCACCCAGCCACAAGCCCACCTGGGGTGCCAGACCCTGCCTGGCCATCTCCCCGCCCCAAGCCCTGCCTCTTTGCCAATTCACTGCTGGCATTTTCAGATAAATTAAAAAAAAAAAATTAAAAAAAAGGATGCATCTAGCCCTCGGGGCTGCAGAGAGTGGTTTTAAAGTGTGACATCCCCTGAGCTCCAAAGACCGAGTAGAGAAGCCAACACGGAGAATCCCACCGGCACCCGGAGCAGCTCTCCCTGCCCTCACCTTGCTCAGCGTGCCGTGCCGCTGCGCTGAGCTCAGCTGTTTCATAATTAACAGGACTAAACGCTAGATGGAAATACCATCCTCTCTATTCGCTCTGCACAGAGAGGTTTAAAAATCACTTCGGATGGGATGGATTTTCAGCCGCCCGGCCAAGCCCTGGTAGACGCCTGGTGCTGGGCTGCTGGGATCCCCTCCGACCCCACGCTGGGGGTCCCACCCCGCTGTCACAGGGCTCTTGCCGTGTCCTTTCTCTGTCCATCAAATCCCGCTCTGGGAATCAGAGCGGGGCATGCCACCGCCTTCGCCTCCCTGTGAGAGGAGCATCAACCCCAGCAGCCTCTGGAACCATCTCGCCCACCTGCACGCCCAGTGGGACTCCCACCCGAGGGACAGTGTCCTCCCACCCTGCTCTGTGCCCAGTCCTGCCCCAGCCCCCCGGGCGTGGGCTCGTGCCCCCCAAGACCATCCCCGTGGCACATCCTTACCTTATCGGCCAGGCACTCGGTGTCCTCGGTGAGCAGGTAGACGGCCCCGCTCTCGGCCAGGAGGATGGCAGTGTCGGTGGTGGACGAGGACCGGGGGCGGCCCTGGTGCTGATGCAGGATGGCAGTGAGGCTGCTGTCCTGGGGGGCTTTACGGACAAGGTGGGGGCTCCCTTTCTGGGGGTCCAACGAGCCGCTCTTGGCCCGCCGGCTGCCGCTGTGCAGGCTGGTGCCGCGCTTGATGGAGGGGCGGGAGCGGATCTGCTGCAGCACTCGGTTGAAGGCGGTGGGACGCGCCGGGAGGTCGTGGAGGGACATGGCGTAGGAGACGCGGTGCATCTCGGGGGATCGCTCCTTCTCGTCGGGGGAGTCGTGGTCGGACGCGCCGTAGTGCGGAGGCAGCGAGTCCTGCGAGTTCTGGTGCTCCCGCTCCCGCGACCGCCGGCGGCTGTGGAAAAGGTGCTTCAGGCCGTGGCCAAACATGGACCCTTCGGACAGCTGCTGGATTTTCTGCAGGAGAGGAGAGAAAACAGCCGCTGTTACCATCAGGAAGGGCTGGCATTGCCCCATTTCGGCACACACAGCTCTGAGAGACGGTGCCCACGCAAGCACCGAACTGAAATGGGAAGCTGGAGGGTTAAAGAGCTTCTGGGGGGGCTCTGGGGACCCCACAGCAGCCCAAAGGGGTCTGCAAAAGGGAACAAGCCTTGCTGCCAGCACTGCGCTTCCACCTGTGGAAAACCATTCAACACCAGTGGCCACTTGATGGCACGTGGGGCTGAGCACAGTGGCGTGGGACGGCTCAGGTCTGCAGCTCCAACAGCCGAGCGAAGGTCTGCGACGAGCACTGGCTGCCCCTAAAAGCAGCAAGAGGAGCAGAAAGACCCCTCAGAGCAATGAGGGAGGAGGGTCCCTGCTGCAGCCACCGCCACGTGCTGGGGAGAGACCCCGATGCTGCGGGCAGTGGGGATGGAGCCGCTTGTCCCGAGCTAGAAGAGCCACGGTTACTGCCAGCCCTGGAGCCTCGGCCACCAAAATGCTGTCAAGAGCCTCCTGCTCCCCAAAACGTGCTCCAGGGAAGATCGGGAAAGGATTTTGTCCGAAGGGATTGTCCTTGGCCTCTGGGCACAGCATGGACCAGGCTGGTCTGTCTTACAGGGGTAAAACCGCAGCTCGTGGCCCAGTGCCACCAAATCCAGTCCCCACTGGGCAGCAACTGGTTTCCAGCAGGGTATGCCAGTCCCTGGGGTTACCCCTGGGTCTTCCTCTCCCAGGGGCCGAGGCTCACGTTCCCACGGAGCTCACGGCTTTTCTCGTGACGGCTCCTGGGAATCCGGGTGGCCGCGAGCCCCGGCCGTGGCGCAGTCATGCAATATGGATGGTGGAACAGATCGTGCTCTTGATTACAGCCGGGTCAGCCCGCAGCGCTTTCCTGCAGTCACTGGAACGCCCAGATTTGCATCCAGGGGAGATTTTGGCGGGGTGCCCTCTGCAGTCCCCTGAGTGTGCCGAACTGGGGGCAACAACCCCCAGCATCTGCAAAGGGCTCAGCAGATCCCACATCCCTGGTCCATCGCGGCTCCCAGGCAGCAGGTCTTGGGACATCCAAAGACCCCTCTCACCTCCCGAAGCAGCTCAGCTACCAGGAACCCAGCAGATCTCAAGGCTCGAGTCTGCCTTGCTGCTCTCTGTCCCGATTTTGGAGTTAAGCCAAGCACCCCACCTCTGAGGACGCCAGTCCTGACCCTGCTGACGTTCTGGGGCATTTCACCGCGGATTTACTGCGGCTGGGACTCTCCCCAGGGATGCTGGTTCCCGTAACTGCGGCACTGCTTGAAAACCAGTATGAAGCAGGCTCCGAACTGGGAGCTACTTATAGCCCCAGCGGGCACTTGGCAAAACCCCCGGATTTTAGAAAAGCAGCGATGCTTGAGACACGACCTCCAGGAGCTGCAGACTGGGGGGGATTGCACGGCCAAAGGACTCCACCCAACCCCCAGGCATTAAAGCCACGATGTCCAAATTCATAAGGGACCAATTCCCATCACACCTGTAATACTGACCAGGAACCAGCGCTGAGATCCTGTGTCACTGAACACTACAGGCAAACCCCTTCATCCCTCTGTTATCCATCCGTAATGAAAATTTCTATCCTTTTGGTTTTTTCCTGAGAAATACATAATAAATCTAGGGTGCCAAATTGCTACTTCAGGAAATTGTGATTTAAATTTTATTCCATTTATAGGGTCTCTATGGAAACAGAGACAGCATTAGATGGGTAATAACTATAAACCCACAGATTTCTACCATCAAGGGTATGGCATACCCTCGGATGCACTGTTAGCCCTTTAGAACGTCCAACTGAAAATAAATCACCAACTCCCTGCCTTGAGGGCAATGAAAACAAAATAGAAGAGAAGTCAGCAATAAAGGAGAGGATGTTTTCCCAGCACCAGCGTGGAGGTGGAAGCCAGCCGCCCTCAGGGACTTCTTGGCCAACAGCTCAATCTGATAGAAATTCACCTTCTAAAGAAAAAAAACCCTCTCCTTGGACCCTTTCCAACTTCTCCTGAAACAATCTTTCTGGGCTCCCGGTGGTACCTCCCTTCAGGTAGGGCTCCCGGCGGGACTGTAAGGGATGTGGATGGGGAAAAGGGGAAGGGAAGGAAAAAGAGGAATCGCAGCCCTGTGTCCTGGGCTTGGACCCCACCAATGGACGGCTTGTCCAGCTAAAGGCTGGGCTACAGCAAAGGGTGGTTCCGAGTGGTCACCGCGAACGAGCCATTCTGCAACGGTCATTGCAGGGAATTTGCTGATGTAAAAAACTCTGTTTTCTTCTGTTACTCTGGGATATTACTGCTCTTCCAAAGCAGAGGCATTTTTGGCACGAAACTACTCGTGGCTCAGAACAAAGCGCCCGCACGGGCTATTTTGGAACAGCCGTTGCCTAATAACTGCTGCAATGGATGCAGAGATTATTTTCTCAGTGTAGACAGCTGTAAAACACTAAGACTGACACAAGAATATCTTTATTTCTTTTGTCTTTTTCATTAATGCAGCCAGGATCTCCTGCTCGGTGGGGGGAGTTGTTTCCGTGGACTTCAAAGGAGCGGCTCCTGCATCACGTCCCCCGTAAGTGGATCGGTTCTTGAAGGCAGTGACTGGGATGACGATTTTATCTGGGATGCTGCTCCTCGGCAATGTCCCGCAGGAGAGCCCGCTGCTGCCCTTGCCGGCTGGGGCAGGATGTGCATCCCCCCACCCGCTCCGGCGGTGCCAGCGTTCCTGCCACTGCCACACCGCCTGAAACCTCCCAGTTTCTCACTACATGGTTTTCCTGCTCTGCCCCGACATCCAAACCTCTTACTCGGCTTTCAAACGCGCAAGGAAGGGATCTTGTTGCCTTGACCTTCTAGCACAGCCACATGCTGCAAAGCCCTGCTCAATGATTATTATTATTGTTAATTATTTACAGCCCTGGGCTGCCCAGAGGCTCCAGCCAAGACTCTGCAGCCCTTCGGAGGCATTGCACAGACACAGTAGGAGACTATCCCACCCCATCC
>WKFP01014326.1:506460-531739 GCA_011057875.1 Pterocles orientalis
ATGGGGGGGCTGGGGGCTGCGGGGCGGGGGGTTAGGAAGGTGGGGTGCTGAGGAGCTCCTTCATTCTGCTTTCTCCTCCTCTGTCGCTGTTGACAAACATTGCTGCTGGTGGGAGTCCTCCCTGTCATGTGCAGAAGTTGGTCTTTCCGTAAGACTGTCTTGTGAGAATAGTTTAGCGTGACGTTAAATATCTATAAAGATCTTCTTTATTCCTTTTTCAAATGGCTCGTGAGTCATCTCTGTTGGCTCCTTGTCCGCGATACTTGTCCTCGCTTGTCTGATGCTTACAATTCCCATTGGGAGAATTGAAGTGGTGTTGAGCTCTTCTGTCAGTCTGTGTCAAAAAAAAGTAGCATTCCACGTGAACTGGGAGAATAGAAGCGAAAAGCTGCGTAAAAATGTGGTGCCACTGCTTGTTTACATCTTTTTGTGACTTCCAAGAGGTAGGAACTAGTTGGCTTCACTCGTTTTCTGTGGTTTGGATGGTAGCACTCAGTGGAGGTGCTCTTCTGTTTGGTTCCTTCTTGTAAAACATTGCTAGTCAAATACAATTTTGTCTTCAAAAAGTCAGTTTTTGGGGCTCTGTAGATGTGGATGCGTCGTCACTTAAATATTCATAAGGGTACAGATTTCACCAAATATCCTGCCTGTTGTTTTTAATACATGGCGCTTCAAACCTTCTAGTTTTCCACTATGTACCTTGACCTGGTTGGACTCAGCTGCTGGACGTGTTACCAGCTGGTAACAGGGCTTCAAGGCAAGGCCGCCTGCTTCAGAGCTTGTTCACACGAACTGATGACAGTGGAGGCTCTTGGTTCAGGATTTCAGACTCCAGAGGTTGTGTAGTATTTACTGTTTGTAAAAATGAAGCTGAAATCAGTAGCTGTCAAGCTGGTGGAGTGCTGGTGTGCTCCATGTGGGGCACAGAGCAGGTGAACAGATCTGCTCCGCGTCTGAAGGTGGGAAGCTGTGGTGCCAGTCTTGAGGGGAGAGTGGGAAGAGGAAGGAGAGGATGAAGAGCAGGGCTTGAGGCTGGCAGTTTTCTTAAATGAGGCAATTGCAAAATAACTGTGAGCCAATGCTGATTATTTTTTTAAGATCTGAGAAGACACAAGCCTTTGCCCAAAATCCAGAGCCCTGGTGTTGCTTCTTACCTTTGTCTGAATAATCACCTTTGGACAGAGCTGCTTGTTTCTGTAAAGTTTTAGTCGAATTGGACATTTCCAGTACTCTCTGCAACTTAGTGGCTGGTAATAAAGCTTTTTTCCCTGTCTGACATGGGAGATTATTTTAAGTGTCAGAAGGTTTAAGGAGCGCAGTTGTCGCTGACTTCAGAACCACTTTTTCCTGGAATCTGCCCTAGAGGTGGTGTCAAAGGGAGAGGAATTGTGACTGGACAGTTGTGCAGATTTTGCAGCGCTCTGCAGTGTCTTCAGGCATGAACGCTGATGTTTTGTGAAATCCAAAGGAACTGGGAAGTGCAATGGACAGAACACTTACTGCCTGCGATTGAATTGGAAAAATAAACTGTGAAAGTAAATTTAGGTGTCTTGGAAACAAAACAAATGTGAAGGGGTTTGCTTTTGAGACACCCAGTTTGACACGATAGAAGGGTAGCTGCCGTTTGAATCACTGCGGCTCAAACACCCGAAAGCACAGCCTGGGTCACCCTGTCCAAAGCCAGCCCTGAGTATCTGCTGAGTAGTACCCGCTGACCTTTCAGGGGAGCTGGGTCAGTCAGTTCTTCACTTGAAGAAGCAAACCTGTGGTTGCTTTGACATCCCACCCTGCTCAGGAGGATGACAGGCAGTATTTGTCACTAAGGGATTGTCACTGACCCAGTGTTCCCTCTGTGGCCTTAGTACCAGGATTTACTCCTCATAGTAAGAGAGGTAAAGTAACTTCCAGGGGAAGAACAATTGCCTTCCAGCTACTGTTTATGGGGGGAAGGAGAAAGTCTTGTTTGCACTGTCTGCCTTTCTGAGGCATTCAGCAAAATAATGTCTGTTCTCCAGGTCTGCTTTGTCATGAATAGGCTTCTGAGAATGATTTGTTAAAACACTCTGACAATCCTGTAGCTTTAGCCTGCACAGGTCTGACAGCTTTTTATTTGTAATGCTGTTGGTGTGTTTTTTACTGACTTTCTGTAAAAAGAAAATCTTAATTAGCGACTCAGTTGCAGATTTTACCAAAATACGTAAAGAAACTGAGGAAAAAAACCCCAGCAACAGCCCTGCTTTCTACTAATTGTAGCTGTGGTTGAAATTAATTGGAACTGTTTGACCTAGGAACATGGAAGGGTTTCTTTATATATTTCTTTTGCCTAATTTTGGAAATCTCTGTGGACTGAGCTGTGCCTTTTGCACAGATATCTGCAGCATCTCTGGAGTTTTGGTCAGCAGCTGTGGTGTTACCTTCGTGAGTGTGTGCTGGGGGGAAGCCTGAGGCTTGGCAGCCTGATGACTCCACACAGAAATGTGTTTTGTAGGGAGTGAATGTATGCATTGGCTTTGCATGGCCAAGTTTTGGTAGCAGGGGCTACCGTGGAGGTCTGTGCTGGAGCAGAGATCCACCTGCAGGCCATGGAGGACCCCGTGCCAGAGCAGGTGGATGCCTGAAGGAGGCTGTGACCCTGTGGGAGCCCAGGCTGGAGCAGGCTCCTGGCAGGACCTGTGGACCCGTGGAGAGAGGATCTGACGTTGGAGCAGGTTTGTTGCAGGACTTGTGAACCCGCAGGGGACCCACACTGGAGCAGTCTGTTCCTGAAGGGCTGACCCCGTGGAAGGGATCCATGCTGGAGCAGTTAGTGAAGAACTGTAGCCTATAGGAAGGACTCAGGTTGGAGAAGTTTGTGGAGGATTGTCTCCCATGGGAGGGACCCTATGCTGGAGCAGGGGAAGAGTGTGAGGAATCCTCTCCCTCTGGAGGAAGAACCAACAACGTGTGATGGACTGACTGTAACCCCCATTCACTGTCCCCCTTCGCCACTCAGGGGGAGGAGGTGGAGAAATCAGGAGTAAAGTTAAGGCTGAGAAGAAGGGAGGGGCAGGGGGAAGGTGCTTTTAAGATTTGGTTTTATTTCTCATTATCCCACTCTGATCTGATTGGTAATAAATTAATTTTTCCCCAAGCCGAGTCTGTCTTGCCCATACCAATAATTGGTGAATGATCTCTCCCTGTCCTTATCTTGACCCATGAGCCTTTTGTTATATTTTCTCCCCCGTCCAGCTGAGGAGGAGGAGTGATAGAGCAGTTTGGGCACCTGGCATCTGACCAGGGTCAACCCACCACAACATGTTAACCAGAGGGTTTGGAAGACTTTTCGTTGTGATGCTGTATTGCCCGAGGGTCTATATCCTGGTTAAAATGTGACTGCTCTGCCAGTACTGCTGGAATCCTCGAAAGGTTAGGACTCCTATTGTGCTGTTAGCTCTGTCAACATAAGAAGAAGGGTTTTAAGACTAGATAGTGTGTGGAGAGGTGGTGGGAGGGTACTTGTGAAATAGCTCCTCAAATAGATGCGGGAGGCATTTGCTAACAAGCTTGAAGTTAAGATGAAGCTCGGTTCTGCGGACTGTGGAGGCTGCTCACGTTCTAACAGCTGCTCCTGTAGGAACTGCTTGTGTTGGCACACTGGTTAGTCACACGTGTTCTCCTGGAATTAACACCACTGTGCTGATAGATGGGTGGTGGAACTAAAACTTGGTTCGTGTAACTGAGTGTGTTAATGGCAAATTTTGTAGTGCTCAAAGCATGCTGCGATTTGTCACCAGCTCCACGAAGTGTAAGGGTTTCTGTGTGTCTGCAGTGAGGAGGAGGAAGCTCTGACCTTATTTAGGCGCTGTTGTCCCCATGGGTTATTGAAAACTGAGTAGAAGGTCAAATGAAACTGGAAATGTAGTTGGCCTTTGAAAAGGGATGAGTAAATGCTTCTATAGATTCTGTAAATCAACCTAAGCCGCTTCTGCCAAGTGTTTGCCTGAATTTTGAGATGTCTTGGTGAGAGATGTCCTTGTTCTTGGACAGGCCTCCTTTCATCAAAAGGAGCTTAACAGGATGCACGCGCTTAGGGTCTCCCCTGCAGCCATGTTTTTGAAGGGTTTATCACATGTCTCCATCTGATAACGGGATGTGGACACTCTATATAGCACCAGCTAAGATCTTTGGCAAAAGTCACGAAAAGGAGCTGCTCGCATAGATAAAGGAATATTGCTACATCTCTTCAGTAAGCATGTTGTAAATCTGCTTTTTGTTGGGTGCCACAGGAGGTCATATTCCTCCTAGCTGGAGTTCTTCACGTTCAGATCAGTGGCATCACCTCTTACGTCCCGTACGCGTGTTTTTTACCCTGTGTCTTATTCTGATGTGCACAAATAGTGATACACCTTCTGCAGCGTGGAATATGAGCAATAGCTCCGTCGCTGCGCAGCTCACTGCAGGTTTTGGAGACCCTGAGGTCCCTGGAAGATACCCAGTGGTAGATCCGTGCGGGGTTGAAACCACTGCTGTGACTGGGTGCCGTGGTGTGCCCTGGGCTAGCTGTGATGGGGCCGAATCTCGCGTTTGGTGCTGGTTCAGTGTTTGTACTCCTCACACGTGGAGTATCGCAGTGTGACAGAATGTTGAATGTAGTGGATTTGTTTCTGATACTATTAGTAGTAAATTTGTTGAATAAACACTGATCACAGGGCATCTGCGTGCGTGAAAAGATGAACGGTGTTTAAAGATGTAGTATTTAGATATCCATTCCACGCTTCAATAACTTCAGCCGAGCTGCTGCATCTCAATCATTTTGTGCATTAAGTGCCCGTCAATAGAGGCCACCCAGAGGGAGGAGAGGGTGCAATCTACCTCTCTTCTTTTCAAAAGCCTGTGCAGAGAAGGCTTCCTGGCCTGTACAATGCCTTCTGAAGCGCTTTTTTCATGCTTGCTAGCTGAAAAGCTAGCCTGAATTCCAGCTGAAGTTTCAATAGATGTAAGGAGATCAAAGAAATTCTTTATCCTGTAGATGAAGGCTTAAATGTGCTATTTGTGGGGTTTTGCAGATTTTTATCTTTTGTGGGCTGCTGGCTGGGTTCTGCCCTTCAGTCACTTGATGTGGACACTCTGTTATGGCTGTGGAACTTGAAAGGCTTGTTTAAGAAACAGTTATGAAGGGTCACGCTTCAGAAAGTGATGTCTCCCTTAACCTTTCCCAGGCTGTCGGTTGCAGGGGGTCAGCATCCTGGGCTGTGTGGGGCAGGGGTGGAGGAGAGGGGCTTGCTGAGGCCCAGGAGGGGTTCCCCTTCATGCTGGGTGGATGGAAGGACTCCTCTGATGGAGAGAACTCCTCCAGCAGTCCTGTTCCAGACTGCAGATTTGAAGGAAGGGTAAATGTTACAGAAGATGTTAAAGAAGCCTTAAACTGGGTCTAAGACACAACCAACTGCATGTGATGTTGCTCCTGATTTGAATGATTTTTAATTAAAATAGAGGAACAGAATGCTGTCAGAATGAGGACTAGAGTGGCTGTTGGGTGTTACCTTTAATTTGGTTGGTAGTGTTGAGGAATATCTTGGTATACGAGAGCATCTTGTTTTCTTGGGGCTTGAGATACTGAGACAATTTTGGATGCCAGAACATGACTCATTAGAGTTTTAATAGTGAAACAGGACTTCCCCCTACAGAATCCCTGCTGGCACACCCCCTCTGTATTGTGTTTGAGTCTATCTTTAAACTGTCATTCTTACCAGTTTGCCTGGTTCCAGGGCAATCGTACTGGTTTATACCTTTCGGTTTGGGCAGTTCTTCTGGGGACTGGCGTCTCCATTCGCCATTTCATTCTGGGGTGCCATGTGCCCTCAGATCTGGGGACGGGCTGGCTCCCTGGCTCTGGTGGAACACTGGCTGTTTGTACTGGCGGGGATTGTGCTCGAGCGCAGCAGATGGGGAATTTGTTTGTATCCGGTTTTTTTGTACTATCAGAATTATTCTGTTGCTATGCGTAAGGTAAAGCAAAGCTTCTTAGACTTCAGCCTAGATGACTGAGCGTGGGAAAAGCTGTATTTAGGACTTGTAAAATAATACAGCAGCTAAATTCAGTTCTCACTATTTTCTCCGGCATTAAGGTAGTAAGGCAAACGTGAGGAGTTGCAGCATCATGGACTAAGAACTCTGAGGGCCTGGTTAGTAGGATGCTACAGCTGCTGCTTCGGATGGAAGATGGGTAAGGAAGGAGAGTGATTGCAGGGAGTCCTGGCTACTCTGCAGAAGATACAGATGTTGGAATAATTTCCTTTTGCAGCTTAAATGTAATTCTTAAAATGAATATCTGGCAAACCGTGCCTATTTGGTTCAGCTATATAAGTGAGGAAATGTGCACTGTTAGTGTGATCAAAGGAGTGAAGCTGTTTCCTATTGTGTTTTAGACTGCACGAGGAGCCTTCTGGCCGCTAGCAAAGAGTGTCTTCCCTTGGGCTCATCTCTGCCCAGGCTGGTGAAAGCATGGCAGTGGCTTTTGATGCTGGGATTGTATTTCCATCAGAGGGAAGTGCTGGCAGAGGCTATTAGTTCTGCTACTGTGTCTCAGCAAACTTGGTCTTGTCATCTGCTTCATGTAGAGAAGCAATTTTGCAGAAATGCCTTTCCTTGAGGCTAGAAAGGAGGTTTTGCTGCTTTAATGCCAATCATCCTGGAGTTTGATTAACAAGCTTGTGCAGTAATACCCTTGGGATTCAGTAGATTCAAAGGATTTGACATTTTTAAATGTGTGGGTGGAACTGTCACCAATTCATAGTTGATGGCATTTATTTCTGGTATGTGACAGGAATGTTCTGTACAGCCAGGCCATCACAACTTGGGAAGAGTTTGCCTTAGTGACCCCCTGGACTTCCTTCAACTCTGGGGTGAGGTGAAACGCTCTTCCATCCCGAGGCAAAATTAGCCCTTTGGTCCTTTCAACCTTGACAACTGTTTCCTCTTGCCTTTTAGGGCTACTATTAGTATTCCAGTAACCTGCTGAAGAGAGCTCTGGATGCACACATCCCAGTGAAACAGATTGGGGGAACAGCACCAGACTTGTCCTGGTGGCTTTGTGAGAGTCAGCCCTCGGTGCCCCCCTGTGCTGGCGCAGTAGAAACGCTGAATTGCTGACTCCAGTTTCAGGACAGAAGCAAATTCTTGGTGCTCTGTGGGTTTCTTAGCAGGCCGTGGGGCAACAGTGTCTGAACTTCTGCATTCACCTGACTTATTGTTCAGCCAACCTGTTCTAATGCAGTCTGTCCTCAATTTTAGGGCAGAATTTCATTTCCTTCCCCCGCCATGAGGAAGAGCATCTCCAGCGGACCATGAGCTGGCACCCTTGCCTTCTGATTCTTGGCCAGAACTGTAATGCCAAATGCCAGTTGCTCAACATGCTGCTGGGTGAGAAGCTGCTCCCTACCACCAAAATCAGCAACGAGGAGAATTGTAAGAGGCGACGGATCCGTTTCACGCACGGGACACAAACACGGATTAGCCTAGCGCTGCCTGAGCAGTACGAACTGGTCCATATGATGGCAGCCCACCGAGGGCACTGGGACACGATACCAGAGGAGGACTTAGAAATTCACGGGGACAGCGAAGACCCTGCTCACCGGATAGCAGAGCTGGAGGTCATGCTGCCGTACTCACTACTAAAGGTAACTAGGTGTCCATGTACCATGGTCGTAGTGAACCTAAGATGTAACATTTGTAATTGGTGTGAACTCTGAAGCGCAGGATTTTTATTTTTTAGTTAAAGAAAAGTCAGAAGCCTGGTGTTAGGATTTTAATTGGGCGTCACTGTCTATGCTTGTGTGCTTTGGTTTCAATGTTGACCCTTAGCATCATCATTCCCCTGTAGTGTTGCCATCTATCTCGGAAGCCAAGATTCCTCAGATGTAACTCCAAGTGTCTTCTAAAAATTTTCTCTGGTTTCCAGGTCATTCAGAGTTGCTTTTGCTACCTGATAGTAGCTAGAAGCCATTGTACAAGGATATATCCTTTTTTTATCTCCATCCTGAAGAGCTTGTGTCAGGAAAAAAGAGAGGGTAGCTTTCAGTGGTGTCAGTGGAAATTGAGGGTGTTAAGAGCAAGAAGGTGGGAGTCTGTTCTGAGTGCTGTTTCCAGTGTTGTTGGTATCTTTGATCTTCCTTTCACTTGTCTGTAAAATATGTTCCTGTCCTGCGAGTGTTGCGGTTTGGCATTTAGGAAATATCTTTAGAGGTGAGAGTTGTATTTCATAGCTTTTTATAGCTTCCGTAAGCTTTCACTGCATTTCATAGCTTGTGTCGAGCCTTTGTTATTGCAGCACAGTGCTTCCAGAGCATTGTGTTTTGGCAGCCAAATATGTGGAATAGATTGTTTATTCTTAAATATAAATCACTTAAGTGCAAGGAATATTATCTGTTGTCACATGAGTTAAGAGTATGAACTTTATAGCTGAACAATGAAATATCAAGGTAATTTTTTTCTGGGCATACGAATCAAGGCATGGCTGTAAATAGGCAGAAAATGGAGACCTAGTGAAATTCGTGTTACAAAACAGTCTATAGCTAAATTTAAGCCTCTCCTACCGAGATCAGCCGAGTCAGTGCTATGTTGTAGTGCATTTGTGGCTTGCAGCAGTGAAGACCAGAAGTGCTGTGTCTGTGTGAACTGGGTGAGGCATCCACTGCTTTCCCCAGAGCACCGCACCAGCTGCTGGCGCTGCAAAGTGAACGCCTGTTCTGGATCTTTTGCCTCTAAAACCCTGTCTTGCTGCGTATAAAAGAGTATTTAGCTTTACATTTATTTTACTGGGTTACGTTTTTATATGGGCCAGTTTAGAAACGCTGCAGTTTACAACCCTCTTTCAGATGTCTCATGTGAGTGACAAAGATCTCGCTGTCTGCCTTTGGCTGTGTTTAGGACACTCCGATGAGAACAGCTCCTCAGATTGATTTGGAAAGGGTTGGTGACATAAAAAGCTCTTCCAATAGCAGGAGAAGGAGGGTGAATCACAGCTAGCTTCAGATGGAGTCAAAGGATTTCTTACAGGAATCCAAGGGGCTAAAGAAAGAACAAAATTTTTTTTTTTAAGGCTGATAGGAAACCGTAATGCATTTAGCTGGTAATTGGGCTGGGGGCAGCTTCCCGTTAAATCCTGGGAGTGAGACCTCCTGTTGAGAGACCTGGAGGTTTTCCCACCCTTCTGCCCAATGTGTGTTCTCCAGCCCTGCTCTGTCACCACAACAATAAAGTTTTTAAAGCAAATATCTGCTAGTCATGGACACTGCTTCTATCTGGAGCAGTATGGATGGGGTTTTTTGGACGCTGTCCAAAGCTGCATGTCTGCAGAACCACCCTGAAGGAACTTCTGCTTTTTCTGAACTTGTGAAACAAAACTAGGAGTCTACCAACTGTTGTGTGTTTGATGATAACATGATATTCAGTACAGATCTTAAGGATTTAGATTTGCCTGGAACCAAATTATCTGGAGGAGCTCAGCACCTTTTGGACAGAGGGAGGGAAATAATCGGAATTTACCCCACCTGTTACCTGGAGTCCCTGTATTCTCATCTGTTTATTTTTCTCCTAACAGCAGGGTGCTTACAGTAGTGCCGTGTTTGGTAGCCTGACATTCTAGATGTTCAATCACCTTACTAGTATTTGAAGAAACACTTGCAGGTCCTTGTTGTGGACTTGACCAGTGATAGGAGATGAGAATTTCATTTGGATTTCTGTTTGAAATCCCATTTGTTCCCCATAGTGTGCATGCTTATCTGCCACGAGCACACCATCGGAGTTGCTGCCGGTGACCTCAGGACCTGGGGAATGCTGTGCAGCTTCTCAGGCATAATCACCTCTTACCAAGAGCCCTAATTGCTCCGGCTGATTGAAGCACCTAGATCACAAACTGCTATTTTGTGCAGACTCTTAGTGCTGAGTCATGCTCGTTAGTGCAGATACTTGTTTGCTAAATCCGAGCTCGTTAGCCATTACTCCAGGAAGGAAAGGCTGAGTTATTTCTAAGTTAGCAGTATCCAAATATTAACTGAATTACTTTTTTTTTTTCACTTGGAGATAAATTCAATACAAGTTCAGAGTCCTGGACTGTACCACTTCTGGATACTGAACTGCTGGTGGAGGACCCTGAGGTTTTCTTTACCCCGATATCCAGGATGGGACCGTGCTTGTGGTTCCATGTTTCAGAAGAATGTCTTGATCAAAACTTGTTTCACAGAAAAGGGGCTGAGGAGGAGGGAGCCAGAAATTTCATTTACATGAGTGGGCTGCTGTGAGAACAGTAGCTTGTGCTAATAGGTATGTGAACCTAGTTGTTGGGTTTTGGGGTTTTTTTTTTACGTAAATTGTCAGGGAAGGGAAAACGTGAGAAAAGCCGCTCTATTCCTTGGGGATCACTGTGCCCAGGAATGCATCTAGGTCATGGGGAATAATCCATCTAGCCAGACAGATTATTAGATTTATAGTGGGAGTAAACAGTTGGCTCTTTCCCTAAATCTTATCGGTTGTGCCTGGAAGGCGAAATGGGTTTCTCTGAAATATGGGGTTTTCTCTGGATGGTACAGCTGAATGGGAGGAGGGTAACAGGGCTGAAAGCTTTCGTTTCTGTGCCTTCATCTTCCTTGGTGCTTCATGTGACTTTGAGTCTTGGGCTGAAAAGTTTTAGCCAGGGCTTGTAGGGAAAGAAAAACTTCCAGCTGCTCTGACAAAGCCGGAAAATGAATGAAAAAACAGAAGATGGTTATATGAGCTCTGACAGAAGAACTGAATTAGTTTGGGTTTTTTATTGTTGCCTTTCTTCAGGCAGTGAGTGATTCAGGTCATACAAATTAGTGGCTGTTATGGGTAGCAAAGAACGTGTTGAAGACCTCCTGGGTGGTTATTTTAATGTACGTCCTGCTCAAAACTTGGGAGGAGTAGAATCTAGGAGTATATACATACCTCAGATCAATCGGGAGGCAATGAAGCAAGCTCACGTATTTAATAAATGCAATAACTGTCAGGCTTGAGTGATTCAGAGAGTATTCCTGGAAGGCAGAGTATTCAGATTGGTATAGGAGAAGACTGAGCTGGGCCTTTAATCATAATCTGTTTGGTGGGAATTTAGGTAAAAATCTGCCTAAATGGGGTTAGCTTCTCAGCACCTCTGTTAACTAAACAAACAGGGATTAAACTGCTGCAGCCTGGCGATGTAGGACAGGGTCCTCCTGGGATGGAGCAGAGAAATTATTTGTAACTGGTTTGGAAATGAGGAATTAGCTGTTGAGTTAGTCAGATGGCACACTTCAGTGGTCCCTGAATGCGTTTAGTGAGACTCCACTTGTGTTATTGTGGGTCAAGACCTACTTGATCATTCATTTTATTTTTTTTCTGAGGTATGGGATGCAGTGCTCATCCTGGCATCCTAAGCCTGAATCCGTAGATGTATACCCGGTGTGTCTGCATGGTGTTCTCTTTAAGCTGTCGTTTTGTATTGCTGCTGACAGCACCTGGGCATCACATTTGGAGTGGAAGCGCTGTAACTCTGATATGTGCGTGCTTGGTATTCAGATTGCTAAGTGGGAAGCTTTGGTGTTTTTAAAAGGGCTTTTTAGGTACAGAAAACATGAATGAAGTTACTTGACAGCAGTTCCATGCTTGCAGCTCTGTCAGAAGCGTTTGAGTGTGTTTATAGCGTTGTGACCTTGTAAGAACCAGCTTAAAAATTTCAGGAATCCAGCGTGAGTCACAGGTATTCCCCATATAGGAAGATTTAATCCCTTGTAGTATGAAGCTGAATAGACAGCGTTTAAACTTCAGTAGGGCACAAAAAAAGGCAAGAAATGTTGCTGATGCTCTTTAGAAAAGCCTGAGAGGCCTCTGGAAACAGAAGGACCAGTTGCTCAGGCTGTACTCGGTGTCTGTGTTGGTTTTCTCCCTGTCTCCTAGAGACAGCACTGGCTTCCTCCTTTGTTTACAGTCGCTGGCTGAGTCACCCTCCTGGTGAACATTGCAGCGCTGCACATCCCCTTCTGCTCGACCTCCTGGGCATCTCGCAGGTTTGAGCTCAGTGCCTGGGAGTCCCGTGGCAGAAATGATTGCCTGGTAGCTGCAGGAGCAGTTGGGAGATGCAGAAGTCTGTCATTTTTCTGGTGGAGAGAAATGATTGAAGAGTTCTTAATTGTCACCCTCTGTTGTAAGTCAGGAAGATGGCACTCAAACGCTGTCTTCAGGTCAAAGCCTTTGACGTTTTCTTTCCTTATTTCAATAGAGCAATATAGGCAATTGTAACATTGTTCTCAGAAATCCTAAGGTGAATCTCATCTCCCTCCTTGGAAGGAAGGAAGGAAGCAGGTTTCAGAACTGGTTCTTCTTAGTGGGGTCAGTAAGAAGTGGTGTCACAGGAGCGTATGACCAAGCAGTGAAACTCTGAGCAGTAGGAACATAAGTAAATAAATACATCTCTTACCTTCTGGCTGGATTTGAAGAAAGTCATAACTAAGCTTGTCACAGCCATCTGTTCCTCCTCATCTGTCCTTTGGCTGTGAACCCTCTGGAATCTGTTATTGTGCTGCCTTTGTCTTGGCGGTAGTGGCTAGTGCCATACTTTCTGCTGTTGGAAGCTGCACTGAAACCTGACAGCATGAACATCTCAAAGAGCTGCAGGTCTGGTGAACATCAGTGGGAGGCAGAGAGCGTATTTACTGGGAGAGGTGGTTGAAAATGGGGCAGTTCTAAGCTGAAGAATAACATCTATTCTGCCATAGCACTTACCCGGGAAACTTGTTCTGAGTTTTGTTCTGAACTAGGCTAAAACTCAAAGGCACTTAGTACGAGAGAAAAGTTTTGGAGTCAGTGGGCACTAATCCATTCCTGGGCATCCCTGGGAGGGCTGTCGCCAGCCTCGCAAGCACGCTGTATCCTAGAGCACGATGCTGTGTGTGAGACCCCACGACTGTTCTGAAGGGTCGGAATGTTTCTGGGTTTGCACTTTGTGAATGAATTACGGGGCATTTTTGCACATATCAGTTTTTACAAGGATCTGTACAAACCTATTTTTTTTTTTACTTTCTCACTTGCTAGGAAGTGGATGTTGTGGTAGCACCATGTCGTGGATTCCAGTCTGCTGAAGCCACCTTGGGAGAGTACGTGAACCAAGTCTTACCTGTTGTCATTTTTGCTGTCAGCGAGGCTGAACTTTCTTCATCAGACGAGAATGAACTGCGTGAAATCAAAGAGAAATTCTCTTTGCCTATTTTCTTCTTCAAAGTGCCAGAGTCAGGGGGTGAGCTGATATCTCCCAAAAAAACTGATCATGAGAAGTCCTCCCTTTACTGCCAGCTGATGGACTTGGGGTACCTGAGTGCCAACCACTGCAGCTGCGGGGCGCCCAGCCCCGATGCCGATGCCCAGAGCATGCTGGTGGAGCAGTCGGAGAAGCTCCGTCTCCTAAGCACTTTTTCCAGGCAGGTGCTTCAGAAGCATCTCGTGGAAGCAGCGACCAGTTTAAATGAGGTGCACTGCCGCTGCCTGAACATCTTCATCAACCAGGCGTTTGACATGCAGCGAGACCTGCAAATCACCCCCAAGAGGCTGGAGTATACCCGCAAGAAGGAGAACGAGCTCTATGAGTCTCTGATGAACATTGCCAACCGCAAACAGGAGGAGATGAAGGACATGATCGTCGAGACTCTCAGCAATATGAAGGAGGAGCTCTTGGAGGACGCTGCTAATATGGAATTCAAAGGTAACTACTGGCAGGAGAGTAATATGGGAACAAAGAGGTTAGGGGCTTTGAGGGAGAGTGGGGGAGTAATATTTGCCATCTGCTGAGGGATGGTTGAATGGCAGTCTAGACAAGTGACTTTGAAAGAAAATTCAGAGCTAATAGACAGAGGATTTTTCTGTAGTGTCTCGTGGGTAAACAGCACTGTCCTTAAACGAGAGGCCTGAACATGTTGTCTCGGTTTCTTATAAATCAGAGGTTTTCTCCCAGAGCTTTCTGCAGTTCTGGGTTAGGGTATTTTTCTTCTCTGCTTTAGTTCCCTATTCTGCTGAAGAAGAAAATAACTCTCTCAACTTTGCCTCAGTGGATGTTTTGAAACTTGGGAATAAATCTGTCCTAAGAAAAAATGCTATTTGAGTTTTAGCGGTGAAGGCTTGATTTGTACTTTCTGCTTGATTTCTTTGTCTGAGAGAGGTTTGCATGAGAGTTTTGGGTATAGAACCTCCTAAAATAAGTTCTTCTGGTTAGGTAAGGTTTTCCTTTTAGAAAAAAACAACAGAACGGATTGTGCTCCTGAGGCCTATGCCTGGCATGTAGTGTGTGTGGCTTTGGGAGATGTGAGAATTCTCACTACACCTTCTGCTACCAGAACTTCCAGGAACACACAAGCTGGAAGCATACGGAACGATGTGTAAACTGCACAGGGTGAGAGGCTATCCGAATTTTGTCTGCAGGAATCCGTGGTCTGTCGTAAACATCAGAGTGACGACTTGTAGGTTGATACTCCACAGCTCTTTTCTCCTCTGCTTGCTGAGGATCCTAAAAGGAGGAAGATGTTATTTTGAGGAGCTAATGCCATCTGCCGATTGCTGGATTTGTATTAAGTAGGCTAGGCTGCTGGCCAAAATCCAGAGACAAGGTCTTCAGCTCCTGATAGCAATGTTGTACTGCTCAGAGCGGTAACAGTGCATGAGCAGTGGTTCCTTGGCATTTGTTTAAAAATACCAAGCGGTAATCAACCTTTTCAAGGTACCGGCAAAAAAAATGTTGTGTAACTGGTGTGGCTGTTATATCACTTTCTTCACAGCATTCGGCATCCAGCAGTGCTTATGGATTACAGCGGGGCCTGGAGGGATTTCCTGGTCTGTGCTGCTTTAGATAAAGACAGCTTTGTGCTTCTGCCCTTTAATGTTCGAGGTTGCAGTTGACTTGACATCACTGTGCGGCTGTAAACCTGTAGTAGCTACAGAATGCTTGTCTAGCATCTACCTGGTGTTAGAGTTGAATATCCCGTGAATTCAAACACCAGTGAATGAAAGCAAAAATCAGAATATTTTCCACCTTGGTCAGATGTGATTTTTAGCTTCTCTGAAATGAACTGCTGAAGGAGGAAAACAGCGAAAGTGTTTGGAGCAGAAGCTGGCTGGACCAGGGCTGTGCTGTAGCTCCTTTGCAAAACACTCCAAGCAGCTCTCAGTGGCTGTTGTAGCAACAGTGGTATGTTGAGTACAAAAGATGCCTCTTTTTTTTTTTTTATGCAGATATCATCATTCCTGAGAATGGGGAACCTGTTAGTTCCAAGGACATAAAATGTTGTATTAAGCAAATTCAGGAACTGATTATTTCTCGATTAAACCAAGCAGTTGCCAACAAGTTAATTAGTTCCGTGGACTATCTGCGAGAGAGCTTTGTAGGGACTCTGGAGAGATGTCTGAAGAGCCTGGAGGAGTCTTGGGAAGTTTCAGTACATCCTACAAGGAGTTTGGAGAAGTCAAAGGATGTTTCTGTACACATCACAAGCAATTATCTCAAGCAGGTATGGTGGCTTAAATGGCTGTCTAGAATATTCTTAATTGTCTTTATCCTGATCCAGCAGGGGTTGTAGGAGTCTGAGATGCTCAGTGAAATTAGAGGAACAAAGCTCAGGAGGATGTGTGGGTCTGGTGTCACTGAGGGACGTGCTGAAACTGGGGAATAGTCACTTAAAGCCTAGAAAGACCTATGAGCTTAATACAATAAATGAATTGAACCAAGTGAATCATGGAGTGTCACGTATAGTGTCCGTTTTTTCATTTTCAGAGGGTCTAGTGAATTTTATGGTGGCTATGGGTTGCAAAGTTCCCATACTTTCATCTCTCCCCTGCTTTCTAGATACTAAACGCAGCCTATCATGTTGAAGTCACTTTCCACTCTGGCTCAACAGTGACCAGGATGCTGTGGGAACAGATCAAACAGGTATGTGGGCATCTTTATCATTTATTTCTAGTATGTGTCACTGTCTAGTGAAATGTTTTTGGAGAAAAGAATAATGTGAATACTCTCAGCAGCTCTCCAAATTTGGACTCTGGGCACATGCATTGGAAAGCTGTTGCTTCCCCACTCAGCACTGAGGCTGTGTGTATAGTTTGTTCCTGAGGATGCTAATATTTAATTTAAAGCAAATACTTCAGTGTTTTCTTCCTGTTCTGAAACAGCAAAGGAGTGATGATCAGCATTTTAAAACTCTTGATGTTTTTGTTTTGGGTAACTGGTTGTTTATTTGGGTTTGGAGGTTTCTTGTGGATTTTTTTTGTTTGTTTTGCAATGTATCTTGGCTCGGGTCAATTCACTCTTCTCTCTCCAGAGCAGACCAGATTTCCTGAGGTCTTTGTTTTAAATTTCTGTCTGCTAAAGCATTCATCTTTCTGAAGTTCTTGCTTTTGATGACCTTTACTGCCTTCTCCCTCTGAAGATTCCTCATATGGATTGGGTCAGAGGAACAGGAGTTGTTCCCAAATAGGTGCAGTGCAGACTGAGTGGTAACAAACCTTCAGGTTCCTCCTCCAGCCTGGGAGAAGGATCCAGCCTGGCTGCGCAGCAGCTGGGTTTCTGTGGCTTCTAATAAAGGGTGGGGCAGGGCATCCTAATCACCCAGCAATTAAAGGGAAGTGGTAATACCCACACCTAGGATTTCCATGCCTTGACAGTGTGTCTGTCCAGCAAAAAGCTGCTTCACTGTAGCTTTCACCAGTTTAAGAACATCCCCCTTCCCGAGTTACTGCTTCTGCTGCTTGGTCTTTCAGCCTGCAAGCTGTGGTTTGCCAAGTGGTGGCTGTCCACCTATATATGTTCTTGGTCAGGTGTGAAAGGATGGTTGGCATGTAGGAATGAACTAAGATTTGATTTTTCTGAATACCTGCTCTTATTTAGCATGCCTGTACAACAAGGTTGTGATCCATACCTCTAAATTGTTGGTAAGGTAATTATTTAGCCCAATTCTCTGTGCAGACGACTGTGTTCTCACAAGGTATCTAAGCAGTCTGATTAAACTCACTGACCCTTTGCTTTTTTTGTGCTAGTGCCTTAATTCTCTTTCCTGTTTTACTAGATAATCCAGCGGATTACATGGGTCAGCCCACCTGCCATCACCAGTGACTGGAAGAGGAAAGTTGCTCAGGATGCAATCGAGAGCCTCAGTGCGTCCAAGTTAGCCAAGAGCATTTGCAGCCAGTTCCGGACCAGGCTGAACAGTTCCCATGAGGCTTTTGCAGCTTCTCTGCGACAGGTGAGCGTGTGGAGCTGTTAAGAAGGTCTTGTTTTGTACTTTGCTGCTGATGGAAAGAGGATTTTTAATTGCAGAGATAGCTAAAAGAGCAGCTTGTGCAGCTAGTGCTGCCATTCTGTGGCAGAGCTGATGTGATTGCCCTAATGCGAGGTGCTATTTTTAAACCAGGTGTGCTTTAAGTAGGATCTCCACTCAGTTGTGCAAGAACTGTCAACCTCATTACACCAGGGCTTCAAGCCAGGCAGAACTAGACTGTGTATGTGATATCTCTTGTAGTTAGAAGATGGCCATTCTGGCAGGCTGGAGAAAACAGAAGACCTGTGGCTGAAGGTGCGGAAGGATCATGCTCCTCGGCTAGCACGACTCTCGCTGGAGAGCAGGTCCCTCCAGGATGTGCTGCTACATGGTGAGCACTGTGCTGGATGTTCTCTGTGCTACCTTCTGCTCCCGCCTTCTGAAGCAATCTGGGGGTGTAAAGGAGTAGGAGGGATGTTTTGCTTTTCACTCAACTACTCCAGTGAGCCTCCATCTGACACATATGTAGTACCTTTAATTATGCAGTTGTTGGCCCTTGAAAATCTCTGGGCTGCCAGCCTGATAGCGTACAGGAAGAAATAAACATGTTTTAATGTGGATCTTGTGCCTTACAGGCAAACCAAAGCTGGGGCGCGAGCTGGGCCGAGGACAGTACGGCGTGGTCTATCTGTGTGACAGCTGGGGAGGGCATTTCCCATGTGCACTGAAATCTGTTGTTCCTCCAGATGAGAAGCACTGGAATGACCTTGCACTTGAGTTTCACTATATGAGGTGTGTACAGTAAGCGCTTTTCTCCTTCCGCATGGATCTCCTTAACTTCACTGCTGCAAACAAACACTGTTTGCATTTACATAGGCAGAACCTTGCTCACTGTAGTTCTACTCTGCAGTCGGCGATTTGAGCTCCTGAAGTGCTCAGCTGCCAGTTCTAGCAAAGGCGAGACAGCTTGCCAGTGCCGCTGCAGAAACAGGCACAGAATGGTGGGCAGATGGGCCCCTTCCTGTCTTAATCTGATTCTGTGGTGTCTCTGCTGTTCAAATGCTTGCTATCTTGCAGAGTAAATTGGAATTAATAGAGTATGGTAGCAAACAGTTCTCCCCTGATCATCCCTCCTTTCCCCATCTGTCATTGTCCTGTCTGAACTCACAAAAGGAAATGATGGCTCTGCACTGCAGGAAACAGCTCGTTTTCTGTCAACAGCTGCAGGCAGGTGCTGCAGTACAGGCAGCTGGAATAAGACAGCATTTCTGTGGTACTATGACCTTTACTAGGCTTTCTTGAGTTTAATGGCATCAGATGGCTGTATATGGTTACGGTCCTGAGCTCTGTGGGGTGCTGTGAGGCTTTACTGTACGGCACATGGGCTGGGTGTATCTCACTGCTGTGCATCCTGCTCCTGTACGAGGTGAGGCTTGGCCTGGGGTGTGGGGGAGGATATAGAAATGACCAGCTTTCTGTGCTGAACCTTCTCTAGGTCTCTGCAGACACACGAGCGGCTTGTCCATCTCCATGGTTCTGTGATCGATTATGGCTATGGAGGAGGCTCCAGCATTGCCGTCTTACTGATAATGGAGCGGCTGCACAGAGACCTCTATACAGGACTAAAGGTAACAACAATCTGTGTGTATATGTGTATCTGCATTTTTTTTATCTACACATTAAAAAAAATCCACATGTAAATAGTGATTTGTCTTTAAAACAACGCTAGAATTGCTTCGTTTTCAGTGTTTTTGGCGAGTAAGCAAAAGTAACTTCCACTTGTAGGAATTAAATCTGTGTTTTGGTTTTTCTTCAGGCTGGGCTAGAATTAGAAACACGATTACAGATTGCCTTGGATGTAGTTGAAGGAATCCGTTATCTTCACAGTCAGGGACTTGTGCACCGGGATATCAAACTTAAAAATGTCTTGGTAAGGAAAACTTTTCTGTTTGACTAATCCTGAAATCTTAGGAGGCCCTTTTAGTGGGAGGGAGAAGTATGCTGGAAGTGGAGTAATAGCTTTCTTCATGGAGGATCTTTTAACTTGTGGTGTTCTTAGCCACGATGAGCCTTGCAGTGAGGTTTCCCGAGCTCATTTTCAGACAGAAAGCCTAGGGCAAAGGGAGCAGGAGAGTGACTTGGGAAGGTAGAGAGCTTGAGCTACAAGTGGGACTTCCAGTTCCCAGTGCTGTTAAACCCAAACCACACCTTCTAGGGGGAAGACAAGTGCAGGCATGTCTTGTTCCGGAGTTTAACTGGGTAGATGTCCAAGAGCAGCCAGGCAATCAGAGCAGTTTCAGAACAAGTGCCCAACCCTTCAAACATAGAGTTTAAAACCTTAATGTTAAAGCGCAATGCTAAACTGACAAGTATGGTTATCAGCTGCCTGTGTATGAATTCCTCTACAGCTTGACAAAAAGAATCGAGCTAAAATCACTGACTTGGGGTTCTGCAAACCAGAAGCCATGATGTCTGGCAGTATTGTAGGCACACCCATTCATATGGCTCCTGAGCTCTTCACAGGTATGCTCCTTGGTTGAATCCCCTGCTGCCTCACTCTGCCTTGGCTTTTGAAGGCCACTACTTTGAATTAATTCCTCAACTTGCTTATGAGGGGAAAAATAATCAAATCAGAAAACTAGCTGCTTACAATGCATAGTATGTATTTTTTTTCTTCCTTTCTTTACTTGAAAGAGAACTGTGGGATTCATAAACTTGAGCCTCAGCTGGGGAACTGCTGGTATAGGTTAAACGTACAAATCCTCTGAGAATGGAAGGTCTGACCCTCTATCCCTCCACCTTTGGCAGTGACTCCTGCTATGTTACTAGGCTTTGTACAAGTCTTGCCTTCTGGCAATGAAGTTGTGGTTTTAATCTGAGAAAGTGCAACACTGGAGTGAGTTCTCGGACTGCTTGGTGATGAAGGTTGTTTGCCCTGCTGATCGGATGTATTTTTGTCACAGGAAAATATGATAACTCTGTGGATGTTTATGCGTTTGGCATTCTGTTTTGGTACATTTGTTCGGGACATGTGAAGTTACCAGAGGCTTTTGAGAGATGTGCAAGCAAGGATCACCTTTGGAACAATGTCAGAAGAGGTATAAATGTCTTGTTTGAACTCTGTTGGTTGGTACTTTATGCTTGAGTAAAATTTGAGAGATGAGGAAATTTATTTTTATCCTCTTGTAGGTGAAAGGTAAAAATACAAGTTGTATTGCTTCATTGACAGTCTGAAGAGTGACATTCATCTAGTTACATTAAACATATTCTACTGAAAACTTAACTAAAATTAGCAGGGATAAAAAAGGCTTTCAGTTAACCACCTCTTTGCCATAGTGTCGTAGGAGCTGTGTTATTATACAGCTTAAACTGTGTGAAGTAGTGCAACACTTACGATGTAAACCAGACCCCAGAACCAGCCAGGCATGATCCCGTAAAGAATGTTTAATCCCTTGCAATTTCTGGAGGCTGTGGAGGTCTGTACATTCAAGTTCTTTAATATGCAGCATGCTGAGGAAGCTGGATGTTGAGTAGAACACACTGGGAGTTTTTCCCCAAAATATAAACTTACTCTTCTTGTGTAGGTTCAGCGTAGGCACTATACTGAGAGCTAGCTTAATCCCTCATGCTGCATCATGGTACTGAAATGCTTTACGACATCGTGTCCTTAGTTCCTGTCTGTATAATCTCTCCTGTTCTCATGTGAAAAAGATTAACTCAGATGAACGAGCCTTGTACTGGGACAGAAGGCTGCACTCGCTGCTTGTTCTTGTGTTGAACTTGTTCCCCAAGGCACTGTTATGAGTGGGTGTGGGGGGGACTTGGTTTCTTGGAGAGGAGGGTACTCATTTTGCTCCCAAATAGTTGTAAAGAGGAGGCTCCGGTGCAGTGAATTTTGTTAGCCACCTCTGGGAGTGTATGTGATCTCGGTGACTTCAGCAACGTTCCCAGAGATGTCTCGGAGCACTGCTGGGATGTACGTTTGTATCGAGAACACTAGAGTGCAGATAGTCTGCTCTGGTCACCTCAGCCTGCAGCAAAGTAATGAGTGTCAGCCGAAGCTTCTCTCCGATTTGAGGCGTGCTGGTGATAACCATGTCCCTCTCCATTTTCCAGGAGTTCGCCCGGAGCGTCTCCCGGTGTTTGATGAGGAGTGCTGGCAGCTGATGGAAGCCTGCTGGGACGGAGACTCCTCCCAGCGCCCTCTCTTGGGGATTGTCCAACCGATGCTGCAGGGGATCATGGACAGGCTCTGCAAGTCAAGCTCTGAGCACCCAAATAAAGGCTTGGATGACTCTACTTGAAAAGGAAGCACAGAAGAATTTTTAATTGTGGGAGAATTCTGAACCCCTAACTCCGCAGATGGCTTCTTCAGATGTAGCTCTTTGTGGCTAACGTGAGTGGGACAGGTAATAGCAACCAGAAGATTGCTCAGAGAGGCGAGACCTCGCGGATGTTCCATCTTGAATAGCGGCCAGAGAAATCTTCCCCCGGTACGCCCCATTGATGCTAGGTACCCCTCTGCAGCTTTTATTATGGAGTTGTGCAAATAAGATAGAAAACCCACGCCCTTGAACTGAAAGGGATTTTTGCCAATCCCACCCAAATACGAGCCCAGGAAAAGCACTGTGTTCCATGTAGCGTCTGTGTTGCTAGGAGTTGATCACGACAGTCTTTACTCAGTAAAGTAACAACTCTTCCCATAATGGATGGTCCTGGGGGCCTTTGGTCCACACTGAACGACCCCAATCCCTGATTGATTGGCACCAGTTGCAGTGCAGTTGGAGAGGAAAGAGAAAGCAGAGGCTCTAGGCTAGAAAGTGTTTCGGAGCTACGAGCATCTCTGTGTTAGCTTCTTGCAACACTCCCAATGTTTACATTGACAGGAGCAAAGCTTCCATGTTTTACCGAAGGGGGTTTATCTACTGTTCCGCGGCAGTGCAAATACCCCAAGTTATAAGCTATTTATCTCTTATCTACCCTTCACCTCTTTTTCCCTGTAAACAAGCTCTTTTTTCTGGTAATTTAGCTTCATAATAGTTCTTTGAATGTCTGAAGAAACCTGACCTTTCTTTTAGTCTTCTGGTAAAGTGGAAGACTGCTCAGAGATATTGTAATATCGAAACAAAGTCATTACAACTAATGACTGTCCGTGGGGAAAATGCCAATTCATTTTAATTAAATTTGGGGTTTTGAATTAGTTGTAAAGGCAATGACAGTTTTAAATCGTGCTAACTATGACAGACATATTTTTTTAAAAAAATAAGGTTTCTTCAGCTTTTTTTAAAGTCACATGCTTGGTGAGAGCATACTCGAGGGGATAATAGGTCGTTCATTCTTCTTCAGTAGCTGTGTGTTGTGGCTGTGTCCATTCATCTCATCCTTTCACTCTGGGATGTCTAATTTGGCTGTATTGGGAAAAATAAAAAATGGGGAGGAGGCGAATCCTTGCAAAGAAGGTATGGGCTGGGGCGGTCCTGCTGCCCTTCCCGAGGGGGCTGCTTTTGAAAATAATGCCCTTGCCTTTTGTTTCTGGGGCAAGGTTGGTTGATCTTAACATAACATACCTATGGGGTGGAGGCTGAAGTAGAAAATGCACCTTGTTTACTACGTGAGGAAATACTGAGTTGGCAAGTTCTCCTTGAGTTTACTGTTCTCCCAGCTGCAGGGGATGAGCACGCAATGGCTTTGTTTCCCAGGAAAGCTCACATGCTGCATCCACGGTAGTGTAGGCATGTGGAATTACTGCACCTTGTTGCTGGAATTTATTGGCTCGTACACAGTAAAATGACAACCGATAGTCTGCCTGTCAAACAGCTCGAACAAAGGAAAGGGATCCGTAACCCTGCAGTGTTAGTTTAGTTGAAATCTTCCTTTCTTTGTGCAATAAACAGAATTAATGCTTTTTATATATATATGAAAAAACTTTTTTACTTCCCTGCACGTGTGGGCATTTTTCTGGTCTGTGATGGCATTAACAGGATGGTTCTACACGATACAGCCTCGCCAGCTGCTCCAGCTGAAAGTGCAGCAACTAAGAACCACACGCGCAGAAGGACAAATACTTTTCCAGAGTAGAACCGTGAGGCGTTTCACTGCCATGGTGCACACTCACGCCACCAATGACACTAACAGTATTAACTCTGTTCTGCTGTGTGTGGTGGTTATAACCTTATTTAAAACGAGGAGAGTCAAGGTCAGTCCCTTGCAATGAATAGAGGTAGCCTGTGTAAATAATAAATGTATGAATAAAATTTCAATCTCTGTATATACAACTCCAGAAATGTCTTGTATAGCTTTTGCTATGTAGCCATCTCCAGACAGTTACCTGATGCCTTTTTATTGTTGTTTGTAGCTACCTTAATGTCTTGTTTCTCTTTGCTTTGTCTTTTTGCATGTGCACCCTTGCCCATCAGCAGGTTTTCCCAAATTCAGTACAGCTGCTTCTCTGCAATTTTTTTTTTCTGTTGGGTATAAAGTCTGCCTGATTGAAAAATGCTTTGAGATATTTTGTACACCCTCTTTTAAACCTTTAAAACACTAGTTTTAAAGATAACACTCAAAGTGTTAAAAGTTCCCCTTAGAGCAAGGAAAACAAGGTGAATGATTCTGTTATTAGATTCCCTGGGCTGCACCCTGAAAGCGGTACCCAACTCACACACCTCTGAGCCTGAGCTGAGCCTGCACACCTCTCCCAGCTGAGGCTCCCTTTATCACCTCCCGCTGCTGAAGGTGTTTGTTACAGAATGTTTAATTTATGTTCTAAAAGGCACTTAACCTCTGCACTGTGCAGTGTGCCCTGGGTAACCAGGCTGGGGACTGGCTGGGGCTGTTCTAGGGATGGGATCCCTGCTGCTTAAACCAAGGTCCAGCCCCAGGCGTAAACCTCCCTCTCCCTAAAGCAGAGATCAAGCCTAAAATGAAAAGGTTGATGGGGTGGCTGCTGTGCTGTTTACGGGTGGAGGTGGCTCTGCTGGGAGAGTTGCAGGGTCCCTGCAAGGTCCAAATACAGCCTCAGCCTTGCTCTGCATTTCAGCCTGGCCCAGTTTGAAGCCTTTCCTTCACCCTGCACATGGTGGGATGAGCTGGGAGATGAGTACGGGCTGGGGAGGGGGCTGGAGGGCTCCGGCAGCCGGGCAGGGGGATGCTGCTGGGGCTGGGTCTCGCTGCCAGGGCCGGCCCCGGGCTGCGTGTCCTGGAGCAGCGGGGATGCAGCTGCATCCAGAGGATCCCGGTTCAGGACAGGACAGCCCAGGGGTGCTCCCCCATCCCCCCGTGTGGGTGCAGTGCCTGGGGAGGGGGACAGCAGCCCCCCGCCCTCCCTGGCCCCGCTCCTTTCAGCTTCACGAAGTTACACCGGTAACTTTTTTTTTTTTTGGTTGCTTTAATTTTTGCTAAAAGCAGAGCTGCCCTTTTTCTGCTTCCACCCCCTCGGCGTTTAAAATAAAACACAGCATTAAATGTTCTGACAGGGGCTTCGGGGGCTGGGCCGGGGGCGGCCCCGCTGCGTGTTACGGTCCCAGGGACACGGACCGAGCGGCCCGAGGGCGATCACCGGAGCACCGAGCTCACCCGGGTATTTATTAATGTTCTTGTCATCGCTGCTGGTTTCTGTATCCGACCCGCGCGGCACTGACCCCCCGCGCTGGCCCGCGGCGCTGCTCAATGAACTGTGACCGGCCGCCGCCGCCGCTGCTTCCGCCGCCCCCGGAACCTCGGGCCTGCGCCGCGGGGCCCGCCCGGAACCTTCTGCGCTGTCCGCCGCGCTGCCTGATCCCCGCCGCGCTCCAGCCTCTCGCCGCGTTCCCGAGCCTCACCGCCGCGCCGTGCTGCGCCCTACAGCCGTCCGTCGGGTCAAACCGGGCCGTGAGGTGTGGGTGGGCTGTGGGGCTGGAGGAGGAGGGGAGCGCGGATTCATCAGGCGAACGCCGGGGCAGCGCAGCGCAGGCCCCCAGCGGGGTCCTTCGGCGACGCGGACGGAGGGAGCGGGACGGCGGCCGCGATGAACCTGG